>JAKELL010000211.1:0-83664 GCA_021524915.1 Lactarius akahatsu
GTGGCGTTACATTAAGACCAAGATCCCTTCATCGTGGCGTTCACAACTCGAGATCAGTGGAGAAATTTTCAAACCTATTCCCTCGAACGACGAGGAGACCGCAACGTACCAACCCAGTTCCTAGGAGCCGCCAGGTGGAGAGAATACCGAGGAGAAACAGGATACTTCGTGGACTTTGCGTCGGGGCCAACCCGATACCGCCCCGTTGAGTTCAACTTTGACAACTTGTGTTGGGTTGAGATTACTTGGAACCCCATAGACAACCGATACGACGCAGTACGACCCGCAGGAAGAAACTACAACTGCGACATCGACGCAAGGAACCTACCCACACGTGAAGAGTGGGGACGCATAGACGGACAACCCGAAGAAGAACCCAGCACATCTGAACCAAGAACCCCCGCACCATCCGAGACTAGTGGGGACGACGAAGAAACCGACAACGACGAAGAGTCCGAAGTAGGAGAAATAATACAGACAGCTGAGTCCCTACGCATCAACGAGCCCGAAAATATCGAAATACACCCACCCGCAGGTATGGCAACAGCAACAATCACCCAAGAAGACGTAGCCCTCGAAGAAGCCAGAAGAATCACTGAAGAAGCAGTGTAACGCCACCACTGGCGTTAGTCCGACTTGGACACGAAAGGGCGTTCACGACTTAGCAGAATATCCTTTCAAGGTCACGTGACCTAATCACGAGATACACGGCGCTTGTGGGCACGTGATCTGAACGTACACTAGGGCAAGTCGTGCCACTAGGTAATCCGATGCTCGAGGAAAGACGACTTGCTCGGAGAGAGACAAGCGAGGCACGCGTGAGAAGACGAGTGAAGGTGGTGAATAGAAGAAGACCAAGATGGCGAATCTTGGTCTTATCGGGCCACTATTTATACATATACGAGGTAGCTTTAAAGCTCCTCCCGAATCTGTACGACGAATGGCGTATGTAGCTCGAACCCTACTATCGCTATCCTAGTGTTTACTAATGCCACATCAGCATGTGATAACGCTGCTGGCTGACTGATACAACTGTCCATGACTCATTACTACTTACTAACGAGGCCATAACCGTAAGTAAGAGTCCACTTCTTTGCGTACCGTAACACCACCCCCTTTTCAGCCGCGACGCCCATGGCGCCGAGTTGGTCCGATCCCTCCAAGCCACCCTTCTTGCACTTCTTCGACTCGATTGTGGATGTCCGCCATCTCCAGTCTGAACTTGGAGCGGGCGACGTCGGCTTGTACGCCTCCTAAGGCTGTCGAGAGGGCGTGGAGACGGTGCTCGATCCTTTCAGCTTCTGCCTTGAGCGAGCGGAATCTATGCAACTCAGCTTTTAGCCCTGTGTCCTTCAACTCATTGACCGCCGTGTCGAGACGATGCTGGTTGGCATGGCCCGCGGCGAGGGATCGCAGCTCCAACTCCCCGTAGTGAGGTTTGCCTCGCTCCCGAACTTGGGGCTCCGCGTAAAGCGGCTTTGAGTATGTCTTGTCGCTGTCCGCAGCGAGGCCGAGGACGATGGGGTCGGCGGTCATGATGACCTGGATGTATGCCGCCTGGGTAGTAACGCCCTGGGCGTCGGTGATAGGGAAGTGGACAAACTTGTCCCCCCGGTTGTGAGTGTACCCGTAGGGGGCGAAACGGGAGTCGGTGAGGCGGCGATGGAGAGTCGTGGTGTGGTGAGATGAGGACGGGATGTCTACTCGAAGGGAGCCTCGGTAGATGGGGCGGCCTACTGTGTCAAGGGTGTAGGGGGTCTCGTCGGGGTGGTCAGAGTCCGTGGTTGTGATGATGAAGGGGTGCTCAGCTGGATACCACTCCCTGAGCTCGCGTTCGGGCTGCTCCCGCACTTGACGCGCATCGTCTCGTCGAACAGTTTCCTCCTCTCGAGGATCTTCGTTCTCCTTGTCGCTGCCGTCGCCAACTGCTCGAGCCTCCACCTCTCCGCTGTTAGCCTCCACTCCTCCCATCGCGTCGTGTTCGGGTTCTTGGTGCGTTTCGACCCAGTGCTCCACTCGAACCGGGAGAGGTCCCGGTGAGGAAGGCGCACAGTCTCGGAGAGCTGCGCGAAGCCTATCAACTTCGGCCTGCGTATACGGGCGGTGGTTGAGGTGTTGGCCTTCGGTGCCGAGCAGCCAGTAGGTTGTGGGGGTGTTGGGGTTGTCGAGGTCTTCGATGGGGGCGAGGTTATCGAGGGCGGTCGTAAGTTCCTCATGGGTGAAGGACCCTCGAAGGTTGGCTGTGATGGCGGGAGAGGAGAGTGAGGAGGACATGTCGATGGGAGGTTGGAATCCAGTGTGAAGGAATGGGGAAGACTTAGCGTCGTCTGCTTGGTTTATATATGTCCTCGCAGCTTTTGAACTCCGTTTGTACTCCGCTACGGCTTCTTCGGCGAATACGTCATTCTCGTTGACCCACTGGTTCTCCGAGTCTGGGTACCCCTTCCATTTCACGAGGTATTGGAGTCTTTTGTTCCGGCCGAAGCGCCTTGAGTCTAGAATGCGCTCCACCTCGTACTCCTCTTCCCCATCCACTAGGTCCGGTGGTGGGCGTTGGAAGTTTTCCCCATGTAGGGGCGTCTCGCGATAAGGCGTGAGTAAGTCGATGTGGAATACGGGGTGAATACTCCACTGCGTGGGAAGTTCCAGTTGGTAATTGACCGGTGATAGGACACGCGTGATTTTGAATGGGCCATGCCGTCGTGCTGCCAGCTTGGCGGTTGGTTGATTGGTTCGTAGATGCCGCCCTTCTAGCCATACTTGGTCCCCAGCTTGGTACTTGGGTGTGTTTCGATGTTTGACCCATAGTGATTGTGCCTTTTTGATGAGGTTCTGGGCTTCTTTCCGCGCTTCTCGGAATTGCTGGAGTCGCGTGAGCACTTGTGGGATAGGGGATGGCTTGTCGATCCAATCAGCACGCGGGTCGTATCCCATCATGAGTGAGAAAGGGGACTTCCTTGTTGCCTCGTGTGGCCAGTTGTTATGCGCGAATTCCGCCATTGGCAGGAATTGCGCCCAATTATCTTGGCGCTCGTTGGTCCAGAACCTTAGATATTGTTCCAGCCATTGATTGGTCCTTTCCGATTGTCCATCAGTTCGGGGATGGTACGCCGTGGAGATGTTCTGGTAGATGCCGAGGATTCGGCACAATTCGCGTGTGAACTTCGATGCGAATCTCGGGTCGCGGTCGCTGATAATTTTCGCCGGTAATCCGAATCTCCGAAACACGTGAACGACGTACAATGCAGCGGTTTCTTCCGCGGATATCTCCTCGTTGCAGGGGATGAATACTGATGCTTTGGTGCAGTCGTGGTCAGTTATGGTGAGGATCGAATCGTATCCTTGTGACTCCGGTAGTTTAGTGATGAAATCGAGGGCGATGACTTCGAATGGCTTAGCGTCAGGGTGTCGGCGTGATGGGTACTAGTGGGGCTCGTGTCGGGCGGTTGTTGACTTTGTGACGTTGACATTCCGCGCAGCCTTGAACATACTCGGTGACGTGTTTCACCATATTTGGCCACCAGTGGTCGCGCTCGATGATCCTCGCAGTTCGCTTGATTCCCGGGTGACCGTAGACAGGGGGGTCGTGATGGTTGGCGATGACCGTGCGGATCTCTTCTGGGCCTCCGGTGATTACTCGTGCGCCTTGGTGGTACCAGACCCCTTCGATCTTCTTGAGCTTGTGCGGATCTACCCAGGGGCGTAGAATGTTTTCGTCTTGTTCGAGGGTTTCTGGTGATTGCGTGGTGGTGTTTCGCACAAATACCTTCTCGGGTAGGACGATGACTCCTTCGTTGTCTCGTTCTCCTCTATCGTAGTCGGGTCTTCGTGATAGCGCGTCTGCGCGGCCGTTGTTGGTTCCTTTAATGTGGTGGATTTCGAAGTCGTATTCCATGAGTTCCAGGACCTCTCGAGCTACGCGGCGACTTATCTTTTGTGGTGTCTTCCAGTGTGTGAGGTTGAGGTGGTCGGAAAAGATTTTGATTTTGTGTGGTGAGCCTGCCAGGAATGGTCTCCAGTGTCGTAGTGCTTTGACAATCGCCAGGAGTTCCAAGTCGTATATGTCGTAGTTGCGTTCCGCTTCATTTAGGGTGGCTGAGAAGTAGCCAAGTGGGTGTCTTTTCCCGTCTTGCTTCTTCTGTAGGAGTACTGCCCCTACTGCGTATCCCGATGCGTCTACTTCAAGTTCGAATTGGTCTGTTAGCGTGGGATGTGCGAGTACTGGTTCGCTTGTGACTAGGCGTTTGAGGGTTTGGAAGGCCGTTTCTTCGTCTTTGCCCCACGTCCACTCTGCGTCTTTGCGTGTGAGTTTGTTGAGGGCTCGTGCGTATGTGGCAAAACCGCGAATGAAGAGGCGATAAAAATTGCAGAAGCCCAAGAAGGATCGTACGTCACGTACTTTCGTGGGTGTGGGCCAGTCGCGTATGCCAGCAATTTTTACGGGGTCCATGCGAGTCACCCCCTTTTCAAGAATTACCCCCAGGTAATCCATTCGCGGTTGGTGGAATGTACATTTGGACGGTTTGAAGTATAGGTCGTGGTCGAGTGCTACTTGGAGTACGGCGCAAACGGCGTCCACATGTGCTTGAAGTCCTACGTGTTCGAGGGTAGCAATGCCGATGTCATCCATGTATACTCGAATGATTGTTCCCATTGCTGCAAAGACTCGGATTGTGTCGCCTAGGATGTCGTTCATCATGTTCTGGAACGTTGCCGGTGAATTTGTAAGTCCAAAGTACATGACGAGGGGTTCGAAGAGGCCGTATTTTGTCTTGAAGGCTGCTTTGTATTCATCGCCTTCCTTGATGCGTATGTTGTTGTACCCCCAGCGGACATCGAGTTTCGTGAATATGTGTCCGTTCCCCAGGTCATTGATGAGTTCTGACATAAGGGGTAGTGGGTATTGGTTACGCACAGTGCAGGCGTTAATTCTTCGGTAGTCCTGTACGGGTCTTAATTTGCCGTCTTTTTTTTTGATGAAGAAGAACGACGACGCATAAGGGGACTTCGATGGACGAATGTACCCTAGTTTAAGTTGTTCATCTAGCCATTCGCGTAGTTGCCCGTCTTCGTCTTGTGACATCGGGTAGACTTTACAGTCGATGCTGGGGGGCGTGCCGGGTTTGAAGTCGATTGCGTGGTCCCATGGTCGTGAAGGTGGGAAGCGGTGTGAGGCCTCTTCGCTGAAGATCTTTGCGAATCGTTGATATGGTTCGGGGAGGGCGGTCACGACCGTGTTTTGGTTAGCGGCGATGGCGAGTTCGGTGGCTGTAGTACGTATCTGGCATTCTTCTTCGAGTTCTCGGACTACCTCCTCCGCCTCTTCTTGGGTTATTGCGCTGGCGATCGTGATCTGTTGTTCTGTGGGGTTGATTGACCGAAGTACTACTGGGAGGGTGTCTTCATGTATAGTGGCGTGTGCCCAGCTGATTGTTGGTTCGTATGTTGCCAGCCAGGGGTATCCGAGGACGAGGTCTTCGTTGCCTATGTCGGTGACGAGGAACCTCATAGTCTTAGAGACGTTATTGGTTTGGACGTCTAGATCGATGAAGTGTGTGATAGACCCAGCTTTGTTTTCCGTATTGTCTATGTTCCAAATCTTTTTGGGTTTCTCAAGGGTTTGTAACCCGAGGCCCATTCGTTTAGCAAATGCGGGTCTTATAAAATTGTCGGTGGCTCCGGAGTCTACGAGCCCTCTTATGTCGGCCATGGAGTAACTGGTGCGAATCGAGACTGGAATTCTGAGCGAACGATAGCGAGTCATGATTACAGAGTTACAATTAACTGCCCTCACCCAGGCCGATGGGTTCAGGCGTCCTGAAAACCCTCTTGGGTCCACAGGTCTTTGAATACGAGGTCTTTGACCTCGTCACTAGCCCCTCTCAATGTTTCCATCCATTCCTTAGCTTGTTCTTGCGGGGTGGTTTCCGTGCGGCGCGCGGTGGCGGGTTCCTGGTAGTAGTCGGTTTCTGTGCTGCGACTCGTACTCGCGCGTGGCTGAAATGGTTGTCTGGGTTTCCTGGGGCGTGTACAATCTCGTGAGAAGTGGCCTGGATTGTTGCAGTTATAGCAGACTGACTTCCCGCATGTCTCGGCGTTGTCCGCCTCCTCGATTCTGCCCGTTTCGTGGGGGGAATGGTGGTCGCAGGGTTTCCTCGGTTCGGGTCCCCTACCTCTGCAAGGCGTGCACGAGTCCGATCCGCCGATGTGTCCATGGCGTTTGGGTCGTAGCGTGGTGGTGGGAATCTGGGCGGTGCCCACTGCGGGGTGTATCCACGGTTCTGCTGTGGTCGCAATGGTGGCGTTGTACGGGGCGTGGTGTTGAGTCCCAAGCGTGCGCGTAGGTGTATGTATTGTTTCTGTCGATGCAGCGCTGCTTCTTTCCATTCGTTGAACGTTTGCGGGTCGTCCAGTTCGTAGATTTTAGTGAATAAGGCCCTCGGGAGGCCCGCCGTGAACCGATCGAGTGTTTGGCGATCGTTGAGGCGGTAGTCAGCTTTTCTTGCTAACTGCTCGAAGTTGGTGACGTACGAATCAATGTCGTCACCGATCATTTTGAAACCTTTGGCCAGTGTGGCCTGCGCCTGTTCTTGCTCGAGCACGTTCGAGAACCGATCTGAGAATCCCGCCGTTAAGGTATCCCATAGATAGGGGTCGTATCGGCTGCGTCCTTGGTGTAACTCGTTGTTGAGCCACTGGAGAAATCCGAGCGTCCAGTTGGATACTCGTGGGCCTTTGATGAAACCTAGAAACAGTAGGCATCGCCGGTAGACGTTGGTCATAATTGGCGCTTCTGAATTTTGTCCCCAGTATATGTGCCACTGCGTGAGGAACGATTCGTACTCATCTCTGTTTCCATCGAATATAGTCGGGGTTTCTCCCACTAGCTTATCCGACCCGTGTGGTGCCCCTGGTGGCAGTGCTCCTGGATCGGGTCCTCCTGCTGGTGGTGGCGGTCCTCCTCCGAACGGGTCTCCACCTCCTCCTCCCCCGAATTGAGGTTGTCGTCCTCCTGGGGGTCCTCGGCCGAAGTTGCCTCCTTGTCTTCTGGGTGGTGGTGGTCCTCCTGCTCCAGGTGGGGGATCTGCGACGTCTGGCCCTACTGCTCTAAAAATGGCCGCATCATCTGCGGTCATACGGTGTCCCGTCGTCGGGTTGATGGGGCGTAGATAAGACTCTGCTTCTTCGGTGATCCTCCTGGCTTCTTCAAGAGCTAGATCTTCCTGGGTAACTGTTGCCGTTGCCATATCTGCAGGTGGGTGTACTTCGATGCTTTCGGGTTCGTTGATGCGTAGGGACTCAGCTGTTTGTATTATCTCCCCTACTTCGGATTCCTCGTCGTCGTCGGATCCTTCGTCGTCTCCGCTGGTTTCGGATGGTGCGGGGGTTCTTGGTTCAGATGTGCTAGGTTCTTGTTCTGGTTGTCCGTCGATGCGTCCCCACTCTTCACGTGTGGGTAGGTTTCTGGAGTCGATGTCGCAGTTGTAGTTTCTTCCTGCGGGGCGTACTGCGTCGTAGCGGTGGTCTATGGGGTTCCAAGTAATCTCGACCCAGCACAGGTGATCGAAATTGAACTCAACGGGGCGGTATCGGGTTGGGCCCGATGCAAAGTCTACAAAGTATCCGGTTTCTCCTCGGTACTCTCTCCACCTGGCGGCTCCTAAGAATTGTGTTGGTACGTTGCGGTCTCCTCGTCGTTCGAGGGAGTAGGTCTGAAAATCTCTCCACTGGTCTCGAGTTGTGAACGCCACGTTGAGGGATCTTGGTCTTAATGTAACGCCACCACTGGCGTTAGTCCGACTTGGACACGAAAGGGCGTTCACGACTTAGCAGAATATCCTTTCAAGGTCACGTGACCTAATCACGAGATACACGGCGCTTGTGGGCACGTGATCTGAACGTACACTAGGGCAAGTCGTGCCACTAGGTAATCCGATGCTCGAGGAAAGACGACTTGCTCGGAGAGAGACAAGCGAGGCACGCGTGAGAAGACGAGTGAAGGTGGTGAATAGAAGAAGACCAAGATGGCGAATCTTGGTCTTATCGGGCCACTATTTATACATATACGAGGTAGCTTTAAAGCTCCTCCCGAATCTGTACGACGAATGGCGTATGTAGCTCGAACCCTACTATCGCTATCCTAGTGTTTACTAATGCCACATCAGCATGTGATAACGCTGCTGGCTGACTGATACAACTGTCCATGACTCATTACTACTTACTAACGAGGCCATAACCGTAAGTAAGAGTCCACTTCTTTGCGTACCGTAACAAGCAGAGTCCTATCTACGCCCCATCAACCCAACCACCGGACACCGAATGACAGCCGACGACGCAGCAATTTTTAGAGCAGTAGGACCAGACGTCGCGGACCCCCCACCCGGCGCGGGAGGACCACCACCACCCAGAAGACAAGGAGGCAACTTCGGCCGAGGACCCCCAGGAGGACGACAACCTCAGTTCGGGGGAGGAGGAGGTGGAGACCCGTTCGGAGGAGGACCACCACCACCAGCAGGAGGACCCGCTCCAGGAGCGCTGCCACCAGGAGCACCACACGGAACAGATAAGCTAATGGGAGAAGCCCCAAGCATTTTCGATGGAAACAGAGATGAGTACGAGTCCTTCCTCACACAGTGGCACATCTACTGGGGACAAAATTCAGAGGCACCAATTATGACCAACGTCTACCGGCGATGCCTACTATTCCTAGGCTTCATCAAAGGACCACGAGTGTCGAACTGGACGCTCGGCTTCCTCCAATGGCTCAACAACGAGCTACACCAAGGGCGCAGCCGATACGACCCCTACCTATGGGACACCCTGACGGCGGGATTCTCAGACCGCTTCTCAAATGTACTCGAACAAGAACAAGCGCAGGCCACATTAGCCAAAGGATTTAAAATGATCGGTGATGATATTGACTCGTACGTCACCAACTTCGAACAACTGGCGCGAAAAGCTGATTACCGCCTCAACGATCGCCAAACGTTGGACCGATTTACGGCGGGGCTACCACGAGCGTTGTTTACGAAAATCTACGAACTGGACGACCCCCAGACCTTCAACGAATGGAAGGAAGCCGCCCTCAAAAGGCAAAAACAATACATTCACCTACGCGCACGCCTAGGAATCAACGCCACTCCACGCAACTCCCTAACACCCAAACCCCAACAAAGCCGAGGATACGCCCCGCAATGGGCACCACCCAGGTTCCCACCACTCCGACGCGACCCGGATGCTATGGACACCTCGGCAGACCGCACCCGCGCACGCCTCGCAGAAGTAGGAGACCCAAATCGAGGAGGCTACCAGCGAACCCCATTCCAACCGAGGGGAGGACCGGGACAAAACCGGGGAGGGAATCAGCGTCGCGACATGAGGGAAGTCATCTGTTACAACTGTAACAACCCGGGCCACTTCTCACGAGAATGCACGCGCCCTAGGAAGCCGAGGCAACCTGCCCAGCCATACGCAAGCACCAGCCGAAGCACGGACACCGGCTACAACCAAGAACCCGCAATGACACGCCGCGTGGAAACCACCCCGCAAGAACAAGCCAAGGAGTGGATGGAAACGTTGAGAGGAGCTAGTGACGAGGTCAAGGACCTCGTATTCAAAGATCTATGGACCCAAGAGGGTTTTCAGGACGCCTAAACCCATTGGCCTGGGTGAGGGCAGTCAATTGTAATTCTGTAATCATGACTCGCTACCGTTCGCTCCGAATTCCAGTATCGATTCGTACAAATTACTCTATGGCCGACATCAAAGGGCTCGTCGACTCCGGAGCCACCGACAACTTTATAAGACCCGCGTTCGCTAAACGCATGGGCCTTGGGCTACAAGCCCTCGAAAAACCAAAGAAGATTTGGAACATCGACAACACAGAAAATAAAGCTGGGTCCATTACCCACTTCATCGATCTAGACGTCCAGACCAATAACGTCTCTAAGACCATGAGATTCCTCGTCACCGATATAGGAAATGAAGATCTCGTTCTCGGATACCCCTGGCTAGCAACCTACGAACCAACTATCAGCTGGGCGCATGCCACCATCCACGAAGGAGCCCTTCCAGTAGTGCTTCGATCGATCAACCCCACGGAAGTGCAAACCACTATCGCCGGTGCAATGACTCAAGACGAAGCCGAAGACATCGTCCAAAAGCTCGAAGAAGAGTGCCAGATACGTACCACAGCTACCGAACTGGCCATCGCAGCTAACCAAAACACCGTTGTGGAAACCCTCCCAGAACCATATCAACGTTTTGCGAAAATCTTCAGCGAGGAAGCCTCCCACCGATTCCCACCATCACGACCTTGGGACCATGCAATTGACTTCAAGCCGGGTACACCCCCAAGCATCGACTGCAAGGTCTACCCCATGTCTCAAGATGAAGACGGGCAACTACGCACGTGGCTGGACGAGCAACTCAAACTGGGATACATCAGACCATCGAAATCCCCCTACGCTTCGTCATTCTTCTTTATCAAAAAGAAGGACGGCAAACTACGACCGGTACAGGACTATCGAAGGATTAACGCATGCACGGTGCGCAACCAATACCCACTACCCCTCATGTCGGAGCTCATCAACGACCTGGGAGATGGACACATATTCACCAAGCTTGATGTCCGATGGGGGTACAACAATATACGCATCAAGGAAGGAGACGAGTACAAAGCAGCCTTCAAGACGAAATACGGACTTTTTGAGCCACTTGTCATGTACTTCGGACTCATGAACTCACCAGCAACGTTCCAGAACATGATGAACGACATCCTAGGTGACACAATCCGAGTCTTCGCGGCAATGGGAACGATCATCCGGGTCTACATGGACGACATCAGAATCGCAACGCTCGAACACGCAGGCCTTCAAGCGCATATCGACGCCGTCTGCGCAGTACTTCAAGTAGCACTGGACCACGACCTGTACTTCAAACCGTCCAAGTGTACCTTCCACCAACCGCGAATGGATTACCTGGGGGTAATTCTTGAAAAGGGGGTGACTCGCATGGACCCCGTAAAAATTGCTGGTATACGCGACTGGCCCACACCCACGAAGGTACGAGACGTACGCTCCTTTTTGGGCTTCTGCAATTTTTACCGCCTCTTCATCCGCGGTTTCGCCACGTACGCACGAGCCCTCAACAAACTCACACGCAAGGACGCGGAATGGACATGGGGCAAGGACGAAGAAACCGCATTCCAAACCCTCAAACGCTTAGTCACCAGCGAACCCGTACTCGCACACCCCACACTCACCGACCAGTTTGAACTCGAAGTAGACGCATCAGGATACGCAGTGGGTGCAGTACTCCTTCAAAAGAAGCAAGACGGAAAGAGACACCCACTCGGTTACTTCTCGGCCACCCTAAATGAAGCAGAACGCAACTACGACATCTATGACTTGGAACTCCTGGCGATCGTCAAGGCACTGCGACACTGGAGACCGTTCCTGGCAGGCTCACCACACAAAATCAAAATCTTCTCCGACCACCTCAACCTTACACACTGGAAGACACCGCAGAAGATAAGTCGCCGAGTAGCCCGAGAAGTCCTAGAGCTCATGGAATACGATTTCGAGATCCACCACATCAAGGGGGCCAACAACGGACGCGCAGACGCTCTATCGCGAAGACCCGACTACGACCGAGGGGAGAGGGACAACGAAGGAGTCGTCGTCTTACCTGAAAAGGTATTCGTACGAACCGTCACCACACAATCACCGGAAGACCACGCACAAGATGAAGACACCCTACGGCCCTGGGTAGACCCACACAAGCTTAAGAAAGTCGACGGAATCTGGTACCACCAAGGCGCAAGAGTAGTCACCGGAGGACCGAAAGAAATCCGCATCATCATTGCCAACCACCACGACCCCCCAGTATACAGCCACCCAGGAATCAAGCGAACGGCGAGGATCGTCGAACGAAGTCACTGGTGGCCGAACATGCTGAAACAAATAACGGAGTACGTCCAAGGCTGCGCGGAATGTCAACGCCACAAGGTTAACAACCACCCGACGCGAGCCCCACTAGTGCCCATCACGCCAACACCCGACGCTAAGCCATTTGAAGTCATTGCCCTTGACTTCATCACTAAACTACCGGAGTCACAGGGATACGACTTGATCCTCACCGTAACTGACCACGACTGCACCAAAGCATCAGTGTTCATCCCCTGCAACGAGGAAATATCCGCGGAAGAAACCGCCGCACTGTATGTCACTCATGTGTTTCGGAGATTCGGATTACCGGCAAAAATTATCAGCGACCGAGACCCGAGATTCGCATCAAAGTTCACACGCGAATTATGCAGGATCCTCGGCATCTACCAAAACATCTCCACGGCATATCACCCCCGGACCGACGGACAATCAGAAAGAACCAATCAATGGCTGGAACAATATCTACGGTTCTGGACCAACGAACGCCAAGACAATTGGGCGCGATTCCTACCAATGGCTGAATTTGCGCATAACAATTGGCCGCACGAGGCGACAAGGAAGTCCCCTTTCTCACTCATGATGGGATACGACCCACGCGCTGACTGGATCGATAAGCCATCCCCTATCCCACAGGTGCTCACGAGACTCCAGCAATTCCGAGAAGCACGGAAAGAGGCCCAGAACCTTATCAAAAAGGCACAATCGCTATGGGTCAAACATCGGAATACACCCAAATACCAAGTAGGGGATCAAGTGTGGCTAGAAGGACGACACCTACGAACCAATCAACCTACCGCCAAGCTAGCGGCACGACGGCACGGCCCATTCAAAATCACGCGCATCCTATCGCCAGTCAATTATCAATTGGAGCTTCCCACGCAGTGGAGTATTCACCCCGTATTTCACACCGACTTACTCACGCCTTATCGCGAGACGCCCCTACATGGGGAAAACTTCCAACGCCCGCCACCGGATCTAGTGGATGGAGAAGAGGAATACGAAGTGGAGCGCATTCTAGACTCCAGACGATTCGGCCGGAGCAAGAAATTACAATACCTCGTGAAATGGAAAGGGTACCCAGACTCGGAGAATCAGTGGGTCAACGAAAATGACGTATTTGCTGACGAAGCCCTAGCGGAGTATAAACGGAGTACGAAAGCGAGAAGGATAGTTATAAGAAGGGGGCGAACCACGACCGAAACCCCATCTTTCCACACTGGACCATCCACTCCAAGCCAAATGTCTTTTTCCACTTCCGCCTCCACCACCCCTCTCGCTGCCCGTCTCGTTGACAGCCTCACCCATGAAGAACTCCGCGCAGCCCTCGCCAACGTCCAGTCCATCTACGACGTCGAAGACCCCGACCAACCCGCCACGTACTGGCTCATCAACCCCAACGGCGACCGCCTCAACACCGCCCCCTACACCGAGGCCGAAATTACTCGGCTTCGTACAGCTATCGGACTCTTTACGAGTCCCCCACTTCGACCTGATGCCCCTCAAATCGAGAACGAGCAAGAAGAAGACATCCGCGACGTTGAGGTGGCAGGAGTGGATGAAGACACGGGACTGGAGGGGACCGGCGCAGGGCTGGAAGGACCGACAGCTAGCAGTAGCCGCGGCCCGGCGAGCAGTCATCTATCACCGACGACGCCAACACACCGAGATGCTGAGAGAGCAGTGTACGAAGCAGTTGAGGGAACTCTAAGGGAGTGGTACCCAACCCCGTACGCGTGCGACACCACGGGCCGCCCCATATACCGCGGCGGGGTGGTAGTCGACACCGAAGACTCCACCCTGCCCGCGGTTCGTCTCCGATACTTGGGAGGAACGGCGCGCACCGCACCCCACGGATACAAACATAATCGGGGGGACGATTTCGTCCACTACCCCATCACCAACGCACAGGGGGTGACGCGTCAAGCCACCTTCATTCAAGTTATTGCCGGACCTGACCCCATCGTCCTGGGGCTTGTGGACGACAGCGACAAAGTTTACAGTCGCCCCCTCTATGCCGAACCCCAGGTCAGAGAAGCCGGTAAGCCCCATTACGCCCCCGAGGACCTATACGCCCTCGTAGGGGGTCACAGTAACCAGCACCGCACCGACCGTGCCATCAACGAGCTGAGGGACGTAGGAGTGAAGGCGGAGGTAACTCGCTTCCGGGCCTACAAGCATGAGGCGGAGAGAATGGAGCAGCGCCTCCACGCCCTTGCCCAGGCGCTCGGCGGGGTGCAGTCGGAGTTGGCCCGATGTAAGTTCAGGCTGGAGATGGCGAACGTGCTGGACAGGATCACGGAGAGGCAGGAGGCCTGGGTTGGTGGCATTGGGCCCACTCGGCGCCGCGGGCGTCGCAGCTGAAAAGGGGGTGATGTCACGATCGCGAGGACGGACTCTTACTTACGAATATGACCACGTTAGTAAGTAGTAATGTGTCATGGACTTCATCATCAGTCAGCAGTCGTAGTATCACATGTAAACGATACTATGACTCATTCCTAGGATAGCAGTAGTAGGGTTCGAGCTACTTACGCTACTCGTTGTCTCGGATTGGAGAGGAGCTTTAAAGCATCCTCGTACATGTATAAATAGTGGCTCGATAAGACCAAGATACGCCATCTTGGTCTTCTTCAATTCACCACTTCCACTCGTCTTCTCACGCGTGCCTCGCTTGTCTCTCCCCGAGCAAGTCGTCTTTCCTCGAGCATCGGATTACCTAGTGGCACAACTTGCCCTAGTGTACGTTCAGATCACGTGCCCACAAGCGCCGTGTATCTCGTGATTAGGTCACGTGACCTAGAAGGAATATTCTGCTAAGTCGTGAACGCCCTTTCGTGTCCAAGTCAGACTAACGCCAGTGGTGGCGTTACATGAGATGATCCCAAACCAAGCGAGAAGTCGCATATTTTTCGACCTGGCGTTGAATAGCCGGCGAAAGGCGCAGCACAATCGAGCCAAGGGCACGATCATCATCAGTAGCCCAAGCGTTGTACGCTTCAAGCTCCTTTTCAGTGGGCTTGTCTTCATCTACAGCGCTGGGGGCACCACGCCTCCCAGACACTACATCCCACAGCGCAGAAGACTTCAAGAAAGCCTCCATTTGCTTAGCCCAAATTTGATAGTTGTTGCCGTCAAGGACGGGGACAAGAGTAGTAAGAGTCGACATGTTTGATAATAGGTTTCTGTGTAGAGAGTAGTCAGCACCGTATGCGACTAATAACAGAAAAATAAACCGGCATAGTCTCCCCTTATAAGGAGACTAATGTCTGCCATTAAAGGCGACATACTGTCATAGTCTCCCCATAGTGGAGGAGACTAATGTCTGCCAATGAAGGCGACAACCCCACTGCAGGTACTAAAGGTAACCCGCCGTCGTTGCAGCCAATGAAGGCGCAAAGCGACTTATGGCAGGGCCCATAACCTGTTGCGCAGCAATGTATGCAGTGTACAGGTAGACCCTTACCTGTGTAGAGAGCTTAGACGAGGCTTAGAGTGAAGCAGAGGAAGCTCAGAGTGGGGTGGAGAGAGATGTGTATAGGTACTCGCTCCTACAGTAGGATTTATATACTCTATGGTCCACCCATGTCCGTTTGGGGAAAAGTGATGAGTAGAGGCGTCCACAATATCGCGTTTTCAGTGTCACCTAATGTCTAATCACCGGTGGACTCGGAATAATCCCTTAAGGGGATTCTGTACGTATACCGTATGACTAAATACTCCGAATTACGTGTATAGCATAACTAATCGTACTGTCATTCCTACGTAATGAGCCTTATAGTAAGTATTACGGCTCAACAATGTCCATCACAACCACAATGGCCACAGCCAGAACTGCACTACTAGGCAAATCAGGATACGAACCCCTCCCAGGAGGACCACTGGGAGGAGGCGGAGGTGGAGCACTGCCAGGAGGCAACCCCGATGACAACCCCCAAGGTGGAGAAGGATCAGGAGCAACACCCACCTTCATTATGCCCGACACTGACAAGTTCCTAGGAAAGGAACCCAAAATATTCATGGGCAACCGCGATGAAGCAGAAGTGTTCCTCTCCCAATGGAACTGATTTGCAGGAGTCAACGCTGCTAACCAAAGCCTCAAAGTCCCCTACATCAAGGCAATGATGTTCCTGACCTACATACAGGGGCCACTTGTTGATGAGTGGGTGACTGAAACTACCAAATGGCTTGACGCACAAGCTGACAAGAATGACCCATGGCTCTGGGCAGGGGTAGAGCTCGCATTCAAAGGACAGTTCCACGACAACCTGGAGAAGGATCACGCAAGAGTGGAACTCGACAAGGGGTTCAAAATAGTGAATGAGGACATTGACAGCTACATCACCAAATTTGAGAAACTGGTCTGACAAGCTGATTACCGATTGGATGAGCCCTTGGTGCTTGATAAATTTACAAGAGGTGTTCCACTCAAGCTTTACCAAAACGCCTACCAATTCCATAACCCGCGCAGCTACTCCCAATGGAAAAGTGTGCTCATCAAGCAACAGAAGAGGTACCTCCACATGAGGGCATGATTGGATGGCTTCGGAAGGCAGCCCCAACAACAACAATGTCCTCAAGTACAACCAGCTTGATTCCAGGCACCTCAGCGCCAGCAAAACCAGCAGGGGTGGCAGCAATACTGCAACCACCCAGATGCAATGGACACTACTCCAGGGAGAGTTCGAGCCTGAGTTGCAGAAATAGGTGACGTCAACAGGAACCACCTGGAAGATGTATGCAACTACAAGCATGGACGAGCACCATTCCCACCAAGAGGAGGGTTCATGCAACGCCGAGGAGGAGGATGCGGGGTAATGAACATAAGGGATGTCATCTGCTTTAACTGTAATCAGAAGGGGCACTTCTCATGGGAATGCAATCAGCCCTGGAAGACCAGAGGCAGAGGTGCCTACATTGAAGAAATCCCTATGGCCCCTCAAAGCGTAGCAGAAGAACCCCTCATCGATCTCAACGAACCAGTTCAGGCCAACCACGCCACTGCAGACCCCCAAGTGGGCGATCTTATGAATATGTTTGCAGTGCTCCCAGAGGAAAAACAAGGGATGTTTGCAAGGGAGATGATGGGGAGGCAGGATTTTCAAAGCGCCTGAACCCAATGGCCTGGGTGAGGGCTTTAAATTGTAACTTGTCATTTATCACGCACTATCGATCCATGCACATTCCAGTTTCAATATGCACAAGTTGCTTCATGGCTGACAAGAGAGCATTAGTGGACTCTGGAGCCACTCACAACTTCATACATCCGGACTTTGTCAAGAAAATCGGTTTGGGAACTAAAGAACTACCAAACCCACACAACATCTGGAACATCGACGGGACACATAACCAAGGAGGGAAAATCACTCATTGCATTGATTTAAATATACAAACTGATGGAAAACTCAAAACCATCCAGTTCCTCATTACCAACGTTGGAGAAGATATCATCCTTGGCTACCTGTAACGTCTACCACAGATGTTTGCCTGACTTAGGCTTCGTTGTGAGTGGCGATCCTTTGGAGGAAGAAGTTCTGGTTAACCTCTGTCTGATGATAGAAAGCAGGATGAGGAAGAATACGTCTGTCTAGTCCGAAGTATGTGTGGAGGTCTTCAAGGAGAGGGATGCCTGCAGGGACCTCAGTGATATAACGTGTGACCTCCCAAGTAGTGTGATTGAGGACGTAGAATGTGGTGTAAGGCTTAGCGACACATTTGTTGCAGTATAGAAGGATCTGATAGGTGGCAGTGCCTTCAGGGTAATCCACTGCTCATGAAGGAGAACTCAGGATAAGTCACGGGGATCCCTGGTCTAAGGGGATATGCTAGATGACTCACTCAAAGGGGGAGAGCCCTAAAGACATCAAGTGGAAAGTGGTGGTATTGGAAGAAGACCAAGATGCCGTTCTTGGTCTTCGTAGTGCTCTACTTATACAGATATGCATGGGCTTTAAAGCACCGCTTGAACTATACTAGCCAATAGTGTAAGTACTGCGAACCCTAGTACAGCTATCCTAGTATGAGTCACTACGAGTCATACCCAAGATCCAATCCGTATTGTACACAATCACATGTGCCGGAGCTTACCCGGCTTACTGATCAACAAGTTCATGATGTATTACTGCTGACAGTGGTGTCATAGCTGACACTCAGTAAAAAAGAAAAGTTGGTCCAAAGTCAGAAAAAAGTCAGAACAAAGTCAGATGGTGGTCAACTGACTACAAAATGACTAAATTTTGTTTTTAGTGACTACAAGATGACTTCTAGATGACTATTTGTAGTCAATTTGTAGTCAGTTTCCTTGAGAATGGGATTAGTCAGTTCTTAGTCATAGTCAAATCATCTGTAGTCATTTCATAGTCAAGTTATAGTCAAATCATCTGTAGTCATTTCATAGTCATTCCATAGTCATTCCATAGTCACACAGATTTCCGAATTAATTTGTTTTTCACACAGTAATTAATGGCCAAACGAAATCAAATTGACATTGACAACTAAACTAAACAAAACAAAACCGAGTTGGCTCAGCCTTCTGACGAGGCTTCTGGTGAAGTTGACTTGTCTTGATCCATTGGGGCACCACGGTGTGCCTTAGCTGTGCGTGAGAGTGTTGCCTGTTTGGGGGCAGGCTTGGTGGGCGACGACTTGGTGGCAGCAGGCTCGGTGTGCTTGGCCGACTTGGAGGGGCCTGCCTTAGTGCCCGACAACTTGGATGGGCTGGCCAAGGCACCTGACGGTTTGGTGGGGGAAGGTTTGGCGGGCACGGCGGGTGCAGTACCCGATGAGTTGGAGGGAGTGGCCTTGGGCTTGGAGTGCACGGCCTTGGGCTTGGAGGGCATGGCCTTGGGCTTGGGGGCAGGCTTGGACTTGGAGGGGGCAGGCTCGGCATCTGACAATCCAGAGGCAGCAGCAGCGAGGGCGAGGGGCGAGGTAGATGATGACTGGGTTGAAGGAGGAGCACGGGGCGGGGCAGTTGTTCATTAGTTAGCAAATATAAGTAACAATGTTTTAGACTTACCTGTGCGTCCTTCCAGCAGTGTTGGAGCTGCTCGAACAATAGTTCGAGATAGTTGTCTGCCAGGTACGTAGTAGAGGACCGCCCTCTCATGGTACACAACGCCCTGGCCACCTTGCAGGTCCTAACCATGGCCGTGATCAGCTTGAACGCAGTCAAGGTACTACCCACCAACTCCCAATCCACGAGAGCCGACTGAATTGTCAGACCACCCACAGTGAATTGCGCATGGCCCCAATTCTTGTTCGAGTCGTCATCATTGACATCTGGTGCGTCGGGATCCGCAGAGTCAAGTCGATCGAGAAGTGCTGCGACGTCATTGGACGGTTTACGTGTTTCACAATCAGTGGCATCGTGCATGGCTTGGAGGAGGTCCACGGTGCCAGGGAACATCAAAAAGTCGTTGGTAATAACATCTATTCAAAAATTAGTAGTTTTTTTTTATGGCCCAATGGAGCATACCTATTAAGTTGGAAGCTGGGTAGAGAATTAATCAGCGAGGTGACAGAAAAAACGATAAAAGGAAACATACCAGAGGGGGACACGATAATGTCCTTGAAGTTAGCCCTAGGTCGAGCACGGGGTTGCAAAGGCGCTGCAGCTCGAGCCATGGCGAGGAAAGCAGGGGGCAAAGGCGGGGAGGGGGCAGACTGCCTGAAACACCTGTGGCATAGTTAGTGTTTTTGAAATGTGATAAAACGTGTGCATACCTGTCCCTGTCCCAGACGTCTCCTTGCCCTTCTGCCTGTTGTGCTTTGCCTTCTTGTTGGGCTGTTGCATCGGGGATCGAGCATGGGGGCGCTTGGATTTGCCACCTTCAGTCGTCTTCTGGGTCTGTGGGCCCGACAAAGCTGGCGCCAATGACAGTTCGGACGAGAGATGGGATTGTTGGGGAGGAAGCGAGTGGGAAGAGGGAGGCTGTGAAGGAAGAGGCTTGTCCCTCAATACAGCGCCGAGAGCCGTGTCGGCTTTCCAATGGTCCGCACACAAAGTGAGAAGAGGGGCGGCAGCTTCGAGCTCAGCAATAGTGGTGTTCCACTCATTGAGGAAGAATGACTTGAAATACCTCTTTTTGTGGGGTTCGTCGATAGAGCGCAGGTCAGTACTGTGAAGTCTTTCAAGATTTGAACACAAGATGGCCCAGGCGGAAGCACGGATCGACATCCATTGGGATTTCGTGATGCCAGTTCCGTTTGGGAGACGGATGGCCTGTTCCATTGGTGGTTGCGATTTGTTGCTCTCTTTGATTCCGACCAGCGGGTCATTCTTGGCGTCCTTGGTAGTCCAGAGGACCGATTGTGGGAGGTGCTGGGGGCGGATAAGAGGCTGCGGGCCGGCCGAAGGAGGTGGAAACGGAGGGTCGACGGTGCCAGAGAGAACATGCGAAAACGAGTCACTCGGGGTGAGAGACGTATCATTCATGACAGGAGTGGTAGAGAAAGCTGGGATAACAGTGTATTAGCTAAAGAAGAAAAAAAACAAAGGGAGGCGATGACTTACCAATTCCCTTACAAGTGCGTCGCAGCTTGATGATCTCACATACCATCTCAGACACCGTGTGCTCGAGTTTGGCGACCTTTTGGTGTGTCTTCTGATACTGTTGGTTGTGATAAAGCTCGTCATGTGTGAGAGCTGCGATGAGGTCCGGCGAAAGACTGGAGTGTTTGGGAAGGGCACCCGAGGGATGTGCACGTTGTTGCAAAAACTTAGAGTACGAAACACCTGTGCTGCCGGAGAGGGAGCTGTGGGGGGGCCATTGATTCAAGCAATTCGAGGGAGGGCACATAGTATCATAATTATCGTCACCGTCAGACCCAGCCCCAAAGAGGTCATCGTCTTCATCTTCAGAATGGTCGTAGTGGGGAGGAGACATTGTAAAAAAAAAAAAGGCAAGAGAAAAAATATGTGACGAGTGCAAACGAGAGTAAACCAACAAGCAAGTCATGCAAATGCATCGAGTGATGGCCCGAAGTTCCCGCGATCCTTAGGATTGCTATCTGCAGGCCATCAACGACACTCATTCACGCATCTACACCACATACTATGGCCTCAGTTGCACCAAAGTACCCTTGTCCATGCTTCCAATGCAACTCAATGAAGCATCTCACCAGAAGGACAATACAGGGTCATCTTAAGCAGAACCAAGTTCAGCTACTAGATCAGATTGGTTTGCAGGGTTCTCAGCACACAATCAACTACTTGCAGAGCTGTTATGACCAGACTGCACAGTTGCTTGCTAGCATAGCTGGGGAGTCTCAATCAGCTAGCCTATCTTCTCATCCTGATGGTATGTGTTTATTTTTTTATGCCCTTAATCAAAAACTAATTTGCCTTGATATTGATCTTAATCTAGATAATACCTCTGTTGCACCAGCACCACTCCAGGAAGGCCCAGAAGGGGCTCAGAGGGAGACTGATGGTTGGTACTATTTTACTGTGCTTTGGTTCCTAGCTCAATTTTTTAAATCAGATTTTCATGCTGCTGGGAGTGCAGTGGGAGATGCTGATGCTGTGATGACAGATGTTGATGGTAAGTAAAATCTCTTGATATATTGGTATCTAAACTACACAATTACAGATCTCCCAGGCTACAATAGTGATCCTATGGAGCCCTCTATGCTTGCCTCTGCAAATTTTGAGGATTCATCTGACTCTGAGGATCTGTCTGGCTCTGAGGATGATCTATCTAGCTCTGATGGCCAATCTGCTCTATTTGAGGTTGCTGAGGAGATCTTAGAAGCCCTCCCTCAGCCTGTGGACTTGGGTTATGACTCTGACTTTTTAGATATGTTTGTGGAGGATGTTGCTGAGATGGAAGACTCAGCCCTATCTAAGGCTTTGGAGGAGTCTAGTCAGACAAGCAGGGCAAGTCCCTCTTTGCCAGAGGCTGTTGTACAGCTCCAGAAGAAGCTGTTGGGGGACTATGCTCTTCCCCCTCCCCCTTCTGGTCCCCCAGGGGAATATGCTCTATCTAGGGCAGAAGTGCTGTCCCTTCAGCACTACTTTGCGTGGACAGAGTCCCAAGGCACAGTAAAAGCCTATAGCTCCCATGCTAAAGTGCTTTCAGAGGCCACAGATGTGGAGATCCTCAGCCTTTATGCTGTGCGGAAGTTGGCGGAGAAGCTTACTGGGCTGACACCATCATTTATTGACATGTGCCCCAGGAGTTGCATGGCTTATACTGGGGACTTTCAGTCTCAAACCCTTTGCACACACTCCCATGATGGAAAAATTTGCAATGAAGCATGCTATAAGCAAAAGCTGGGTCCTAGGGCTTCACAAAAGCCAAGGGCACAAATGCTTTATATTCCCATCATTCCCATCATTCAGTCACACTATTCAGTTGCAGAAACATCAGAAGAGATGAGATACAGAGACAGGTGCTTGCAGGAGACTCTGAAACTCCTTGCAGTGGCTTCAGGTGCCAACAGGCAGACATATTCTGATTTTGCCAACTCTGCAAATCATGTTGATCACTATAAAAATATGGGGCTATTTAAAGATGCCAGAGACACTGCCATTACAATCTCTACTGATGGTGCTCAGCTCACCATGAAGAAACAATCCAATGTGTGGCTTTTGGTTGTTGTGCTACTCAATCTCCCACCAGAGAGGTGATATAGGGCAAAAAATATTATCATCCCCCTTGCTATTCCTGGGCCTTCATCTCCTGGAAATATTGAGTCCTTCATATATCCTCTTTTCCAGGAGATGGCCATGGCTAGTGAAGGAATATGGACATGGGATATAATTGATTCATCCTACTTTGTTTTAAAGGCATATCTCTGTGGTGTCAAAGGAGATATGCTGGGTTCAGCCAAGTTAAATGGAATGGCTGGACATGCAGCTCTTCATGGTGATCACTTCAGTATGGTGCAAGGTGCACGCACTAGCAAAGAGAAGGTGCAAAGGCACAATATTATCCACTCTCTCCACCTCAGGGGGAGAAGTTTAATCCAACTCGCCCTGATATTGATCCTTACTTCCTACCAATGCGGGATCAGAGTCATTACTGGAAGACCATTAATAGGCTTCTATCTGCAAAGACTAAGAAGGAGCAACAAATGATTGTGAGGGAGACAGGAATATCACGCCTTACACTATGTTCTACCAGCCCTGCCTTTTCTCATCCATCATTCTTCCCACTGGATCCATTTCACCTATTCTATGAGAACTGCATGCTACATATCTGGGACTTGTGGGTAACACACAGTTCCAGTGATGAAAGGATCCACCTCAGTAAAGAAGTTGCAGAACTTCTTGGGGAAGAGGTTGAGAAGGCTGTAAAGACTCTCCCTCCATCTTTTTGTGGGCCAATTAGAAACCCATATAAAAAGCGCCAGAGCCAATATAAAGTCTATGAATGGATGGCACTCCTCCATTGGTATATTATACCAATTGCTTGGGAACTACAAGTTGATCAGGAAGTTTTGGAAAACTTTGGAGAATTTGCAGACATTGTTGAAATTGCCATGACCATCTCCCCAAGGTCATCAGAGGATTTAGCAGAGTTACATGGAAAAGCTTGTTCCTTCCTGCATGAGTTTGAAAGGCTATATGTTGATGATGACCCAATGAAGGTCTCAAGATGTAGACTGTGCATCTTTCAATTAGTCCATGTCCCATATCATATTCTATGGCATGGCTCAATCAGATTTGGCTCACAAGCAACAGTAGAGAGGGCAATTGGAGAGTTGGGGCACAAAATTAGATCTAAAAAGGCACCATTTGCCAATATGTCCACAATTTTATTTGAAAGGGCAACCACTAAGATGTTGACTCTGAAGTACCCAGTCTTGTCTATTCCTGGAAAGGAGAAGAGACAAAAAGAGCACCTTTTTCAGTCCCTTCCTATAAGGAAGACTGACAAAAAAAGGGGAACAGACTTTTATACCCATCTCAAGGCAATTTGTGGATGTCTTGATGTGCCTTTTAATTGGGATCTTAAAGTCCAGAGATGGGGAAAGTGCACAATCAAAGAAGGCGTCACTCTGAGAAGTAGGATCTCTGAGCTAAGGGGCCAATCCTCACGCTCCTCAAGATATTTTGAGGCTCAGAGAGACATACAAGCAAAAAGACCTACTTGGGGAGAGGCACTTGCATTTTACTCAGTGCCAGAGTACAACCTGTGTTTGGTGGTCTACTGTCCAGTGGTGGAGGAGTTTGGTGTAGTAGGGAGGTGGTGTGGGAGATGGTCAGAAGAGATAAGGGTGATGGAAACATCTAGGCTGATGAATCTGATTGGAATTTGGGAGTTTGAGTCAAGGGTTCATATCCTAAGAAGACATCCAGGACTGGATATGCTGAGTGCAGAGGAATGTGGATTTGAAGAGATCCTAGCAGAGGATGAGTAGGGTAAATAAAAATGGCTGTCTTGTACTTGTACTTCCCCAATTCTCTAGGAACTTGTGTTGCATCAGAAAGAAAGGAACTAACAAAATATCTAAGTCAGCCAGAAGTCAGATAGTAGTCAGATGATAGTCTGAAATTTGACCAAAGTCAGAAGGTAGTCATCTTGTAGTCAGCTCTAAGTCAAAATGACTTGGTGAAAAACTTCAATCATGGAGTACACATAAATATGCTCAGGAATTGTTGCAAAGCAACACTCTTGATTGAAACACAATCCATTTACTCTTTCCTAGCTTAAATAAACTGCTCATCTTTCAACAGAGATTTTTTATTTGTTCAACTCACATATAATAATCACCAGTGGTATCTTCTCCTCCTCTTTCCTCATATCTCACTTCCCCATGTTTCCCTCCCCCTCCCTATGTTCCCCTTCATACTCCCCATTCCCATGCTCCCCTCTGCTACCTATATAATCACCCTCCCCATGTTCCCTTTCCCCATTCCTATAATCCCCCTCCCCATGTTTCACTCATCCCTATATTTCCCTTTCCCATGTTGCCCTCCCCCATCTACATAATCCCCTTCCCCATGTTCCCCCCCCTCATCCCTATATTCCCCTTCCCCATGTTTGCTTCCCCCATCTACATAATCTCCTTTCCCATGTTCCCCTCCCCCATCTACATAACCCCCTTCCCCATGTTCCCCTCCCTTATCCCTATATTCCCTTCCCCATGTTCCCCTCCCCCATTGACATAATTCCCCTCCCCATGTTCCCCCCCTCATCTACATAATTCTCCTCCCCATGTTCCCCTCCCTCATCCCTGTATTCCCCTTCCCCATGTTCCCCTCCCCCATCTACATAATCCCCTTCCCTATCATCCCCTCCCCCATTGACATAATCACCTTCCCTGTGTTCCCCTCCCCCATTGACATAATCACTTTCCCCATGTTTCCCTCCCCCATTGACATAATTTCCCTCCCTATGTTCCACTCCCCCATCTACATAATTCTCCTCCCCATGTTCCCCCTCCCTTATCCCTATATTCCCTTCCCCATGTTCCCCTCCCCCATTGACACCTCCCCATGTTCCCCCCTCCCATCTACATAATTCCCCTCCCCATGTTCCCCTCCCTCATCCCTATATTCCCCTTCCCCATGTTCCCCTCCCCCATTGACATAATTCCCCTCCCCATGTTCCCCCCCTCATCTACATAATTCTCCTCCCCATGTTTCCCTCCCTCATCCCTATATTCCCCTTCCCCATGTTCCCCTCCCCCATCTACATAATCCCCTTCCCCATCTTCCCATCCCCCATCCCTACATTCCCCTCCCTCATCCCTATATTCCCCTTCTCCATGTTCCCCTTCCCTATATCCCCCTTCTCCATGTTCCCCTCCCCCATCTACATAATCCCCATCCCCCATGTCCCCCACCCCTTTCCCTATATTCCCCTTCTCCCCTCCCTCATGGGCCCCATCCCATAATTGAAGTTTTTCTCTAAGTCATCATGACTTTTAACGGACTATAAGGTGACTTTATTTGACTACAAAATGACACTCTCCTGACTTTGGTGAAATATCTGACTTCCAGCTGACTATACTCTGACTACACTCTGACTATTCACTGACTTTTCTTTTTTACTGAGGCTGACACATCAGTGTCCACTTCCTGGTCCGGAACTCCGATCAGTCCGAAACATAACATCACCCCCTTTTTATGGTCAAGGCCCCAGCCTGACCATGCTGGGCCGCCTCCCTCTGTTCTGCAACTTGTAGCCCCGCCTGCACTCTGGGGTGGTACAAGTCCCGCTCTGCCTTGATGCGGGTGATCGTGTTGGCACGCTGCAACTGGAGGATGCAATCCCTCCTGACCTGAGCGATCTTGTCCAGCTTGTCCATCTTTTTCGCCAACTCCACCTCCTTGGCTTCATATCTGGCTTGGGCACATTGGTAGCGATGGACCTCCACGATGAGGGTGAGGTCCTTGATGTTGGTCAGGGCTTGGTTGACTGACTCGTGCATTGAGCTGTGCTGATCTAGGAAGATCAAGTCATCATCGTAGTAATGCCCATCTGCCAGATAGTCGTAATTGGGGGTGGCATGCACTGGTTTCCCATACTGCTCATCGCTGCCCTCCCTGTAGGCGAGGACAAATGGGTCTGCCGTGAGGATGAGCTGCGTATACCGAGCTGGGTGCAGCTGGTCCTGAGCATGCGGATCTGGAAAGGGATATAGTGTACTCCCCTGTTATGTTGGAATCTGACAGGTGGAGGAGTTTCCACTTGGCATTGGGAAATCAGGCTGTGTTCTTCTGCACAATACCTGCAGATCTGGGGTCGAGAAGCTTGCAGCATATGGATGGGCTCCCTGTCGGTGTTGCATAGTGGTGGGGTTTTGTTGTGCATGGTGGTGAGGTGGTTGCCGTATATGAGGTATTCGTGTAGAGGGCAATGCTCCTCTGATAGGTATCGGTTGAAGTCCCTGTCCTCTTGAACTTGAGCCTCGTCTGCACCAGGTTGTTCAGCTGTTAACATGTTGGCTGGTGAAGGATCTCTTGTACCAACTCTTGTAGAGGTTGGCAAAGGAAGGAGGGATGGTAAGGGGGTAGGTGGACGACTTCCTCCATTGTGAATGGACTGGGGAAGCGACAGGGGTGACAGTGGCACGTTCTGGACGATAAGAGTGGGTTGGATGGAGATTGGGAGGAGATTGTCAAGGACATAGTGGACTTGAACTGGGGATGAGGACATGAGCAGATGAGAGAGTGGAAGAAGGAGATGGGGGCATCTCTTGGGATACTCCTGCACTTATATGTGTTTCTCTGGCGGGGTTTAATTTTTTGAACTCCCAAATTGTGTCATCTGCGAATACATCCTCCTTGGAGACCCACTGATTGTCCAAGTCTGGGTAGCCACGCCATTTGACCAAATACTGCAGCTTCCTGGTTCTGCCAAATCACTGAGAGTCTAGAATCTTCTTGACCTCATATTCCTCTTCACCATTAACCAAATCTGGTGGTGGGCGCTGATAGTTGGGGCTGTGTGTGGGAGTTTCATGGTATGGTGTCAGAAGGTCTGTATGGAATACTGGGTGGATACTCCACTGCGTGGGAAGTTCTAGATGGTAGTTGACTGCGGACATCACCTGGACCACCTTGAACAGGCCATGTCTTTGTGGAGCGAGTTTTGCGGTTGGTTGGTTGGTATGTAGGTGGTGCCCTTCTAGCCACACAAGGTCGCCTATTTGGTATTTTGGGGTGTCCTTGTGTTTGATCCACCCCTGCTGTGCTTTGATCATCAATTCTTGGGCATGTGCTCTAGCCTCTCTGAATTGTTGGGCATGCAGTGCCACCTGTGGAATAGGAGAAGGTCAATCGGTCCAATCAGCACGCGGATTATAGCCCATGAGGACGTTGAAAGGGGACTCCCTGGTAGACTCATTTGGCCAGTTGTTGTGCATGAATTCTGCCATTGGTAGGTATCGCATCCAGTCATCTTGTCGTTCGTTGACCCAGAACCTTAGATATTGTTCTAGCCATTGATTGGTCCATTCTGATTGTCCGTTGGTTCTGGGGTGATACACTGTGGAAATGTTCTGTTCAATTCTGAGTATTTGGCATAGTTCACAGGTGAATTTTGATGCAAATCTGGGGTCCCTATTGCTGATAATGCGCGCTGGTAATCCAAATTGGGGAAAGACATGTGTCACGTACAGGGCCACAGTTCCTTCTGCACTTATCTCTTCCAGGCATGGGATAAATATGGCCACTTTAGAGCAGTTGTGGTCCATTACTGTCAGTATGGAGTCGCAGCCATCCGCTTTGGGCAATTTGGTAATGAAATCCAGTGCAATGACTTCGAATGGGGTTGCTTCTGGTTTGGGAAATATTGGTTGTAGAGGGGCACATGTGGGGCGGTTGTTGACTTTGATCCATTGACAGTTGGCACATCCTTTGACGTAATCCTGGGTTTCCTGCCTGAGTCCTGGCCACCAGTAGTATCTTTTGATCAGTTTGATGGTTCGGTTGATCCTGGGGTGTCCATAAGCCAGGGTATCGTGGTGGGCTTGTATAATACGCCTTTGCTCATGGGCATCCCCTGTAACCACTCTTCATCCCTCCTTGTACCAGGTGTCCTTGATGTGTTTGAGCTTGTGCAGGTCTACCCATTTTGCGATCATATCGCTATCCTGGGTGTATACTGGGTGTGTTGGTTGCATTTCATCCATTGTGATAACCGGACTCATGCGTGTCAGGTTGTCTGTGGTGTCAATTGCTGCAGCTCTGATGAATATGTGGTCTGGGAGTACTGTGACCTGTGATGAACAGTGCACATGAAGGGATGATACTCACAGTGAACTGAAGACTGTGGTGAGATATCAAGAGTGGCTGGAAGCAGCAACAGAGTGTAGTCAAGCAAGTGAAGCAGATGGTAGTCTGGCACACAACAGATGAGAACTGATGTGGACCAGGAGCGTACATGTTGAGATGTGACCTATGTCACATGTCTCGTGGGATATGATTGAGTCATCCCACATACTAAATAGGGTATCTGTCCCTTACGGACTGATTTGGACTTGGCTGGACTCTTATGGACCGCTTTTGTTTATCTTTATTGTTAGAGTCATCATACGACTCTTATTGTTCTTTATAGTTAAGATACCGGTATTGTCTGCTTTAGGCAGCTATTGTTCTCAGCCCTCCAATGGCGTTTCTCCCTCTGGTGCACAGACCACCTGTATTGTGTTTGAATCACCTGTGCGCACAGACCATTCTTAGCTAAGCATCCTGTATATAAGGACTGCTGTTTTCGCCTCTACACTTCAGAGTTCCTTCACCCTCTGAAGTGTAAGTTCCTTCTCTTTTACCCTACACTACCTTTTACTCACAGACATCTTAGTACTTGTCTTTAGGTGTGTAGTACTACTGGTATAGAGTTCCTTCACCCTCTGAAGTTACTTGTCTTTAGCTCCTTGCTATTAACCTCGCTTGTTAGTTCTGCGCTTCAACAGTACAAGCTGCACTACTTATACAAAACTACAGAGTGACACAGGTAACAGCTGGTCACAGTGAATACAAGATGCATTGTTCTACAAGTGGACAAAGGAGTGTACTGTTCTGGAGAACAAGGTGTATAGAACAAGGAAGATCTAGAGTATGATATCATAGTGACATCATAATAAGGATAAGAAAAATAGACAGAGTACAAGGACAAAATACAAGAGGAGCCCAGATGTCACAGACACGTACATTTATTTTCCTATTTTTCTGTATTTTTACAGAATTACCAGAGGAAGATATAAGAGGCCAAAGTATGAGATATCGTCAGTCACATGCTGCCACCATGTGCACCCTCAAGCACGTGACCCTGGGACAGTTGCACCCTTAACGGGACAACCCAACCCAGTCACATTCTATTTACGTACGGACTCTGACGATTGGTAGATAAGGAAGGAACATTCTAGATAGCTCTAGAACGCGCTTAGTAGTTTACACTTACTCGCTGTATTAGGTTTTACTCAGCAAGATAAGGCATCGCGTCAGCGCTATGACAGTGCATCAGTCAGCACAATAGATAGCACTATTATTAGACATGACGCGTCAGCTCCTGAGTCATAGAGTCTTACTGTACACTTAGTAATAGTGTTTAGACTCAGTTTAAGCTCAGCTCCAGTAGCGTATATAAACCCTCCTGTAGCGTCCTGAGTGGAACCAACTTGTCCTCTTGGTTCTCCACTCAGGTGCGCATTCATTGTATTCCTTACTCTACTCTAATCTAACTTGTCCTCTTGGTTCTCCACTCAGCGTGCCACTGCGAGATCACTGACTATTCGCATCCTTGTATAAAGGATCTGAGCTTTAGTCCCCTCCGCACTGACTGCACGCTTAGCACGTGATTTATCTCCGCGTTTGGGCTGAGTGTGCTCACCTGACAGTTCATCCACTCTCTCACACTTGGACTCAACGTAGCGAGGTGTCATATCGCTACATTAGGACAAGTTCTTCTCATACTCCTGAGCCCTCCTTGCTCACCAGTCCCCCCCCTTTATCCACAGGTGGTTGATGACCATCAGTCCCTTGTGTTATCTACCTCACTCTTTGCCTGGGGAAGTCCATAAGCAGAATCTGTGCATTTGTGGTACAACTGTAGTGTCCGTAAAACCGGCATACATTGTGCTTGCCTTTATTGGGTCTATCTGGTCATCAGTAGATGCCTCTGGGTACTGGCTGCAGAACTGGTCACCACGCCAGATAAGCTGCAGTTAGACATTGAGCCAGCCAGGCCTAGCCTGTGACAGCTGTACGCATACCAACCAGAAAAGTTTGAGAGCGCTTTGGCGTGAGAGGCAGCCAACAGGTTGAGAAGACTGAGGCAGACAGCCTTGTAGCTCTACACATAACCCTACACTATTCCTGAGTGTCCCTTTATCGCCGCAGCCTTGCGCAGTGTGAAACAATCACTGTGTATTGGTCTCACTTGATAGGGCATTCCAGTCATCCTTGAGTTAGCGTTACGCGCTCGTTGTATCCTGTCATCCAAATCCACCCCCACATACTCTCAAACTGCCTCGCATATTTGTGAACGTCCGCACTTGTCTTCGTCGTCTCTTTAGGAGGAGACAAGCTTCCATCACACCACCCCAAACTACAGCCTCTGCTTCGGCATCGCTGCATGTACACCTGGATACCCAGTCTGAAGAAGACCGGATCCCTTCACCAGTGTACGCATCACCATCACCTACAGTTTCAGTAAACTCTTTCCACTCCGCCTACTCCTCCTCCCAAGCCACACTCGCTCAGTCAGGCGAAAGTTTTATTGATGAAGATGGTGTCAACATCTGTTACCAGGGGTTCCAACTAGAACTACCCCCTCGTAACCTCGCCGAGCAATACATGCAGGCAATCTATCATGACCCAACATACCAATACGGACTTTTAGATCTTTATGGTCTAGAAATCCCCGTCCTTGGTACCAACTTCACTGTCCCGCAGCTGATAGCCATCGCTGCAAATCTCATCCCACATCTTGAATCGCCCCCTAACCCTCTTATCTCCCACGTAAGGGAAGACGAAGAACGTGGCTCCCAAGAAAGGGAAACAGACAGCTTGTCTAGCACAAGCTCAGTATCCCAGTGGAGCTCGCTCAAAATTCGCCCTCCCTCCACCTACTAAAAAAGAAAAGGAGTTCATATCTTGTGTCCAAGACTGGGACGAGATCTCACCAGACGAACAACTCCTTCTCTTAGAAGACTTTCGTCGGGCCCAAGAGAAACTAGAAAGGGAAGAGAGACAGAAGAAGTTAGAAGAGATGTCACAACCTAGCGGAAGTACCCTCCCGCCCACAGTACCACCCACACCACTCCCCCCTCCCACAGTCCAGGACTGCCTGGACCTCATCAATCACCTCAGCATAGCCATCGGCAACCTAGCACAACAAGTCACAGCCCTGACAGCGCAGGTAGCCTCGGCAACCGCCACCCACCCAGGAAATGGGAAGAACAAGGAAATAGTGGCCCGCCCCAAAGCTTGGGATGGGAAAGGCTCCTCCTCAGATGCCCGTCATTTCCTTGCCGCCTTCCATAACTGGGCAGGATCACTAGGGGATGCCATGAACACATGGCATACAGTGGACAGCAAGTGGTACGCAGACGAGCATAGGTGGATCGTGGCCGCCCTCAATTTGATGGAAGGGGACGCTAAAACCTGGGCACTCCCATATCTGGAGTCCGCCAACCAAGGGACTATTCCCTTTGGAGGAAACTGGTCAGACTTCGTCAAAGAGTTCAACCGCAGGTTTAGCCCCCTAGACGTCCAAGACATAGCTCGAGAGGAGCTAAAGAAAACAAGACAGGGTAAAAAGACGGTTGCCAAATATGCATCCATATTTGAACAGTATTCTGGACAAACTGGGTGGTCCATCATCGACCTCCACACCCGCTTCTACGACGGTCTCACAGACGAGATCAAAGACCTCCTAGCCATCACTGATAAGCCCCACAACACATATGACGAGCTCAAGCAGAGCGCGCAAGTCATCGATCAACGAGTGCACCAACGCCAGAGCGAGAAGAAAGGAAAATCTTCATCATCATCACCACACACTACCTCCAATCCTGATGCCATGCAAGTCGATGCCACGTGTCAGCAAGGCAACAAAGCGAAGGAGGAGATCTTCAAAACTCGGGGCGAGTTCCAAGTATGGATGAGAGGGAGATGTTACAGGTGTGGCTCGAAAGAGCACACGAAGAAGGATGGAAATCATGAACGCGACGTTTGCAACTGGTGCCAAAGAGCAGGGCACCGAGCAAACGTCTGCCAAAACAAAAGAATGGGGAAACCGGCTAAAGCAAAAGCTGCAGCAACAACGGAATCCCCCAGCCCACCATCGTCATCCAATACTGCGGCAGCAGCTGCCACAAGTACTTCCCCCGCCCAGACGTCCCAGGCAGACATGGCGAAGTTGTTGGGAATGTTGGAAAAGCAGCAAGAACAGCTGGATGCGTTCAAAGCGGCTTTTTAGATCAGGGGTCACATATAGCTGTGACCAGCCCCTCTCCAGTAGATGACTCGGCCTCATGTAGTTGTAATATATGTTTACACTCTCGCCTCGTTTCGGACTCACCTTCTGTAATTCATATGACTCATGCCTGTAACTTAGATAGTAGTGTTAGTTCAGCTTTTTGTTTTCCTGATCCTATTACATCTACATCTGCCTCAGAGATGAACAATAGTAGTGTTTCTTTTGCTCCACTTTCTTCAGAAGCAATGCCGCACATGATGATTTCTGATGCAGCACTGTCTTCTACTATCATTCCCGAAACAAAAGATAAAAAATCACATTTTCATATTTCTGTGTATTTAAAAGGATGTCATCGTACTGTAAAAGTAGCAGCAATGGTAGACTCTGGGGCAACTTCGTTGTTCCTGGACAAAAGGTACGCTGACCACCACAAGATGTTGCAGGTTCCTCTTGCAAGTCCCATCACCCTATACAACATAGATGGGACTCTCAACGAAGCTGGTAGTATCACCCACAAAGTCAGACTTACTCTGAAAGTCGGCCCTAGTGAAGAAAGTCATGACTTCTTAGTCACTTCACTTGGCCCAGAGAACGTCATTTTGGGACTACCATGGCTAAGGCAAAGGAACCTGCAAATAGATTGGCAGGAAGGCACTATGCGCCTCAACTCGACCGCTGAAACAGCGCCACCAGAGTTAGAGGTAGAGGTGACCCGCATTATGGCGAACCGGATGGAATGCCGCCGTCTCCTTGCGGAGAAAGTGCTTGACATGGTCCAAGACGAAGTTTTCTGTTTGGCAGGCTTCACATACTCTCAGCAGATTGCCGAGAAAGCCACCGCCTCCAAACCCAAGAAAACCTTTGAAGAAATGGTACCGGAGCACTACAGAGACTTCGCGAAAGTTTTCTCTGAGGAGGAATCCCAGAGGCTCCCTGAGCATCAACTGTGGGATCACGCTATAGACCTCAAACCAGATGCCGTTAAACACTGGAGGGTCAAAACATATCCTATGTCCCCAAGCGAGCAAGTGGAACTCGACAAATTCCTGCAAGAGCACATTTCGAAAGGGTACCTGGTCCCATCTAAGTCACCGATGGCCTCACCAGTATTCTTCATTAAGAAAGGGGACGGCAAACTCCGTCTAGTGCAGGATTACCGTTGTCTTAATAAAATTACCATTAAGAATTGATATCCACTACTGCTCGCCGCCGACATCATAAACCAGTTGAAAGGAGCCAAGGTCTTCACCAAGTTCAACATAAGATGGGGCTATCACAACATCCAGATCAAACCTGGAGATGAATGGAAGGGCGCTATCATCACTAATCGTGGGCTTTACAAACCAAAGGTCATGTACTTCGGTATGACCAACAGCCCAGCCACCTTCCAAGCCCTCATGAACGCCGTCTTCGCCGATCTAATCGCAGCAGGAGAGGTTGCAGTGTACATGGATGATATCCTCATCTATAGTAACTCCCTGGAGCACCATCGCAAGATTGTATGCGAAGTGCTCAGGAGACTGCAGGAACATGACCTCTATCTCAAACCTGAAAAATGCGACTTTGAAAGGGAAGAAATGGAGTACCTTGGGATGATAATCCGACCCGGAGAAGTGCAGATGGACCCTGGCAAGGTGTAACGCCACCACTGGCGTCAGTCCGACTTGGACACTAAAGGACGTTCACGACTTAGCAAAATATCCCCTCGAGGTCACGTGACCTAATCACGAGATACACGGCGCTTGTATGCACGTGATCCAAACGTACACTAGGGCAAGTCGTGCCACTAGGTAACTTGCTAATCGATGAAGATGACTTGCTCGGTGAGAGACAAGCGAAGCACGCGTAAGAGGACAGGGAAGAGTGGTGAATTGAAGAAGACCAAGATAGCGAATCTTGGTCTTTCTGGGCCACTATTTATACATATTCGAGGTAGCTTTAAAGCTCCTCTCCAATCCGTACGACGAATAGCTAAAGTGGCTCAAACCCTACTATCACTATCCTAGTTTATGAGTCATGCCACATCGGCATGTGATTGTACTACGTGCTGACTGATCCCCTAGTCCATGACACATTTCGACTTACTATCGTGGCCATATCCGTATAGTAAGCGTTCATTCTCCCCGTACCGTGACATCACCCCCTTTTCAGCTGCAACGACCACGGCGCCGAGTGGGGCCTATCCCTCCGAGCCATGCTTCTTGTCTTTCCGTAATTCGATCCAACGTATTGGCCATCTCCAGCCGGAACTTGCAGCGGGCTAATTCCGATTGTACCCCCCCGAGCGCCTGAGCTAGCGCGTGAAGTCGCTGCTCCATCCTCTCAGCCTCATGTCGATAGGCGCGGAATCTGGTTAACTCAGCTTTAAGCCCGATGTCCTTCAACTCGTTCACCGCGCGGTCCACCCTGTGTTGATTGCTGTGCCCTCCGACGAGGGCGAATAGGTCTTCTGGAGAGTAGTGGGGTTTACCGGCTTCCCGGACGTGCGGTTCGGCGTACAGGGGGCGACTGTAGACTTTGTCGCTATCCTCTACGAGTCCGAGGACGAGAGGGTCCGGTCCTGCGATGACTTGGATATAGGACACTTGTCGGGTGACCCCTTGGGCGTCGGTGATGGGATAGTGTACAAAGTCATCCCCTCGGTTATGCTTGTACCCGTGAGGGGCGACGCGTGACGAGCCCCCGAGGTATCGGAGACGGACGGCGGGCAGAGTGGAGTCCGGGGTGTCCACTACCACGCCGCCGCGGTATATGGGGCGACCCGTGGTGTCGCAAGCGTATGGGGTTTCCCGAGGGTCGTCAGAGTCGGTGGCGGTAATGAGATAGGGTTGCTCAACAGGATACCACTCCCTCAGCGTCCCTTCTACCGCTTCGTACACTGCTCTCTCAGCGTCTCTGTGTGTTGGCGGCGTCGGTGGTAGACGACTGCCCTCTTGGTTGCTGCTACTGCCAGCTGCCGTCGTCTCCAGTCTTCCGCCGACGGTTTCCAATCCCGCGTCTTCATCCACTCCTGCCATCTCAGGGTTGCGGGTGTCTTCTTCCGCTTGGAGTTCGATACGCACGGGGAGAGGTCGAGATGGGGGACTCGTAGAGAGTCCGACAGCTGTACGAAGCCGAGTAATTTCGGCTTCTGTATACGGGGCGGTGTTGAGGCGATCGCCGTTTGGGTTGAGGAGCCAGTATGTGGCGGGCTGGTCTGGGTCCTCGACGTCGATGATGGATTGTGCGTTGTCGAGGGCCGTCCTGAGCTCTTCGTGGGTGAGGCTGTCGACGAGGCGGGTAGTGAGAGAGGAGGGAGAGGAGGAAGTGGGAAGAGACATTTCTGAGCAGGTGAGGAATCCAGTGTGAAGGGATGGGGGCAACTTAGCGTCGTGTGTCCGGTTTATATATATCCTGGCTGCAGTTGAACTCCGCTCGTACTCCGCTATGGCTTCGTCAGCGAATATGTCATTCTTGTTGACCCACTGGTTCTCCGAGTCGGGGTATCCCTTCCATTTTACGAGGTATTGCAATTTCTTGCTCCGGCCGGATCTCCTGGAGTCTAGAACGCGCTCCACTTCGTACTCCTCTTCCCCATCCACTAGATCCGGTGGTGGGCGTTGGAAGTTTTTCCCATGTAGGGGCGTCTCGCGATAGGGCGTGAGTAAATCGATGTGGAATACAGGGTGAATGCTCCACTGCGTGGGAAGTTCCAGTTGATAATTAACCGGTGATAGGACGCGCGTGATTTTGAATGGGCCATGCCGTCGCGCCGCTAGTTTGGCGGTTGGTTGATTGGTTCGCAGATGTCGCCCCTCTAGCCACACTTGATCCCCAATTTGGTACTTGGGTGTGTTCCGATGCTTGACCCATAGCGATTGTGCTTTCTTGATAAGGTTTTGAGCTTCTTTTCGCGCCTCTCGGAATTGCTGGAGTCGCGTGAGTACCTGTGGGATCGGGGATGGCTTGTCGATCCAATCAGCACGCGGGTCATACCCCATCATGAGTGAAAAAGGGGACTTCCTTGTCGCCTCGTGTGGCCAGTTGTTGTGCGCGAACTCCGCCATTGGCAGAAATTGCGCCCAATTGTCTTGACGCTCGTTGGTCCAGAACCGTAGGTATTGTTCCAGCCATTGATTGGTTCTTTCCGATTGTCCGTCGGTCCGGGGGTGATACGCCGTGGAGATGTTTTGGTAGATGCCGAGGATCCGGCACAATTCGCGTGTGAACTTTGACGCGAATCTCGGGTCTCGGTCGCTGATAATCTTTGCCGGTAATCCAAATCTCCGGAACACGTGAGTGACGTACAGTGCGGCGGTTTCTTCCGCAGATATTTCCTCGTTGCAGGGGATGAACACTGATGCTTTGGTGCAGTCGTGGTCAGTTACGGTGAGGATCGAATCGTATCCCTGTGACTCCGGTAGTTTAGTAATGAAGTCGAGGGCGATGACTTCGAATGGCTTAGCGTCGGGTGTTGGCGTGATGGGCGCTAGTGGGGCTCGCGTCGGGCGGTTGTTAACCTTGTGGCGTTGACATTCCGCGCATCCTTGAACGTATTCCGTTATTTGTTTTAACATATTTGGCCACCAGTGACTTCGCTCGATGATTCTCGCCGTTCGCTTGATTCCTGGGTGGCCGTATACTGGGGGGTCGTGGTGGTTGGCGATGACGGTGCGGATTTCTTCCTGTCCTCCGGTGACTACTCGTGCGCCTTGGCGGTACCAGACTCCATCGAGTTTCTTGAGTTTGTACGGGTCCACCCAAGGACGTAGGGTGTCTTCGTTTTGCTTGTGGACTTCTGGTGACTGCGTGGTGACGTTTCGTACGAATACTTTCTCTGGTAGGACGACGACTCCTTCGTTGTCGTGTTCTCCTCGGTCGTAGTCGGGTCTTCGTGATAGGGCGTCTGCACGGCCGTTGTTGGTCCCTTTGATGTGATGGATCTCGAAGTCGTACTCCATGAGTTCCAAGACTTCTCGAGCTACGCGACGACTTATCTTCTGCGGTGTTTTCCAGTGCGTAAGGTTGAGGTGGTCCGAAAAGATTTTAATCTTGTGGGGGGATCCTGCCAGGAATGGTCTCCAGTGTCGCAGTGCCTTGACAATCGCCAGAAGTTCTAAGTCGTAGATGTCATAGTTGCGCTCCGCTTCGTTTAGGGTGGCTGAGAAGTAACCGAGAGGGTGCCTTTTCCCGTCTTGCTTCTTCTGTAGGAGTACTGCGCCTACTGCGTATCCCGATGCATCCACTTCGAGTTCGAATTGGTCTGTCAGTGTGGGGTGTGCGAGTACCGGTTCGCTTGTGACTAGGCGTTTGAGGGTTTGGAAGGCCGTTTCTTCGTCTTTGCCCCACGTCCACTCTGCGTCTTTGCGTGTGAGTTTGTTGAGAGCTCGTGCGTATGTGGCGAAACCGCGAATGAAGAGGCGGTAAAAATTGCAGAAGCCTAGGAAGGAGCGTACGTCGCGTACCTTCGTGGGTGTGGGCCAATCGCGTATGCCAGCAATTTTTACGGGGTCCATGCGAGTCACCCCCTTTTCAAGAATTACCCCCAGGTAATCCATTCGCGGTTGGTGGAAGGTGCATTTGGACGGTTTGAAGTATAGGTCGTGGTCTAGTGCTACTTGAAGTACTGCGCATACAGCGTCAATGTGCGCTTGAAGGCCAGCGTGTTCGAGTGTTGCGATTCCGATGTCGTCCATGTAGACGCGGATGATGGTGCCCATCGCTGCGAAGACTCGGATCGTGTCGCCCAAGATGTCGTTCATCATGTTCTGGAAGGTGGCTGGGGAGTTTGTGAGTCCAAAGTACATAACGAGGGGTTCAAATAAGCCGTATTTTGTTTTGAAGGCTGCCTTGTACTCGTCGCCTTCTTTGATACGTATGTTGTTGTACCCCCATCGGATGTCGAGTTTAGTGAAGATGTGCCCGCCGCCGAGGTCGTTGATGAGTTCCGACATAAGCGGTAGTGGGTATTGATTGCGCACCGTGCAGGCGTTGATGCGTCGGTAATCCTGCACCGGCCTTAACTTTCCGTCTTTCTTCTTGATGAAGAAGAATGACGAGGCGTAGGGTGATTTCGAGGGTCGGATGTATCCTAGCTTGAGTTGTTCGTCTAGCCATTCGCGCAGGTGGCCGTCTTCATCCTGGGACATTGGGTATATTTTACAATCGATACTTGGGGGTGTGCCGGGTTTGAAGTCGATTGCATGGTCCCAGGGTCGCGATGGCGGGAATCGGTGGGATGCTTCTTCGCTGAAGATTTTTGCAAAGCGCTGATAGGGTTCGGGGAGGGTTTCCACGACGGCGTTTTGATTAGCTGCAATGGCTAATTCGGTAGCTGTGGTGCGTATCTGGCATTCCTCTTCGAGTTCTTGAACAATATTTTCTGCTTCGTCTTGGGTTATTGCACCGGCGATGGTGGTTTGCGTTTCTGTGGGGTTGATTGATCGAAGTACTACTGGAAGGGCTCCTTCGTGAATGGTGGCGTGTGCCCAGCTGATCGTTGGTTCGTAGGTTGCTAGCCAGGGATATCCGAGGACAAGATCTTCGTTTCCTATGTCGGTGACGAGGAACCTCATAGTTTTAGAGACATTATTGGTTTGGACATCTAGGTCGATGAAATGCGTAATAGACCCAGCTTTGTTTTCCGTATTGTCTATGTTCCAGATTTTTTTTGGTTTCTCGAGGGTTTGTAACCCGAGGCCCATGCGTTTAGCAAACGCGGGTCTTATGAAGTTGTCGGTGGCTCCGGAGTCTACGAGCCCTTTTATGTCGGCCATGGAGTAACTGGTGCGAATCGAGACTGGAATTCTAAGCGAACGATAGCGAGTCATGATTACAGAGTTACAGTTAACTGCCCTCACCCAGGCCGATGGGTTCAGGCGTCCTGAAAACCCTCTTGGGTCCACAGATCTTTGAACACGAGGTCCTTGACCTCGTCACTAGCCCCTCTCAATGTTTCCATCCATTCCTTGGCTTGTTCTTGCGGGGTAGTTTCCATGCGACGTACCGTCGTCGATTCTTGATTGTAGTGGTCGGTGTCCATGCTTCGACTTGTACTTGCGCGTGGTTGGAACGGTTGCCTTGGTTTTCTGGGTCGCGTACATTCTCGTGAGAAGTGACCCGGGTTGCTACAGTTGTAGCATATGACTTCCCTCATGTCGCGACGCTGTCCTCCTCTGCGATCCTGTCCAGGTCCCCCCCTTGGTGGGAATGGGGGTCGGTTACGGTTTGGGTCCCCTACTTCCGCGAGGCGTGCGCGGGTTCGATCTGCTGATGTATCCATGGCATTTGGATCGTGGCGTGGTGGTGGGAATCTGGGTGGCATCCATTGTGGGGTGTAGCCACGATTCTGCTGAGATCGCGGTGTTGGGGTGTTGCGGGGTGTGGTGGTGAGTCCTAGGCGAGCGCGTAGGTGGATGTATTGTTTTTGTCGACGTAGCGCTGCTTCCTTCCATTCGTTGAAGGTTTGCGGGTCATCCAACTCGTAGATTTTGGTGAATAAGGCCCTCGGTAGGCCCGCCGTGAATCGATCGAGTGTTTGGCGGTCGTTGAGGCGGTAGTCAGCTTTTCTTGCTAGCTGTTCGAAGTTGGTGACGTACGAATCGATGTCGTCGCCGATCATCTTAAACCCTTTAGCTAGTGTTGCTTGTGCCTGCTCCTGCTCGAGTACGTTCGAGAAGCGGTCTGAGAATCCCGCTGTCAGGGTGTCCCATAAGAATGGGTCGTATCGACTTCGTCCCTGGTGTAGTTCGTTATTAAGCCACTGGAGGAATCCGAGCGTCCAGTTGGACACTCGTGGGCCTTTGATGAATCCTAGGAACAGTAGGCATCGTCGATAGACGTTGGTCATGATCGGCGCTTCTGAATTCTGTCCCCAGTATATATGCCACTGCGTGAGGAATGATTCGTACTCATCTCGATTTCCGTCGAATATGGTCGGGGTTTCTCCCACTAATTTGTCTGATCCGTGCGGTGCTCCTGGTGCTGGTCCTGCTGTCGGCAGCGGTGGGGGGGGCGGTCCTCCACCGAAGGGGTCTCCTCCGCCTCCTCCTCCGAATTGAGGTTGCCTCCCTCCGTGCGTCGGTCCTCCGGGTGGTCCTTGACCAAAGGGTCCTCCGCGTCTTCTGGGTGGTGGGGGTCCTCCTGCGCCTGGTGGTGGGTCAGGGACATCTGGGCCTACAGCTCTGAAGATGGCTGCGTCGTCTGCGGTCATGCGGTGTCCCGTTGTTGGGTTGATGGGGCGTAGGTAAGATTCTGCTTCTTCGGTAATTCTTCTGGCTTCTTCAAGGGCTAAGTCTTCTTGAGTAACTGTCGCGGTTGCCATATCTGCGGGTGGGTGGATTTCTATGTTTTCGGGTTCGTTGATACGCAGGGACTCAGCTGTTTGTATTATTTCTCCTACTTCGGATTCCTCGTCGTTGTCGGTTTCCTCGTCGTCTCCACTAGTTTCGGATGGTGCGGGGGTTCTCGGCTCTGATGTGCTAGGTTCTTCTTCGGGTTGTCCGTCTATACGTCCCCACTCTTCGCGCGTGGGTAGGTTCCTTGCGTCAATATCGCAATTGTAGTTTCTTCCTGCAGGTCGTACTGCGTCGTATCGGTTGTCTATGGGGTTCCAAGCGATCTCGACCCAGCACAGATTATCGAAATTGAACTCAACGGGGCGGTATCGGGTTGGCCCCGATGCGAAGTCAACGAAGTACCCGGTTTCTCCTCTGTATTCTCTCCAACGGGCCGCTCCTAGAAATTGTGTCGGTACGTTGCGGTCTCCCCGTCGTTCAAGGGAGTAGGTTTGAAAGTTTCTCCACTGGTCTCGAGTTGTGAACGCCACGGTGAAGGGATCTTGGTCTTAATGTAACGCCACCACTGGCGTCAGTCCGACTTGGACACTAAAGGACGTTCACGACTTAGCAAAATATCCCCTCGAGGTCACGTGACCTAATCACGAGATACACGGCGCTTGTATGCACGTGATCCAAACGTACACTAGGGCAAGTCGTGCCACTAGGTAACTTGCTAATCGATGAAGATGACTTGCTCGGTGAGAGACAAGCGAAGCACGCGTAAGAGGACAGGGAAGAGTGGTGAATTGAAGAAGACCAAGATAGCGAATCTTGGTCTTTCTGGGCCACTATTTATACATATTCGAGGTAGCTTTAAAGCTCCTCTCCAATCCGTACGACGAATAGCTAAAGTGGCTCAAACCCTACTATCACTATCCTAGTTTATGAGTCATGCCACATCGGCATGTGATTGTACTACGTGCTGACTGATCCCCTAGTCCATGACACATTTCGACTTACTATCGTGGCCATATCCGTATAGTAAGCGTTCATTCTCCCCGTACCGTGACACAAGGTCGCTGCAGTAAGGGAGTGGCCTACACCCACAACGCTCAGAGAAGTCAGAGCGTTTATCGGGTTCGCCAACTTCTATCATCAATTCATCAAGGACTTCGCGGCTATCACCCGACCCTTGCATGACCTCACAAAGAAGGACACTCCATGGCATTGGCATTCTGAGCAACAGAAGGCTTTCAACCACTTGAAGGAAAGTTTTGTACAAGAACCCATTCTCAAAGTGTACGACCCACAGCTTCCAACAAGAGTCGAAACCGATGCTTCAGGATTTGCTACTGGCGGTATACTTACCCAGAAGTACCCCAATGGTCTCTGGCATCCAGTTGCGTATCGCTCACAGTCTATGAGTAAAGAAGAACGCAACTACGAAATCTACGATAGAGAAATGCTCAGCTTAATCCATGCCCTAGAGGACTGGAGACATTTCCTCGAAGGCATCTCCTTTGAAGTGATCACCGACCATAAGAACATGGAATGGTGGGCAAGCATGAAAGACTTAAACCATCGACAGGCCCGATGGGCCCTGTACTTAAGTCGCTTCACCTTTAAAATCACTTACAAAAAGGGAGACTCTATGCAAGCCGACGCATTAAGTAGATTCTCAAGAGACCACATCAGAGACAATGAGGATAACCGCCAAGTTCAGGTTTTACAACCTAAGCATTTCCTCAATGCCGCCCAAGCACACTTCCGCCCAGAAGTGGACTCCCTAGGAAATCGCATAAGGCTCGCATCCATAAGAGAAGCAGAAGTCATAGAGGGTCTTAAAAGTCTACAAAAGACCACTCCAAAGGCTCTCATGGATGGAGTAGCGATGTGGGAGGAAGATGATGGCCTAGTTTACCATAGGGGGAAACTGTACGTTCCCAATGACCGGACTCTAAGATGAGACGTGGTCAAGTCATGCCACGACTCCGTCACCACCAGTCAGCCTGGTAAGAACGGCACCATTGAGCTATTTAGTCGCTACTATTGGTGGCCACGCATGGCAGGCTTTATCAGCTCATACATAGAAGGATGCGATCGATGCCAATGATATCGCAAAGACATGCACCCCAAAGCCATAATTCAGCCACAAGAAGTACCTGAGGGACCATGGCAGATAGTCGGAGTCGATCTAATCGGTCCACTACCCATGTCACGTGGAAAGGATACGATCCTTAACATAGTGGATCATTATACAAAACAGATCCATCTATTTCCAGTGACCTCTCAAATCATGGCTGATGGGGTAGCATCCATCTACTTCGAGCAAGTCTTCCCCTTGCATGGGATCCCCAAGAAGATCATCAGTGATAGGGGACCCCAGTTTGCTGCAAGGAGCATGCAGGCACTGTACAAGCGACTAGGGATAGATGCAGGTCTTACTACCGCCTATCACCCTCAAGCTAATGGACAGGTAGAGCGCAAAAATTAGGAAGTAGAAGTCTACTTGCGCTTGTTCATTAGTAAGAGGCAGGATGATTGGGCAGACCTGCTCCCTATAGCGGAATTTGTGGTCAATAGTAGGCTCACCTCAGCTACGGGGCACACCCCCTTTGAGCTACTATATGGCTATATGCCCGACTTCACCATTCCCGCTGGTAGGCCTACCGGCATCCCAACACTCGATAAGCATCTACAACACCTAGTTTCCACAAGAAAGGATGCAGAGGCAGCTCTACGCCTAAGTAAAAGGCGAATGCAGACAGACGTTGAACAAAGACATAAGCCATACGTCTTCAACGTCGGAGATAAAGTCTGGTTGCAAGCCAAGCAAATAAAGATACACCAGCAGTCGTCCAAACTGGGCCCTAAACAACTAGGCCCATTTGAAGTCACTGAAGTTAGAAGTGACATCAACTACAAGCTTGCACTCCCCCCTGCATTATGGATCCATGATGTATTTCATGTAGACCGCCTCTCTCCCTATAAGGGAAACGAAGTTAATGGGCTCATGCCACCTCCACCCAACCCCGTCACAGTCGAAGGGGAAGAAGAGTACGAAGTCGACCACATAAGGGACTCTAAACTCTTTGGTCGTACTCTTAAGTACCTAGTTCGCTGGAAGGGCTATGGTGAAGGCGAGGACACCTGGGAGCCAGCCAAAAACCTAGCACATGCCCCGGATAAAGTTAAGGAGTTCCACTCCTCCAACCCGGGTGCACCTAGAAAAATAGCGGCTCTCATCTATGTGTCCTTGCCTTGGCAAGCATCTCACATGTACACAGAGGCCAACGCGGACGTCAGCCCTTAAGAAGGGGGGTGATGTCATGGACGCGTATATTATTTTCCTTATTTTTCTGTATTTTTACGGAATTATTTAAGGAAGATATGAAGGGCCAAAGTATGAGATATTGTTAGTCACATGTTGCCACCATGTGCACATCCAAGCACGTGACCCTGGGACAGTTGCGCCCTTAAACGGGACAACCCAATTCGGTCACACTCCATATATGTATGGACTCATGCGATTGGTAGATAAGGAAGGAACATTCTAGATAGTGCTAGAACTCACTTAAGCAGTTTACGCTTACTCGCTGTATTAGGTTTTACTCAGCAAGATAAGGCATCACGTCAGTGCTATGACAAGTGCATCAGTCAGCACAATAGATAGCACTATTATTAGACACGATGCGTCAGCCCCTGAGTCATGGAGTCTTACTGTACACTTAGTAATAGTGTTTAGACTCAGTTCAAGCTCAGCTACAGTAAGCATATATAAACTCCCCTGTAGCGTCCTGAGTGGAACCAACTTGTCCTCTTGGTTCTCCACTCAGGTGCGTATTCCACTGTACTCCTTACTCTACTTCAATCCTAACTTGTCCTCTTGGTTCTCCACTCAGCGTGCCACTGCGTGATCATTGACTATTCGCGTCCTTGCACAAAGGATCTGAGTCGTAGTCCCCTCCGCACTGACTGCATGCTTAGCGCGTGATTTATCTCCGCATTCAGGTTGAGTGTGCTCACCTGACGGTTCATCTTTACTTCACACTTGGACTCAACGTAGCAAGGTGTCATACCACTACAAGGGAGGTGGGACATGGCGCATAATGCACATTGCACTCTGGCGCAGCGGTGGTGAGGTGGGAGTGACCTGCTCACACTTTGGTGTGGTGGGCAGAGTGGGCAGTGCAGGTGGTGGTGGTGGCGTGTGTGGATGCTCTTGTTTTGGGTCTAGGAGTTCTTCGACATCCTCCTCCTCACTACTGCTGGAGTGTGCAGGGGAGGGAACTTGCTGTGGTGGTAACACCGAGGTGCTAGGTACGGCAATTACTGGTGGAGGTAGTGGTTGTGACACCACTTGAGAAGGTTGTGGGTGTGGCTCAACGCCCTGGAGGGACGGGAAGCTGCTCTTGTCAAAAGTCACATCCCTGGACAATCTGACAGAGCGGGTTTGGCGGTCCCAGAGCTTATAGCCTTTAGATTCAGGCTCAAACCTGATAAGCGTGACCTCAATGGCCTTCACATCTAATTTGCGACACTTATCAGTGGGTACGTGCATGTACCCCTTGCATCCAAAGACGCATAAGTGTGAGACATCTGGTACTTTGCCAGAGTACCAGAGCTCATAAGGTGTGCGCCACTTGAGCATATGGGTGGGAGAGCGGTTGTAGATGTGTACCGCAGTGCTCATTGCATGCTCCCAGAAGCCTTTAGACATGCCAGCTGTGTGAAGCATGGCCATTGCCTGGTCCGTAATGGTGCGGTTAAACCGCTCGGCTTTCCCGTTCGACTGTGGGGAACCTGGCATCGTGAGGTGATGCTCTATCCCTCTCTGCTTGAGAATGTCCTGCACTTGGCTGGCCATATACTCGCCACCGCAGTCAGAGTGGAGTGCGCGCAGTTTATGTGTTACGATTTTCGCCTTACTGTATGATACGTCTTGCCTGCCTGTCCGCCCTGCCTTGCGTTTGCGTGTACTTTTACCCATGATCCACGTCGATTCATTCTCCGACTCTTATCTCGCACCAACCCCATGACCGTAGGGAAGCCGGACTCGTTACTTCTGGAGCCCGCTGACGTCATTTGAGCCCCATGTGCCCCCGCGGGATTCCCTTGTACTTCTTATGGACTTCCCTTTCATATTGCCTTGTTAGCTCGCTAGGGCCAGTACCCTAGGATCGCGTCATGTGTTTGTACTTTACAAACACCCTGTACTAGTATATAAGTCATGCCCTACCTAGCTTGTACAGTAGACTTGACTTCTTGTGTAATACCACAATCATCTTTGCCTCACGAATGCCTTTGACTCGCCGCTGCGCTTGAGTCCCCTTTCGCTCGCCTTTTCGCTTGAGCCTTGACCTTCCACTATTATCCTTGTGTCCCTGGGAGACCAAGTGATACTTATTCATCACCGAACTGAACCCTAACCAGTTCACGCACTGCCGATCCCGTTGACTTACTGAAGTACACGTCATACCTGACGCCCCTGTGGTGGTGTTACATTAAGTCAAGTCTCTCACAGTGGCAACATCCAGTCGCAGCCGAACCAAGTTTAGGCCTGAATACATTGACCACCTCAGCTCCGATGAACTATCAGACAGAGTTAAAGGAACCGCGGTCTGGGCAGAACACAACAGAGTCGAGGGATACTTCGTCTTTGACCCCTCGACACAATCATATCAACAGATCCATTACCTCGATGACAGGCACCTCTGGGCCTTTATTGAATATTCCCTGTCCAAAGGAGCGTGGTACACTACAGGACCAGTACCCCTCACCCTGAACACCGGACCCTTGGGATCCTCCAATCCTTTGGGTATTATTATCGACCCCCCCAGTACCCCATCTCCAAGCGTATCCATACCAACGACCAACCTCCCCTCCTCAGCATTTCCATCTTATACGATGGCCCAACAAGGACAAGCATCCGCAAGTACCACCCTCACAAGTGGGGGAGGAGTGCCCAGCAGAAGTGGAGCACCTGCCGGAGGAACCCCTGCCAGTAGTGGCGGTGGTGGTGGTGGTGGTGGCGGTGGTGGTGGTGGCGGTGGCAGTGGACTGGCACCGGCCGGAGGACCCGCGCCAGCCCTGGGTGGCAATGGTCGCCTAGGAGGAAACCCCCCGCCCAAATTCAACGGGAACCGGGAGAAGAGCAAGGCGTTCTTGCGCGCCTTCAAACTATACTGTGGGATGAACCCGACGGTAGACCTACTCGCAGTACCAGGGCAACGGGCCATGGCCTTCCTCTCTTACATCTGGGGGCCACTTGTCGACGATTGGGTCGACGAACAGATGAGATGGCTCGACAACCAACTAGCAGCAGGGGTCCTACGAACACAAAACAACCTCTGGAATGAGGTAGAAACCCAGTTCTTGCAGGCATACACCGACACTGCAGAACAAACAAAGGCTCACAAGGCCTTACAGACCTTGGCAATGAAAGGAGAAGACATTGACTCCTACATCGCCCAGTTTGACAACCTAACAACGAAAGCCGGGTATGGCCCAGATGAAGCTACAATGCTGGAGCTATTCCAAGACGGACTCCCAAACCAGTTAGTCATTAACACCATCCGTTTCCAACACCCCGTTACGTGGGAGGATTGGAAACGAGCTGCTCAACTACAACAGGCTGAGTATTTGGTTTTGAAGGACCGACTCAGCAAGAACCGCACCCTGCGCCAAAAGAAGGGAGGGCATAACCGCGAGCAGTGGGTACAGGCCCTCAGCAAGAACCGCGACCCGAACACCATGGATGTTGGACGTGCCCGAGCCTCTGTGGCTCTCACTGACACAGACCGAATCCAACTCCAAAAGGAGGGGTGTTGTTTTAGATGCCGCGCTACAGGGCACATCTCACATAACTGCCCACAAAAGGGCGCTCGAATTGCTACTTCCTCCACGACCGCCCAACCAGCTCCTATCCCCGCTTCCTCAACCGTACCAGCTCCTGCCATCACTACTGTCGCCATACAGTCTAATCGCGTACTTTCGACAGAGGAGCAGGCTGAAGCACAGATCGCTGCGATGAAGGCTCAACCCCAGGAGGTACGAGACCTCATGGTAGAGAAGTTGTTTGCCAAGGAGGATTTTCTCAACACTTGAACCCAACGGCCTGGGCTAGAGCACTCAATGTAAATGTGTACCATAGCAGATACCAATCCATGCGAATTCCAGTACTCTTTAAATCTGCACATGCAACGGCCGAACGACAAGTACTCCTAGACTCAGGAGCAACGGACAATTTTATCTGCGCCTTGCTTCTGAAACGGCTGCAGATCGGAACACATGATGTCACGCAACCAATACGCATTTGGAACGTGGATGGAACTCACAACCAAGACGGGGCGATTACCCAATACACCGACCTGAACGTACACACAGGGAACGACACTAAGACACTTTGCTTCCTAGTAACGAACTTGGGAAGGGACGAAGTTATACTGGGTTACCCATGGTTCTCAGCGTTCGAACCACTTGTGAAGTGGGGAGAAGCGACGCTGGACAAGAACTTTCAACCAGTGGTCGTATCCAGCCTTCAGTCATCAGATGAAGCCACACCCGTAGAAGCATCCATATGAGCGTTGGAGACGTATCAACTCGATGAGGAGACATGGGAACAAGTCGCAGACGACGAACAAGAGCCATGTGTGGCGTTACTGCAGAAAACCACGATGGCATCAGAATTGGCCCAACAAGAGGCGGCCAAGCGAGAGGTACGCACCTTTGAAGAAATGGTGCCACCAGAATACCAGTGGTACCGTAAGGTGTTCGACGAGGAAGCGTCCCATCGCTTCCCGCCAAAGCGCCCGTGGGACCACGCCATCGACTTAACACCAAATGCACCCGCAACGATGGACTGCAAAGTGTACCCGTTAACCCAGGAAGAGGATAAAGCTCTCGACATATTCCTCGCTGAACAACTAGAGAGGGGATATATTCGACCGTCGAAGTCCCCATATGTTTCACCATTCTTCTTCATAAAAAAGAAAGACGGGAAGCTCAGACCCGTACAGGACTACCGGCGACTGAACGAAGTCACTGTCCGTAACCACTATCCCCTCCCCCTCATCCCCGAGCTCATTGACAAAATCCGGGATGCGCGACTCTTCACTAAACTGGACATTCATTGGGGATATAATAACATCCGTGTAGACGAAGGAGATGAGTGGAAGGCTGCCTTCAAAACGAACAAAGGAGCCTTTGAACCACTCGTAATGTACTTTGGTCTCACGAATTCCCCCGCAACGTTCCAAGCGATGATGGACTTCACGTTCCGAGGACCAGTATTGATGAACGAAGTAATCGTATACATGGACGACATCCTCATCGCCACCATTGATGACCTCCAACGTCACCAAGAAAGAGTCCACCAGGTCTTAACTATCTGCGAAGAAAATGACCTGTACATCAAACCGGAGAAGTGCGAATTCGAAGTACGCGAGACAGAGTACCTCGGGCTCATTGTGGGGCATGGGAAGCTGCCAATGGACCCCGTAAAAGTACGAGGGATTCGTGAATGGCAACCCCCGAAGAACCTTAAGGAAGTGCGTGCCTTTATTGGCTTCTGTAATTTTTATTGCTGATTTATCAAAGGATTCTCAACACTCGCACACCCCCTCCACGACCTTACGAAAAAGAATGCCCCGTGGCACTGGGGGGCAGAACAACAATGTGTGTTTGAACGCATCAAAGACCAGATATGTCAGGAACCAGTCCTTCTCTCCCCCGACCTAGCAAAGCCATTCGAGATGGAAGTGGATGCGTCCAACGTCGCCATTGGTGCCGTCCTCAACCAGCTAGGGAGCGATCAAAAACTCCACCCAGTAGCATTCCATTCAGAATCACTATCCCAAGCTGAACGGAACTATGATATCTACAACCGAGAACTACTTGCAGTGGTCAAGGCCCTGCGTGCTTGGCGCATGTACCTCGTCGGCTCCCCCCATAAAATCATTATACACACCGATCATGCCAACCTTCAGTACTGGAAGGAACCGCAAAAAATCAGTCGACGAGTAGCGCACAAATTCCTGGAATTATCAGAATACGACTTTGTATTGAAGCATGTATCTGGGATCAGGAATGGCTGCGCGGACGCCCTGTCTCGACGAGCTGACTACGCACCAGGCGATGAAGATAACAACGATGTCATCGTCCTCCCGGTGGACCGCTTTATCCGAGCCACAGAAATGTCAATGCACGACATGGACATTTGGACCCAGATAGCGCAAAACCTTGACGAATCACAAGTACTGCGCTGGGTCGAGCCGCACAGTCTGAAGAAACACAGAGGGTTATGGTGGAAAGGCGAAGCTCTTGTTGTTATCGGGGATAACAATCTTAAGCAGGGGGTAATCACCTTTTTCCACAACACACCTGCAATGGGACACCCCAGGATCACGAACACTATACGTCAAGGGTTGCACTACATGCCAAGCCAACAAAATCAACCCCCACCGACAAAAACCACACCTCTTCCCCATCACAACCGACCCAGATGCAGAACCTTTCAAAGTTGTAGCCATGGATTTTATCATGAAGCTACCACCGTCGCAAGGATACGACTCAATACTCACCATTACCGACCACGACTGCTCCAAAGCAGCCATCTTCATCCCGTGTAATGAAACGATCACAGCAGAAGGTGTAGCCCGGCTATACCTTCGCCACATCTATCCCCATTACGGCATACCCCAAAAGCTGATCACCGATCGGGACCCTAGATTCACATCCACATTCATGACACAACTCTGCCAAGTTCTTGGAATTAGGCAAAACATCTCGTCAGCGTATCACCCCCAAACAGACGGGCAGTCGGAACGTACCAACCAGTGGCTGGAACAATACCTATGCCACTGGAGTAATGCGCAACAGGATAACTGGGCAGAGGCCCTCCCCGTGGCACAGTTCGCACACAATGCGTGGCCCAATGCGACGACAAAACACTCTCCCTTCTCGCTCATCATGGGATGGGAACCACGTACCAATTGGGTTTTGAAACCCACGACTTCTCCATTGGTTGACCAGCAGTTGGAAGACATGGGCAACTTCCGACAACACGCACAAGATTGTATCAAACACACCCAAGAACTCATGACAAAGCGATGGCATACTCGCTTCATCCCCTACCAAGAAGGGGCGCAAGTGTGGTTAGAGGGGACAAACCTTAAAATGTTCTACCCCACAGCCAAGCTAGCCCCCAAACACCATGGGCCATTCTGCATCAAGAAGGCCCTCTCAGCGGTATCTTACGAATTAGAACTCCTGAAGTCATGGAAGACTCACCCTGTGTTCCATGCCAACCTCCTCACCCCATATAAGGAGACGGAACTACATGGGACAAACTTCACACGACCCCCTCCTGACCTTATCGATGGGGAAGAAGAGTTCGAAGTGGAGCAAATCCTCGGATCAAGACTCTATGGCTGAGGGCGTAAGCTTCAATTTCTGATCCAATGGAAAGGGTTCCCCATGAGCGATAGTTCGTGGGAGCCCCTCGAGAATGTCCAGCATGCACCTGACCTTATCGCCGACTTCTATCGGCACAACCCAACTGCCAAAGGGGCTGGACAAAAGATATAAGAGGATGCCCCACAGACTCAAACCACATACCCCCCCTCTCATCTCGTACACCATGACGTCTACTCCCATCATGTCTAAGATCCCCTCGCGCCCACCAGCGCAACTCATACTCGAACAACTGACTGTACCCTCACAGGATCAGGGTGTCCCCTCTCAGCCGGAGGGTTGTACGCCATATTCTGTGGTCCCTAGTCCCGCTCCCCCTGTCTTGTTCTTAATCGCCCCCACTCTTGATCGCCTCGCGTGAGAAGAGGCTACCACGTCATCACTCACTATCACTGCCCCATCCATTGACACCCCGATAAATGTGCATGCCCCCCTCATTCCCACTCCCCCATTTCCCCCCAGAATCGATCATATAACCACACCAGCTGCGCAACCTCACATAGTCGAACCCAACCCGACCCTAGCCTTCCTCCAGGATGAGGAAGAGGAAGAAACCATAGATCCGGGACTCCCCTTCCTCCACAATAACCCCGACCTCACTTTCCTATACTTCCCCATGAAGATTGGGAACACAGGGTATCCGAAACAGATCACGTGCTTCATTTACTACCGGAAGAACTACCAGGAGGTTGTAGGAACTATGGGGAAGGGACATCCCTGCTACGTGCAGTCGGTCTACTTGCAGGGGGTACATGAGGGACAGCTCCCCCAACACGTCACAGATCAGCAACTCGCCATGTTCCACCCCCATGACCCTCGCGCCATATGCATCAATGAGGTCTTGACTGAGCTGCGTAGTGTCCGCATCCATGTGGATGTGTCCCACCTCCGGGAGTGCCTCCTGCGCAAGGATGCAATCACAGTTCGTGAGTCTGAGCTCCGACGACTGGAGACGGATCTCACACGTGACCGCTTCTACATGGATATGGATCTCGCAAGCGTGCGGAAGCGGCTGCAGTACGCACGCGTCATACCGCTCATATCAGAGAAGTTTGATGAGCTCCAGGCCAAGCTTGTACGTCCGCAATCCACCCCCGAGGCCATTCCCATCCCTCCACACGCTGGGGGACCCTGCAAGATGCCCCGCCTTCAGGGAGAAGGCAGTAAACGACCTCGCAAGTGCTTCCAGTGCAAGTCGACGGACCATTTGATCACTCAGTGCCCTCAGCGGAGGGCCAAGCAGCTGTGTCAATGGTGTGGGAGCTGCACCCACCAGTACGACGTATGCCTCATCCGTCGAATCTCCCCCATGTCACCCGCCTACGTCGACCCAGATGACCGCCCTTGGTGGTGCGGTAAGTGTCTGCGGTATGATGCAAAACATGAGGAGATCCACTGCCCTCAGTACGAGCAGTGTCGAGAATGTGGTGAGCGAGGTCACCATCTCTTTTTACATCGCCATACCTGCCCACACCCCCCTTCACCGATCCCTGACACCGTGCCGGTCGAGGATGACTGGTACTACACCAGTGACTAGTCGAAGTCGTGGCGACTTCGAGTCTGACAGGGGGGTAATGTTACGATTTTCACCTTACTGTACAATACGTCTTGCCTGCCTGTCCACCCTGCCTTGCGTTTGCGTGTACTTTTACCCATGATCCACGTCGATTCGTTCTCCGACCCTTATTTTGCACCAACCCCATGACCGTAGGGAAGCCGGACTCGTTACTTCTGGAGCCCGCTGATGTCATTTGAGCCCCGCGTGCCCCCGCGGGATTCCCTTGTACTTCTTATGGACTTCCCTTTCATATTGCCTTGTTAGCTCACTAGGGCCAGTACCCTAGGATTGCATCATGTGTTTGTACTCTACAAACACCCTGTACTAGTATATAAGTCACGCCCTACCTAGCTTGTACGGTAGACTTGACTTCTTGTGTAATACCACAATCATCTTTGCCTCACGAATGCCTTTGACTCGCCACTGTGCTTGAGTCCCCTTTTGCTCGCCTTTTTGCTTGAGCCTTGACCTTCCGCTATTATCCTTGTGTCCCTGGGAGACCAAGTGATACTTATTCATCACCGAACTGAACCCTAACCGGTTCACGCACTGCCGATCCCGTTGACTTACCGAAGTACACGTCGTACCTGACGCCCCTGTGGTGGCGTTACATTATGGGACGTCTGGGTTTCACCCCAGGCCAAATACATCTGCAACGCCTTCACAAACTGATCCTTCGACTTAATGAAGTACACCACTGCAAACTTAGAGTGGTCGTCTATGAAGGTGGCGGTGTATGCAGAGCCTTGCAGGGACTGAGTTTGCATAGGACCAGCTAGGTCACTGTGCACAATCTCAAAGATACGAGTTGTCCTTTTGGTGGAGGACGCAGAGAAGGGTTGGCGAGTGGATTTGCCTAACTCGCACCCATGACACACACCAGTGTGCATGGTAGAGCTGTCAATGTCCATGCCAGTAGTGGCAGAGGGACCATACGACTTAAGAGCGGCAGGGGAGATGTGTCCCATGCGCTGATGCCAGATGTCTAGAGTGGTGGCAGCACTTTTGACGTGAGCATTTAGGCCAATGCTTGAAGCATCCAACCAGTACAGGTTGTCTTCTAAGTAGCCAACAGCTACACAGCTTTTGTTGACAGATATTTTAAATGAGCCACTGTCAAAGGCCACTTCCGCACCCTTTTGTGCTAGTGCACACGTCGACAAGAAGTGTGTTTTCACCTGTGGGAGGTGTAGCACATTACTTAGGGTGATAGGAATGCCCTGGCTCGTAGTGAAGACGACGGAGCCTACACCAACTTGGTCGATCGTGGACTTGTCCCCTAGGCACACAGCACCTTGGCATGGGGTGTAGTTCTTAAAGTCAGACCGATGTGGTGTGATGTGGTGTGTTGCACCACTGTCCATCATCCAACGCACACGTGAGGCAGCATACAAGGCAACTCCAACTGTATTGGCGGCCCAATCAATGGCCGGTTCATCACTGACCTCCTTAATGGAGGCGGTGGTAGGTACAAGTACATGAGAGTTGGCAGCCTTGTTGCCATTGTCCTTCAACTTCCCCACAGCTTCATCCTTCTTCCTCTGCCTGCAGTCAGGCTTGATGTGCCCCTTTTTGTTGCAGTAGTGGCACGTAAGCTGAGAGTGATCCTTCTTCTTACGGGCACTGCCACTGGGTTTGATGGGGGCAGCCTTATTGAGCGAGGAACCAGAGGGGCCAGAGTGGCGTGCCTCCTCCGAAACAATGCGTGCAATTATTTCAGCGTGCTTGAGTTTGGAGGGTGCACCACTGGCGAGGATGGTGGATGCCAGAACCTCATAGGAGGCTGGCAGGGCGTGGAGAAGTATGAGACAGAATTGGACATCTGTGACGCCCATCTGTGTGTTGGAAAGGCCAACCCGCAGCTCATTAAGCTTGGCCAACTGGGAGGCCATAGGTGCGGAGTCGTTGAGGCGGGCTTGAGTTAACTGGATCCACAAATTAAAAATGGTGGTGCTGCCCGAAGCACCAGCATACACATCCTTCAGCTTGTCCCACTTCACAGTGAAGGTGGGGTAAGCATAAGGGTCAGCAATGAGGGAGTAGACGTCTGGTTTAAGGTATAGGCGAAGGTACGCCTTGGATCGACGTTGGATGGAGTCCCATTCGTTGGCAGTGGCTCCGGTTGGCAGGGCATGGTGTGTGAACACATCCTCAGCCTCATGGAGGGTGAGGATTGCCTCCAGCGTCCCGGACCACTCATTCCAGTGTGTCCCATCGAATTGCTCAAGGCGAATGCCAGAAGGCATGCTGAAGGTTGTGGAATATGCATTGGCGATGCGTGTGGAGGGTGTGGACCCAGAAGTGATAGGGGGCAGGCCAGTTGAGGCACCTGCAGCCGCACTAGTGGTGGCAGCACCAGTGGGCAAGGCAGCGCAAGAAGAGTTGGCAGACATGGGGATGATTTATCTGTCGCCAAGGAGCAGTCAGCGACAGTGCTTCTAACAGTTGCAAGATGTGATGGGGGTACCACTCCTGTCTGTGAATCTGTAAGGCCAGAACGCTAACACGTCCTGCCTCCTGTGGTATGCCAGTGATACAAGGGCTAGGCCCAGGATGGAAGATCCCTTTGCCATACTAGGAGCCAGCTGCCAGCCAGGATGTGTCTAGGACACGTGTCACGGTACGGACGGAACGGACTCTTACTTACGGTGATGACCTCGTCTGTAAGCAGTAATGTGTCATGGACAGTAGTATCAGTCAGCAGGGTAGCGCAATCACATGCCAATAGGGCATTAGTCAACATTAGGATAGCGGTAGTAGGGTTCGAGCTACATACGCCATTCGTCATACGGGTTCGGGAGGAGCTTTAAAGCGTCCTCATACATGTATAAATAGTGGACCGATGAGACCAAGACTCGCCATCTTGGTCTTCTTCAAATCACCACTCCTATTCGTCTCCTTACGCGTGTTTCGCTTGTCTCCCTCCGAGCAAGCCGTCTTCATCAATTATCGGATTACCTAGTGGCGCGACTTGCCCTAGTGTACGTTTAGATCACGTGCCCCTGAGCGCCGTGTATCCCGTGATCAAGTCACGTGGTCTCGAAGAGATATTCTGCTAAGTCGTAAAAACGCCCTTTCGTGTCCAAGTCGGACTAACGCCAGTGGTGGCGTTACATTAAGACCAAGATCCTTCCATCGTGGCGTTCACAACTCGAGACCAGTGGAGAAACTTTCAAACCTACTCCCTCGAACGACGAGGAGATCGAAACGTACCAACACAATTCCTAGGAGCTGCTAGGTGGAGAGAATACCGAGGAGAAACAGGATATTTTGTGGACTTTGCGTCGGGGCCAACCCGATACCGACCCGTTGAGTTCAATTTTGACAATTTGTGCTGGGTCGAGATCACTTGGAACCCCGTAGACAACCGATACGACGCAGTACGACCCGCAGGAAGAAACTACAACTGCGATATCGACGCAAGAAACCTGCCCACATGTGAAGAGTGGGGACGCATAGACGGACAACCCGAGGAAGAACCCAGCACGTCCGAACCAAGAACCCCTGCACCATCCGAGACTAGTGGAGACGACGAAGAGACTAACGACGACGAAGAATCCGAAGTGGGGGAGATAATACAGACAGCTGAGTCTCTACGCATTAACGAACCCGAGAATATCGAAGTACGCCCACCCGCAGGCATGGCAACAGCAACAACCACCCAAGAGGATCTGGCCCTTGAAGAAGCCAGGAGAATTACCGAAGAAGCAGAATCCTACCTACGACCCATCAACCCAACAACGGGACACCGCATGACCGCAGACGACGCGGCCATCTTCAGAGCGGTAGGCCCAGACATCCCCGATCCACCACCAGGTGCAGGAGGACCTCCACTACCCAGGAGACGTGGAGGACCCTTTGGTCAAGGACCACCAGGAGACGGAAGGCCGCCACATGGAGGAAGACAACCTCAATTCGGAGGAGGAGGTGGAGGAGACCCTTTCGGTGGAGGACCACCACCCCCACCGCCGCCAGCGGCAGGACCAGCGCTGGGAACACCACACGGATCAGACAAGTTAGTAGGAGAAACCCCGACCATATTCGACGGAAATCGAGATGAGTACGAATCATTCCTCACGCAGTGGCACATATACTGGGGACAAAATTCAGAAGCACCGATCATGACCAACGTCTATCGGCGATGCCTACTGTTCTTGGGATTCATCAAAGGCCCACGAGTATCCAACTGGACACTCGGATTCCTCCAATGGCTCAACAACGAACTACACCAGGGACGAAGCCGATACGACCCATTCTTATGGGACACCCTGACGGCTGGATTCTCAGACCATTTCTCGAACGTACTCGAGCAAGAGCAGGCACAAGCAACGTTGGCCAAGGGATTTAAGATGGTCGGCGACGACATAGATTCGTACGTCACCAACTTCGAACAGTTAGCAAGAAAAGCTGACTACCGCCTCAACAATTGCCAAACACTCGACCAATTCACGGCGGGCCTCCCGAGAGCCTTATTCACTAAAATCTACGAGTTGGACGATCTGCAGACCTTCAACGAATGGAAGGAAGCGGCGCTGCGTCGACAAAAACAATACATACATCTACGCGCACGCTTAGGACTCAACACTACGCCCCGCACAACGCCACCACAGCGACCACAACAGAATCGTGGATATACTCCGCAGTGGGCACCACCCAGATTTCCACCACCGCGCTATGACCCAAACGCCATGGATACATCGGCGGATCGGACCCGTGCACGCCTCGCAGAAGTAGGAGACCCGAACCGTGGAAACCCACGGCCACCGTTTCCCCCAAGAAGCGGACAAAACAGAGGAGGCGGGCAACGCCGAGACATGCGGGAAGTCATCTGCTATAACTGCGACAACCCGGGCCACTTCTCACGAAATTGTACACGCCCCAGAAAACCTAGGCAACCGTTCCAACCACACGCAAGCACGAGTCGCAGTGTGGAAACGGACTACTATGGCCAAGAACCAGTAACAGCACGCCGCACGGAAACCACGCCCGAAGAACAAGCTAAGGGATGGATGGAAACACTTAGAGGGGCAAGTGACGAGGTCCTTGACCTCGTATTTAAAGATCTCTGGACCCAAGAGGGTTTTCAGGACGCCTGAACCCATCGGCCTGGGTGAGGGCAGTCAATTGTAACTCTGTAATCATGACTCACTATCGTTCGCTTCGAATTCCAGTCTCGATTCGTACAAGTTACTCTATGGCCGATATCAAAGGGCTCGTTGACTCAGGAGCCACCGACAATTTCATAAGACCCGCGTTCGCCAAACGCATGGGCCTCGGGCTACAAATCCTCGAGAAACCAAAGAAGATTTGGAACATTGACAACACTGAAAATAAAGCTGGGTCCATTACGCACTTCATCGACCTAGATGTTCAAACCAACGGCGTTTCAAAGGTCATGAGGTTCCTAGTCACCGATATAGGCAACGAGGATTTAGTCCTCGGATACCCATGGCTAGCCACCTACGAACCAACCATCAGCTGGGCGCATGCCACCATACACGAAAGTACCCTCCCGGTAGTGTTACAATCAATCAACCCAGCAGAAACACAGACCACTATCGCACGCGCAATCACTCAAGACGAAGCAGAGGGAATAGTTCAGGAACTTGAGGAAGAATGCCAACTGCGCACCACAGCCACCGAACTCGCCATCGCTGCAAACCAAGAAACGGTAGTCGCGACCCTCCCCGAACCATACCAACGGTTCGCAAAAATCTTCAGCGAAGAGGCGTCCCACCGTTTCCCACCTTCGCGACCATGGGACCACGCAATCGACTTCAAACCCGGCACACCCCCCAGCATCGACTGTAAAGTCTACCCGATGTCACAAGACGAAGACGGACAACTACGTGAATGGTTAGATGAACAACTCAAACTAGGGTATATCCGCCCATCGAAGTCCCCTTATGCGTCATCGTTCTTCTTCATCAAAAAAAAGGATGGCAAGTTAAGACCCGTACAGGACTATCGAAGAATCAATGCTTGCACCATGCGTAACCAATACCCATTACCCCTCATGTCAGAACTCATCAACGACCTGGGAAACGGACACATATTCACGAAACTTGATGTCCGCTGGGAATACAATAACATACGTATCAAGGAAGGCGATGAATACAAAGCGGCGTTCAAAACGAAATACGGCCTCTTCGAACCCCTCATCATGTACTTTGGACTCACAAATTCACCAGCAACGTTCCAGAACATGATGAACGACATCCTAGGCGACATGATCCGAGTCTTTGCGGCAATGGGAACAATTATCCAAGTATACATGGACGACATTGGCATCGCCACCCTCGAACACGTAGGACTTCAAGCGCATATAGAAGCCGTCTGCGCCGTACTCCAAGTAGCACTCGACCACGACCTATACTTCAAACCGTCCAAATGTACATTCCACCAACCACGAATGGATTACCTGGGGGTAATTCTTGAAAAGGGGGTGACTCGCATGGACCCCGTAAAAATTGCTGGCATACGCGACTGGCCCACACCCACGAAAGTACGTGACGTACGCTCCTTTTTGGGCTTCTGCAATTTTTACCGCCTCTTCATTCGCGGTTTCGCCACATACGCACGAGCCCTCAACAAACTGACACGCAAAGACGCGGAATGGACATGGGGCAAAAACGAAGAGACCGCCTTCCAAACTCTCAAACGCCTAGTCACCAGTGAGCCGGTACTCGCACATCCCACACTAACAGACCAGTTCGAACTCGAAGTGGACGCATCGGGATACGCGGTAGGCGCGGTACTTCTACAAAAAAAACAAGACGGAAAACGACACCCCCTCGGATACTTCTCGGCCACCTTGAACGAAGCAGAGCGCAACTACGACATATACGACCTGGAACTTTTGGCGATCGTCAAGGCACTGCGGCACTGGAGACCGTTCCTGGCAGGCTCACCGCACAAGATCAAAATCTTCTCCGACCACCTCAACCTCACCCACTGGAAGACGCCACAAAAGATAAGTCGCCGCGTAGCACGAGAAGTCCTAGAACTCATGGAGTACGACTTTGAAATTCACCATATCAAGGGCACCAACAACGGTCGTGCAGACGCCCTATCTCGACGACCTGACTACGATAGAGGAGAGCGAGATAACGAAGGAGTCATCGTCCTACCCGAGAAAGTATTTGTACGAAACGCCACCACACAGTCACCAGAAGTCCACAAGCAAAACGAAGACACCCTACGCCCTTGGGTAGACCCATACAAACTCAAGAAAGTCAACGGAGTTTGGTACCGCCAAAGTGCACGAGTAATCACAGGAGGACCAGAAGAAATCCGCGTCATCATCGCTAACCATCACAACCCCCCCGTCTATGGTCACCCCGGGATCAAGCGAACCGCAAGGATCATCGAACGCGACCACTGGTGGCCAAACCTGCTGAAACACGTCACAGAATATGTCCAGGGTTGCGCGGAATGCCAACAACACAAGATCAACAACCGCCCCACAAGAGCTCCGCTAGTACCCATTACCCTGCAAGCTGATGCCAAGCCGTTCGAAGTCATTGCCCTCGACTTCATCACGAAACTGCCGGAATCACAGGGATACGACTCGATCCTCACCGTAACCGACCACGACTGCACCAAATGTAATGCCACCACTGACGTTAGTCCGACTTGGACTGCGAAAGGGCGTTCACGACTTAGCGAAATATCCCGGAGGGTCACGTGACTTGGTCACGGGACACACGGCGCTTATTGAGCACGTGATCTGAGGCACACGGCGCTTCTTCCGCACGTAGCCTAAACGTACACTAGGGCAAGTCGTGCCACTAGGTAATCCGATCGATAAAGACGACTTGCTCGAGGGGGCAAGTGAATCACGCGTGAGAGAGATGAGAAGAGAGTGGTGATTGAAGAAGACCAAGATGGCTTATCTTGGTCTTATCGAGCCACTATTTATACATATGAGAGGGCGCTTTAAAGCTCCTCTTGAAAGCCGAGACGAGTAGCATAAGTAGCTCGAACCCTACTACAACTACTACTAGGAATGAGTCATAGTATCTAGCATGTGATACTACGACCGCTGACTGATGCGTTAAGTCCATGACACATTACCACTTACTAAGGGGTCATATCCGTATAGTAAGAGTCCGTTTCCCGCGTGCCGTGACACCAAAGCATCAGTGTTCATCCCCTGCAACGAGGAAATATCCGCGGAAGAAACCGCCGCACTGTACGTCACTCATGTGTTTCGGAGATTCGGATTACCGGCGAAAATCATCAGCGACCGAGACCCGAGATTCGCATCAAAGTTCACACGCGAATTATGCCGAATCCTCGGCATCTACCAAAACATCTCCACAGCGTATCACCCTCGAACCGACGGACAATCGGAAAGAACCAATCAATGGCTGGAACAATATCTACGGTTCTGGACTAACGAGCGTCAAGATAATTGGGCGCGATTCCTGCCAATGGCGGAATTCGCGCATAACAATTGGCCACACGAGGAAACAAGGAAGTCCCCTTTCTCACTCATGATGGGATACGACCTGCGCGCTGATTGGATCGACAAGCCATCCCCAATCCCACAGGTGCTCACGCGACTTCAGCAATTCCGAGAAGCACGGAAAGAGGCTCAGAACCTTATCAAAAAGGCACAATCGCTATGGGTCAAACACCGGAACACACCCAAGTACCAAGTTGGGGATCAAGTATGGCTAGAAGGGCGACATCTACGAACCAATCAACCAACTGCCAAGCTGGCGGCACGACGGCATGGCCCGTTCAAAATCACGCGCGTCCTATCACCGGTCAATTATCAACTGGAACTTCCCACGCAGTGGAGTATTCACCCCGTATTCCACGTTGATTTACTCACGCCTTATCGCGAGACACCCATGCATGGAGAAAATTTCCAACGCCCGCCACTGGATCTAGTGGACGGGGAGGAGGAGTACGAAGTGGAGCGCATTCTAGACTCCAGATGATTCGGCCGGAGCAAGAGATTGCAGTACCTTGTGAAATGGAAAGGGTACCCAGACTCGGAAAACCAGTGGGTCGACAAAGGCGACGTATTCGCAGAAGAGGCGATAGCGGAGTATGAGCGGGGGTCAACCCTCGCAAGAACATATATAAACCCTCCAAACGATGCTAAGTCCACCTCACTTATCCACACTGGAACCCACTCACCAACAACCATGTCTCTCCCCACTCCCTCTTCATCCCCTGCCATCGCAGCCGGCCTCAGAGGATCCTTCACTCACGCGGAACTCACCACCGCCGTCAACAACCGGGTCCCTATCGAAGACCTCGACAATCCCAACGCACCCACCACCTACTGGCTGCTCAACGCCGACGGCCAGCACCTCAATATCGCGCCCTATACACAGGCCGAAGTTGATCGGCTTCGCGCAGCTCTCCGAGACAGTGCGACTTCCTCACCGGGACCTCTCCCGGTTCGAGTGGAGCACTGGGTCGAAGACGACCAAGAACCCGAACACGATGCGATGGGAGGAGTGGAGGCTGACGGCGGAGAGGTGGAGGCTCGAGCAACTCGCAATGGCAGCGACAAGGAGAACCAGGATCCTCGAGAGGAGGAAGTTGTTCGACGAGATGATGCGCGCCAGATCCAAGAACAACCCGAGCGTGAGCTGAAAGAGTGGTACCCAGCTGAGCACCCCTTCATTATCAGCACTACCGACTCTGACAACCCCCGCGAGACGCCATACACCCTTGACACCGTGGGTCGCCCCATCTATTGCGGGTCGCTTCGAGTGGACGTCCCCTCATCTTCACACCACACCACCGTGCTTAACCGCCGGCTTTCCAACAACCGTTTCGCCCCCTACGGTTACGTTCATAACCGAGGGGACAAGTTTGTCAACTTCCCCATTACCGACCCCCAAGGCGTCACCACCCAAGCGGCCTACGTCCAGGTCATCATGACCGCCGACCCCCTCGTACTCGCCATAGCACCCGACAGCGACAAGACCTACTCCAAGCCGCTCTATGCGGAACCTCAAGTGCGTGAGCGAGGCAAACCCCAGTATGGAGCACTGGAGACGCAGGCCCTCCAAGCCGGACACGCCAACCAACACCGTCTCGACACGGCGGTCAACGACTTGAAGGATGTGGGGCTTAAAGCTGAGTTGCATAGGTTTCGCGCACTCAAGTCGGAGGCTGAGAGAATTGAGCACCGCCTGCAGACACTCTCGCTGGCGCTCGGCAGGGTTCAGGGGGACCTCGCACGTTCGAAGTTCAGGTTGGAGATGGCGGACATTCATAATCGAGTAGAAGAGGTACAGGAGGGGTGGATCGGAGGAATCGGGCCATCTCGACGCCGTGGTCGTCGCGGCTGAAAAGGGGGTGATGTCACGGTACGGACGGAACGGACTCTTACTTACGGTGATGACCTCGTCTGTAAGCAGTAATGTGTCATGGACAGTAGTATCAGTCAGCAGGGTAGCGCAATCACATGCCAATAGGGCATTAGTCAACATTAGGATAGCGGTAGTAGGGTTCGAGCTACATACGCCATTCGTCATACGGGTTCGGGAGGAGCTTTAAAGCGTCCTCATACATGTATAAATAGTGGACCGATGAGACCAAGACTCGCCATCTTGGTCTTCTTCAAATCACCACTCCTATTCGTCTCCTTACGCGTGTTTCGCTTGTCTCCCTCCGAGCAAGCCGTCTTCATCAATTATCGGATTACCTAGTGGCGCGACTTGCCCTAGTGTACGTTTAGATCACGTGCCCCTGAGCGCCGTGTATCCCGTGATCAAGTCACGTGGTCTCGAAGAGATATTCTGCTAAGTCGTAAAAACGCCCTTTCGTGTCCAAGTCGGACTAACGCCAGTGGTGGCGTTACAACACGGCTCACTAATTTGCGTCAGGGGGATATGGAATGTGCTTTCAGAGCCCAAGGCTGTCTACCTCAGCCTCCTCAGCCTATTGGTTGCCTCATCGCCACAGGTGGCTTTACTGAATCCTTTCCCATTGCTGCTACAAGGCAGGTATCTGGTTGCAGAACACCATAGTGGTGAACACCCCCCAGAGTCTGAACCAGGTTTTACACTCCCATGGTGAGGAGATCCTGCACCCAGTGTGGAGCACCAGAGACAGCTGGCGCTAAGCTCCACAATACACAGCCCAGTGGGCCATGCACACCTGGATATGGATTGAAGGGCTACCAGACCCAATCTCCTTGCACATAGCGCAGGGGCTAGGAAAACAGTAGGGATGAAAGTAGGACTACTGGGCAGTACATAGCAGGAGGTTCCTCAGCAGGGACCACTGGCGCCCCAGTGTCCACTGCTTTGGGCAAGGCTGGTGAGGCCCCAGACAGACCTTAGCCTGGTGTGTGATCCTAAGAACACAGTGACCAGCCAAGTGGAGTGGCTAGGGCACCAGGGCCCATAACCTGATGAACAGCACACATAAAGGGATCATACTCACAGTGAACTGGTGACTGTGGTGAGATATGAGGGTGAGCTTGAAGCAGCAACAGAGGTGATCTTGCAAGTGAAGCAGAGGTAGTGTCTGGCACACAACAGATGAGAACTGATGTGGACCAGGAGCGTACAAGCTACACTACTTATACAAAACTACATGGTGACGCAGGTAACACCAAGTCACAGTAAATACAAGGACGCATTGTTCTATACTCAGACAAAGGAGTGAACTAATTAGAGAACAAGGTGTAAAGAACAAGAAAGGTCCAGACTATGATATCATAGTGACATCACAATAAAGATAAGACAAAGGAAAGTACAAAGACGTAGTACAAGGACAATCTAGAGGAGTCCATGATGTCATATACATAAGTGATGTCATAGATAAGAAGGTACAAGAAGTCCGAGATTGTACAGATCATAATGTCTAATCTACAAGTCCTGTATATCTAATCTAGAGCAGTCCGTTATCTGCATGTCCATTGAGCTGCTAGATGCACTCAGGCCACTTATCAACAACTGACACTGATGGAGCTGGCCTTCATGGCTACTGCGACTCTTCCTGGGGAGATCAGGAAGAAAAGCACTCCACATCTGCCTACTTGCCAATGGAGCCATTTCATGGTGCACCAGAAAGCAGAAGACCATTGCCCAGTCTACCACAGAAGTGGAGTACATGAGCCTCTCTGAGGCCTCTAACCGAGCTCAGTGGTACACTACCTTCCTAGGGGAACTAGGGTATGAGGTTGCCTCCCCTATTCCCCTACACTGTGACAATAAGGGTGCCGTTGATCTGGCATTAAACCCTGTCACTGGAAGGCAGTCCAAACACATCCTGATCAAGCACCATGTTGTCAGGGAGTACATAGAAAATAAGGTTATAAACCTGATTCGTACTCCTACAGGGGAAATGGTTGCAGATGGACTTACTAAGTCACTGCCCAGAGAACCCTTTGATAAAATGGTCGCTGATCTAGGAATGGTGTGAGAAGGGTCAATCTGTGTACACAGTCAATGGTCGTTGATCCTTGGTTTATCAACAAGGATGTCACATTGTTCTGTTTAAAGCACATCATGTTCTCTGATCTAAGAGAACCGTGAGAAACCCTTCTTAGAGCCCTGAAGGAGTTGGACCTTCCAACTAAGTACAGACTCCAAAATCATGGAGTGGGTGTAGAAATCCCAAACTTCTGTACAACTCTTGGCTCTATAAAAAACACCATGTACACACATATTTGGACTGCCTCAATCATGGAGGGATGTTGAGATGCGACGAAAGTCACATGTCTTGTGGGATATGATTGAGTCATCCCATATGCTAAATACAGTATCTGTCCCTTAAGGACTGATTTGGACTTGGCCGGACTCGTACAGACTGCTTTTGTTTATCTTTATTGATAGAGTCATCATGTGACTCTTATTGTTCTCTTTTATTAAGATACCAGTATTGTCTGCTTTAGGCAGTTATTGTTCTCTGCCCTCCAATGGCGTTTGTCCCTCTGACGCACAGACCAACTGTATTGTGTTTGGATCACCTGTGCGCATGGACCATTGTTAGCTAAGCGTCCTGTATATAAGGACTGCTGTTTTCACCTCTACACTTCAGAGTTCCTTCTATCTCTGAAGTGTAAGTTCCCTCTTTTACTCTCCACTACCTTTTACTCATAGACGTTCCTTAGAACTTGTCTCCTTAGGTGTGTAGTAGTATCAATAGAGTTCCTTCTACCTCTGAAGTAATTTGTCTGTCTAGCTCTTTGCTATTAACCTCGCTCGTTAGTTCTGCGCTTCAACATTCCTCCCACTCCCATCTCATTTGCCAAAGTGCCCATCGACATCTGTAAAATGTGAGTGTGGCCTAAGCAAGCCCAAATGGTTTTGACACTGGATGACTTCCTGTAATGATTTGGTGCACCAAATCTTCTCCACATCTGCAAACATGGACCCTCTCAAAGCTGTCAGGGACTGGTTGGCAACAGTCAGGGTCCACATTTGCAGATGCATTTGCAGATGCCCAAATCCAAATTTTTTGTCAATCAATCTCGCTTGTAATGACCAAGTGCAGTAATTCAATGAAACTGATGAACAGCGCACATGAAGGGATGATACTCACAGTGAACTGAAGACTGTGGTGAGATATCAAGAGTGGCTGGAAGCAGCAACAGAGTGTAGTCAAGCAAGTGAAGCAGATGGTAGTCTGGCACACAACAGATGAGAACTGATGTGGACCAGGAGTGTACAAGCTGCACTACTTATACAAAACTACAGAGTGACACAGGTAACAGCTGGTCACAGTGAATACAAGATGCATTGTTCTACAAGTGGACAAAGGAGTGTACTGTTCTGGAGAACAAGGCATATAGAACAAGGAAGATCTAGAGTATGATATCATAGTGACATCATAATAAGGATAAGAACAATAGACAGAGTACAAGGACGAAATACAAGAGGAGCCCAGAGGTGTCCATGATGTCATTGTACAGTGATGTCATAGATAAGAAAAGTCCGAGATTGTAAAGATCATATACAGTATAATCTAATCTACATAAGTCCAATATATCTTATCTAAAGCAGTCCGTTATCTGCATGTCTTTTGAGCTGCTAAGTGCGCAAGGGTCACTTATCAACAGAAACACCTGCACCAAACTCAAAAATCTGAAGAGGCCCCCCCCTCAGCATCAGCAAAATATAGAAAAATCTTAGTAGGCTTAGTTTGCTTATTTCATGGATAAGCCTGCAAAGCCATTTAAGTTTGCTTATTTCTACTTAGTGAAGTAGTCAGTAAGCCAAGCAGTAAGCATGAGCAAAAATCCAAGTAAATCATATGTTACCTTTCAGCCCAGAAGTGGACACTGATGCTTGGGGATGACACCACATCAGCAGTATATCATCATGGACTTGTTGGATCAGTCAGCTGGGTAAGCTCCAGCACATGTGATTGTGTACGATAACAGATCAGATCATGACTTGATGTGACTCATTCCTAGGATAGTGGTATTAGGGTTTATGCTACTTACACTATTGGCTAGGATAGTTTGAAGTGGCGCTTGAAAGCCTGTGCGTATCTGTATAAGTAGTTGAGGTTGAAGACCAGGATTGCCATCTTGGTCTTCTTCAATCCCACCATCTTCATTGTATCGCCTCCTCTGTAGGGCCCTCCCCCTGTGAAGTGAGTGTCTCTGGCATATCCCCTTAGCCCAGGGATCCCTGTGAGCCTATCCCGAGTTCCCTTCGTGGGCAGTGGATGAATATCCCCTTGGATCAGTATATCACCAAGCCTATCTCTACCTCAACGAGTGCATAGGACAACCCTACGGTTACATCTACATTGTTGACCACCCCACTTGGACTTCCATAGTCGCAGTCAAAGACCCACCAACCAGAGTTCCTCAAGCAGAGGACATCCATGCCTACACTGCATTGAATGGGGACCTTGCCCCCCATCCAGCTGAGTACCCTGATGCTCCTGCCAATCACTTGTGGTATCGACCATTTAGGATTGCCACACTGAATGAGGCCTAAGTCAGGCAAATGTCTGTGGTAGATGTTACATTAAGACCAAGATCCACTGTGGCCAATCCTAAAACCAAAGACCTTTGGGTGCCCTTCTACCCCTACTTCATCAATCAATGAGGGGAACACAATGTCCCCGGGAGATATCTCAAATCTGCATTTTGGAAAGACAATGCTGAAGTCCCTGGATACGTCACCGATTACATTGACTCACAAAACTGACAACACCTCATCCCTGTTGAGTTCAACTTTGACTTCACCTGTTGGACAGAAATCTGCTGGAGCGATGCCAACAACAAGTTCCAAGTCACCAAACCAGCATCCTCAGCCCTCAACTTAGACATCCTCACAAGCAGCGTAGTCACCTGTGATCAGTGGGGACCCATTGATGGACAAGAAGAAGAACCAGTCCGATCACCCACTCCTAAAACCCCTGCCCCATCCCCATCACTCACCAGTAACCCCAAAGACATTTGAGTCCTCAGAGATGAACAAGTGGAAGAAGCCCTAGAGCTAATCACTAAGTCCATTCCCACTATGAGTCGAACCATTACCCACAAAGAAATGTTGGAACAAGATAAGTACGTAAGGACCTTATCTATAGCAGTTATGACATTGCAGTAGTATGTTCTCCTATTACAGTAGTTAGGATACGTACTATAATGGGCACAATACGCCATCCGTGTCAGAGAAGCCCTATGGCTATCTCAAAGTGGTAGTTTACATCAGGCGTGTGTAAAAACACAATATTGTGGATGCCTGTACTCATCACTTTTACACATATGGACAGGGTAGGACCATAGAGTATAAAAACCCTCCCATGGGGAGGGAGGCAAATAGGATATTCACTCTCTTTCTCACTTGTGCACCCTCTCCGCTCTACAGTCTCTCAACCTACTCAAAGGTGAGAACTCCATTCCTGTTAGCTGTGTGTATTGCTGCGCAACAGGTTATGGGCCCTGTTACAGGGTTTGCCGTCGCACTCTTTGATAGAGTTGTGCCTTGTGGTCACTGCCCACCACGACGTTGCCTTTGCAAAGAGGGACTCGTGCAGTTGTAGGCACTAGACTCAAGGAGGCTCCCTGGTTCATAACAACCCAGTATTGTGCTCCGAAGGAGTACACAGACTAGGCCTCTCGCCTAACTAAACAAGGCCATGTGTCAACCTCCATTAATTTGGAGGCACTGCACATGATAACCTTGGGGCAATGCTGAGCAGTTCTATTGGCTTAGTTTCACGATCCTAGAGGTGGGCTCTTGACCATGTCGATACCACTTAGTCGTGAGGTGTCTTCCGGGTCATGCTTACTAAGCACACTGGTGCATCTGTCAATCAGCTATGCCAACGGTCTTGAGCTACCAAGAGGAGTACTGCCTATGTAGCCAGGCAGAGCACTAGATGCAAGACCACTTGTCCTTCAGCAAAGGGCAAGGGAATGGAGCTAGGATTGCAAGACAAGAGACAAGACTAGAACAATGAATACAGGTGGACCACAGGCTCCTTAAATACAAGTACGAGATATTCATTTTTCTAATATTTTTCTATGTTTTCCTTTGAAGCGCACCAATCAATTCCAAACGGATGTAAACTGTGCACTGTGCAGAAGTAGAAGACAGGACGCTGAAACACTTGGAACATTCTTGATTGAGATAGAAGCTGGGACCTGAAACATAAGACACAGAAGTGAGAACTTTGAAGAGGTGGAGAAACCTGGAAGTCTTGGGGTCATGTCACAATGGGATCATAACACTTAGCGATTAACTGGCAGACTGCAAAGACCGGCGCACAACATAGGATTGACCTATGGGTCAAAATGGGACTAATATTGGCTTTTTATCTTACTCAGTATTGTTATTATTGTAACGCAATGCTGACGTTCTCAAAGCCAACAGATTTTTACATCTATGTCGTCCCAACTCACTACGCTCATCCCCATCTTCAATGGCTCTAACTGGGCCACCTGGTCTAAGCAGATGACCACTTTCTTCATGTCACAAGAGCTCTGGGGCTATGTTACTGGCACCATCCCTGTCCCTCCTGTTGCCAATGCTGCTGAAAGAGCGGCTTGGATGCAAAGCGATGAGATGGCCAGGGGTAACCTTACCCTATGCCTTTCACCTGCTATACAGCAGGCTGTTACTGCCAGTAGGGATCAGCATGGGTAATCTGTGGGTTTTTTGTATTTTGGTTATAGCCCTGATTTTTCTGATTTTTTTAAGCCCAAGACCACCCACATCTGCAAAACTGGTACCTGTCAAAGCTGTCAAGGACTGGTCCAGACCGGTCCTTGACAGCTTTTGACACCCCCCACTTTTACAGATGCAGATCAGTGAAGAAATGGCTCTTCTATGGTCTTATCAAGTTTGGTGGCAAAAGATCAAAAACTGATGCCTTGGGAGGTGCTTAATCACAAAAAAACCTGTGAGAAAAACCCATGGGTTTTTTGTAACTAAGTGCCTCCCAAGCCATCAGTTTTTGATCTCTTGCCACCAAACTTGATAAGACCATAGAAGAGCCATTTCTTCACTGATCTGGGTGATCTTGGGCTTAAAAGGATCAGAAAAATCAGGGCTATAACCAAAATACAAAAAACCTGCGGGTTACCCATGCTGATCCCTAGAACTTACTGGCAACACTTCCCAACTTCTTTGGGAATCTGTTAAAGACTGGTACGGTGTGGTATCCATGCCCCACATCTACAAGGACTTCAAAGAGGCCATTTCTATTCACTTTAACACTAATCAGCATCCCACTCCCCAGTTCAAGAAAATGGCTGCCACTTTTGCTCATCTTGGAGCAGTCACTGTCGGTACTGGTGCTAACGCCACCACCCTTGCTATTCGCCCACAGCTGCAGGCACTTATTGCCATGTCTGCTTTACCCCAGAAATGGGAGCACCTCATTCCTGTCATGTGCAACAATCTTGCCCTGGCAGATCTTCAGCTCGCTACCATATCAGCTTGTGTCAAGAGCCAATACGAGACTGAAACCAATTGTGGACAGCATAAGGCCACCCATAATGCACAGAAACTTTCTGCCATTAAGCGGAAGCAAAATGACCCTCGCTTCTCAAAGCAGGGTTCTTCGCAGCAGCAGCCTAGCGCTCCCAGCCCAGCAGCAGCCTTTCAGGCAGTGTGGGGGAGGTGGATCCAGAAAAGGCAAGGCTAAAGGGAAAGGCAAGGCACCTGCCCATGCTCCACAGCACTCGCATATTGCCTCCATCACCACACTAGCCCCCCCCCCACTTCCCACAAGGTGACTCATATTGGGTCATCTGGTGTCACCACAAGGACAGAAGTTGAATCACCCTCTCCTCAGAGGGCTTCTGGCTTCTTCCCTTCAGTCAATAAGGCATTGACGCTCGCTGAATGGCTGGATCTACCCGCTACAGTCCAGACCATAAAGACGCTTGAGCAGCGCTTTGCTGATGTTGATGCACTGATGCACCCTCGCATCAAAAAGTTCATGGATGAGGAGTATGACTCCGATTTTGACATTGATATGTTGCAGCAGCCTTCGGGCAGTGCACAACCAATAATGAACATTGATGGCCTCAATGACACCAAGATATTTGGTGAGCAATCTAACACTCTCCAACTTGACTTCTTGGGTCTGATGATAAGCAATGGGGATTCTGATATAGAAAATTGTGCCCCCATGCCTCCTTATGTTGACCCAGCTTCTATTGTCAAAGCAACAGTCAGGTGAGCTACTACCGGCGAAAGCTGTTTCCCTCCTCGGTCACGTTCTAATGAATGGATCGAATCTATTCGGTGTAGCAATCAGCAGTATCTAAAAGATAACAGCAGAGAAACAGACCCTTGTTTCGACACCCTTGTCTCTCCTTCAGTCTCTATAGGCTGATCTTTGACACTGGAGTCTTTCTTGACCGGACTGGATACTGAGATCCTCGATTGGGGATCATGTGATGAAGAGTACATCTTTTCTTCACTTCACACACCACATGCTGATAACATTACAGTATTAGTCCTGCCCCCAAAAAATCCAGAATGGGGCAGCTGTAATAGTTACATATATCTACATGAATTGCATGTAGTAGTACCAAAGTCACTCAAAATGTACAATATTAGCAGCGCTCTCCTTGATTGTTTTGAGTGTGAGCACAATGAGTACTTCAGTCAATGCATCAAGTGTTTGGAGTGCACAAAAAATATGTGGCTCCTTGATTCAGGAGCATCAGCACATTTCACTAATAAACTTAGTGACTTCATCAACTATAAGCCAACTGCTAAGTCTGATAAGATTCCCGTAAAGACTGCAGCTCATACACTCTATGTTGAAGGAACCAGAACTGTCTTGCTAGAGCATTACATCACAGACAAACTCGTGACCACGTGGGTATATCCGGTCCTATACATTCCTAAAATGAGCACGCGTCTTCTATCTATGGGAGTCTTCTTACAGCAAGGTTTGCACATTTTGGGGAATTTGCAGCATATTAACTTGCTACATAAAAAGAAGATGATTGTCCAATGTAAACCCCTTCTTCATGGACAATCCCTATATTGGCTAGATGCCTCTATATCCACTCTAACTGAGTCGCTTATTGTGAACCAGTCTGCATTACTCAATGTAGACTATGACCTTATGCATTGTCACCCCAGTCACCCATCCAAAGAGGTTTTGAGATGAGCTAAGGAACACACTAAGGGCTTCCCAGAAGGGATTATAATTCCCACCTCTGATAACATTTGTCCTGGGTGCGTGCAAGGCAAAATGCCTGCTGCCTTACATCCTCCGTCCGATTCAAGGGCTAAAGCCACTTTCAATCAAATACATTCCGATTTGAAAAGCTTCCCTTTACCATCATACCATAAATACAAGTATTTTATCATCTTCTTTGATGATTATACTTCATTTGCATGGATCACTCTTTTACGGGATAAAGCCTCTGCCATTACTGCTTTAAAGCAGTGGCTTGCGCTAATTAAAAATCAATTTAGCGCTACCATAAAAGAATGGATGTCTGATGCCGGCAGTGAATACAAATTGGATGCTTTCCTAAAGCAGCTTAAGGATGCCGGCATTACAGTGCTACAGTCAGCGCCACATACACCTCAGCAAAATGGGCACGCTGAGTGCTTTATGCACACTATAATGGACAAAGCTCAGGCTATGCGCCTTGACGCTTGTTTACCACAGAGTTGGTGGGAATTTGCAGTCCTACATGCTGCACATTGTTACAATAGAACCCCCCTAAGTCGCCTTCAATGGCAGACTCCTTACAAACTATTACACAATGAAGTCCCTGATATATCACATCTTAGAGTCTTTGGTTGTGGCACATATGTACATATTCCAGAAGCCTGCCAGGTGAATAAACTTTCTCCCAAAAGTGAGCTAATGATCTACCTTGGTAGAGGACCTGGAATGAAGGCTGATGTCTTCATGCACACACCAAATACCTTGTTCTATTCAGACAAGGCACTCTTCAATGAAGCTCTATTTCCTAGGTGTCCAATGGACAATTCCAGATGTGAGCCCCATGGTGTAACTCAGTTAGATGATACAGTTCCACATGAGCTGTCTAAAGACCATACCACTCCTGGTGATGATGATGACCTACCACCTGAGCCTCCTATTACCAAAGGGAGAAGTGCTCCCCAGCCAGCCACTGGACCCCCTCCTAGTACTCATACTAGAGGAATTGGATTGCAGCTACCTCTGCCTTTACCCCCTGAACCAGTACCTGGTCCTAGTGAACCTAGGCACTCGGGGTGTACAAGGAAACCAGTTACTTGTCCTGATAATGTCTATGGAGATAGGCCTCCTACTACGATTATTTGAGACATTGCGTGGACTTGCACATGGAGACAATTGACACAGCCACAGCCAGGTAGCTCCCAGCAGCGTCCACGTCTGAGTCAGATGGCCTCAGGTGACATTCCTGAACAAGCTGATCCTGATTCTTCCGGTGCACAGAGTGATAATCCACATGATTCAGACAAAGTAGATCAACAACTTCTGATCTGCCTAGCTCAGGATGGGGGAGTCAAATTTCTAGATCTTCTGCTTGCCAAAGCAGTTTCACCATTGGATCTAGAGTCACCTGATACCTCTAATATTCACGAATGGACCTATCGGGACATTCTTGAAATGCCAAGTGAACCCCAGGAGGAGTGGCGTAATGTGTGCCAAGAAGAGCTTGCCTCTCTTCACAAATGCAAGGTCTATGATCTTGTAAACCCGCCGAAAGGCAGAAGGGTGATCAAGAATAGATGGGTATTTGACTTAAAGTCAGATGGCCATAAGAAAGCCAGGCTAGTTGCCAAAGGCTTTTCACAGGTTGAAGGCATAGATTATGACGAAATATTCTTGCCAGTGGTACAGTTTGAGACTGTCCAGATGATGCTTGCGCTTGTAGCGCTGAAGGATTGGCACATCTCTGGACTTGACATCAAAACTGCCTTTCTTTATGGAGACCTTGATGAGGAACTCTATATGGAACAACCTGAAGGGTTTAAAGACCCTAGCTAACAAAACAAAGTCATGTGCCTTAGGAAAGCTATATATGAACTTAAACAAGCTGCACTCGCTTGGTGGAGAGCACTAGATAAGTCCATGAATACCCTTGGCTGCACACAACTTCAATCAGACTCAGGTCTGTTTGTGAATGAAGACAAAACAATCGTAGTTATTGTTTATGTCGATGATGTTCTTTTCCTTGGGAAGAATAAGAAGGACACAGCACCCCTGAAGAGACACTTTATGGAGATATGGGAATGCAGAGACTTGGGTGATACCAAAGAGTTTCTGCGCATGCACATATTACATTCTAAAGGTAGAATCCTGATAGATCAGCAGGATTACCTTCGGAAAGTGCTGCAGCGCTTTAACCTGATTAATGCCAAATCAGTACCTACCCCACTACCGGAAGGGTATCATCCATCCCCTAATAAGGGAACTGCAGCCCCAGAGCTCCATGCATCATACCAACAAGTGATAGGATCTCTCCTATACATTATGATTGGTATGCAACCAGATATTGCCTATGCTGTTACCAAGATGGTGCAGTTTGCTGCCAATCCATCTGAGGACTATTATAAGCGTGCACTTTATATTTGCCACTACTTACTTGGTACCTCAAACAATGCTTTAGTCTTTGACAGGAAAAGCGATGGTGGTATAATAGCATATGCAGATTCTGACTGGGCTTCTGACCCAGTTACCAGAAAGTCCACTACGGGCTATTTAGTAAAGATGGCTAATGGAGTGTTCTGCTGGAACTCTAGAGTGCAGAAATCTATTGCGCTCTCATCCACTGAAGCAGAATACATGTCGCTGTGTGATACAAGCAGACAATTGGTCTGGATTCGCTTGTTCTTTAGTGAGCTTGGAATAAACCTCAGACCTACTCCATTATGTGGAGATAATCAAGGTTCCATATTCTTATATTCTAATCCCATTCAGGAGAAATGGATCAAACACATTGATTTGCATCACCATTACATACGTGATGTGATCCGTGAAAAGAAGATAGAGTTGTTCTTCATTGAAGGAGCTGAGAACCCCACTGATCTTTTTACTAAGAATCTGGGTCGCATTAAATTCCTTAAATTCAGGGAACAGCTAGGGCTAGAGTTTGGCTACTCACCACTCATACACACCATGTTCGATGATGGGGATTTGTGATGGAGAGTGTGAAGGAACTTTTGTACCTCTGAGGAACACATGTTTCTCTATGTCCTCCGTGTCCATTGTTTCTTCTTCATGGAGAGCACAATGAGCAACTGTCTCCTCATAGAACAAGACAGAATCACCTAACTAGACATGGTGTGATGTCGCTTTTCAAAGCAGACATCTGGCTCTAAGCCTTTCATTGAACTACCAGAAGGGAGTTTGTACATCCTGTCCCTGATTGGGACATAATAATCATATTCCAAATCGGAAAATGTCATTGATGATAGCCATTTACAATGTAACGCCACCACTGGCGTTAGTCCGACTTGGACACGAAAGGGTGTTCGCAACTTAGCAGAATATCTCTTTGGGGCCACGTGACCTGATCACGAGATAAACGGCGCTTACGAGCACGTGATCTAAGCGTACACTAGGGCAAGTCGTGCCACTAGGTAATCCGATAATCGGTGAGAGCGACTTGCTCGGAACGAGACAAGCGACGTGTGCGTGAAAAGACGAGTAAGAGTGGTGAATTGAAGAAGACCAAGATGATGAATCTTGGTCTTACCGAGCCACTATTTATACATATATGAGGTAGCTTTGAAGCTCCTCCCGAATCCGTGCGACGAATAGCGTATGTAGCTCGAACCCTACTACAACTATCCTAATGTTAACTCATGCCTTGATGGCATGTGATTGTGCTACGTGCTGACTGATCTCCCTGTCCATGACTCATTACTACTTACTATCGTGGTCATATCCGTTTAGTAAGCGTCCATTCCCGCAGTCGTGACATCACCCCCTTTTCAGCTGCGACGTCCACGGCGCCGAGTGGGACCGATACCTCCCACCCAAGCCTCCTGCCTCTCCGCAACTCGATCCAACACGTTAGCCATCTCGAGGCGGAACTTACAGCGGGCGAGTTCCGCCTGTACCCCTCCAAGTGCTTGTGCTAAGGCGTGGAGCCTCTGCTCCATCCGCTCGGCCTCGTGCCGGTACGCGCGGAAGCGGGTCACCTCAGCCTTGAGCCCCACGTCCCTCAACTCGTTCAACGCCCGGTCCATCCTGTGTTGATTACTGTGTCCGCCGACGAGGGCGTATAGGTCTTCGGGGGCGTAGTGGGGCTTCCCCGCTTCACGTACCTGAGGCTCCGCGTATAGGGGTCAGCTGTAGACCTTGTCGCTGTCGTCGACGAGGCCCAGTACGAGGGGGTCGGGGCCGGTGACTACCTGGACGAAGGTCGCCTGGCGCGTTACTCCCTGCGCGTCGGTGATGGGGTAGTGGACGAAGTCGTCCCCCCGATTATGTTTGTAGCCGTGTGGGGCGGTGCGGGTGTTGCCTCCCAGGTAGCGGAGGCGAACGGCGGGGAGTGTTCGGTCCTCAGTGTCGACGACAACTCCGGCGCGATACAAGGGTCGCCCCGTGGTGTCGCAGGCGTATGGGGTTTCACGGGGGTCGTCAGAGTCGGTGGCCGTGATGAGGTAAGGCTGCTCAACTGGGTACCACTCCCTTAACGTTCCTTCTACTGCCTCATACACTGCTCTCTCAGCATCGCGGTGTGTTGTCGGCGTCGAATGAGGATGCACGCTCGTCGTGCCGCTGCTGCCGCCAGCTGTTGCTGCCTCCACTGGTCCGCGTGCGGTCTCCAGGGTCGGTTCTTCATCCACTCCTGCCACCGCAGCGTGGCTGGCGTCTTCTTCTTCCTTTTGCTGCTCGACTCGGACTGGGAGAGGTCGAAGTGGGGAACTTGCAAAGAGTCCGACAGCTGCGCGAAGCCGAGTAATCTCGGCCTCCGTGTATGGCGCAGTGTTGAGACGGTCCCCACGGCTGTTGGTAAGCCAGTAGGTGGCGGGTTGGTCGGGTTCTTCGACGTCGGTGATGGACTGCGCGTGGGTGAGGGCCTCCTGGAGTTCTTCATGGGTGAGGCTGTCGATGAGACGGGCAGCGAGAGGGGCGGCAGAGGTGGTAGCGGAAAAGGACATTGCTGGTTGAGTAGAGAATCCAGTGTGAGGGGATGGGGTTGACTTAGCGTCGCTCATCCGGTTTATATGTGTTCTGGCGGCGGTTGAACTCCGTTCGTACTCCGCTATAGCTTCATCAGCAAATACGTCATCTTTGTTGACCCACTGGTTCTCCGAGTCCGGGTACCCCTTCCATTTCACGAGGTATTGCAATTTCTTGCTCTGGCCGAATCTCCTGGAATCTAGAATGTGTTCCACTTCATACTCCTCTTCTCCATTCACTAGATCCGGTGGCGGGCATTGGAAGTTTTCCCCATGTAGGGGCGTCTCGCGGTAAGGTGTGAGTAAATCGATGTGGAACACGGGGTGAATACTCCACTGCGTGGGAAGTTGGAGTTGGTAGTTGACCGGTGATAGGACTCGTGTGATTCTGAATGGGCCGTGTCGCCGTGCCGCAAGTTTGGCTGTTGGTTGATTGGTTCGGAGGTGCTTCCCTTCTAGCCATACCTGGTCTCCTATTTGATATTTGGGTGTGTTGCGGTGTTTGACCCACAGAGATTGTGCCTTTTGGATAAGGTTCTGGGCCTCCTTTCGTGCGTCTCGGAACTGTTGGAGTCTTGTGAGAACCTGTGGGATGGGTGATGGCTTATCGATCCAATCAGCGCGAGGGTCGTATCCCATTAGAAGCGAGAACGGGGACTTCCTTGTGGCCTCATGTGGCCAATTGTTGTGCGCGAACTCTGCCATAGGTAGGAACTGCGCCCAGTTATCTTGACGCTCGTTGGCCCAGAACCGGAGGTATTGTTCGAGCCACTGATTGGTGCGTTCTGATTGTCCGTCTGTTCGGGGGTGATACGCCGTGGAAATGTTTTGATAGATGCCCAGGATTCGGCACAATTCTCGCGTAAATTTTGATGCGAAGCGTGGGTCACGATCACTAATGATCTTTGCCGGTAATCCGAATCTCCGAAACACGTGGGTTACGTACAAAGCTGCCATCTCTTCTGCCGTTATCTCCTCATTGCAAGGGATGAAGATCGATGCTTTAGTGCAGTCGTGATCAGTCACGGTGAGGATGGAGTCATGTCCCTGTGATTCTGGCAGTTTAGTGATGAAGTCAAGAGCGATGACTTCGAATGGCTTAGCGTCAGGTGTCGGCGTGATGGGTACTAGTGGGGCTCGTGTTGGGTGGTTGTTAACCTTGTGGCGTTGGCATTCCGCGCAGCCTTGAACGTATTCCGTTATTTGTTTCAGCATATTTGGCCACCAATGGCTTCGTTCGATGATTCTCGTCGTTCGCTTGATTCCTGGGTGGCCATAGACTGGGGGGTCGTGGTGGTTTGCGATGACAATGCGGATCTCTTCCGGTCCTCCGGTGACTACTCGTGCACCTTGGTGGTACCAGACTCCATCGACTTTCTTGAGCTTGTGTGGGTCTACCCAGGGTCGTAGGATGTCTTCGTTTTGTTCGTGGGTTTCCGGCGATTGCGTGGTGATGGTTCGCACGAATACCTTTTCAGGTAAGACGACGACTCCTTCGTTGTCCCTTTCTCCTCGGTCGTAGTCGGGTCTTCGTGATAGCGCATCTGCACGTCCGTTGTTAGTCCCTTTGATGTGGTGAATCTCGAAGTCGTATTCCATAAGTTCTAGGACTTCTCGGGCTACTCGACGACTTATCTTTTGCGGTGTCTTCCAGTGTGTAAGGTTGAGGTGATCGGAGAAGATTTTGATCTTGTGCGGTGAGCCTGCCAGGAACGGTCTCCAGTGTCGCAGTGCCTTGACAATTGCCAAAAGTTCCAAGTCATAGATGTCATAGTTGCGTTCCGCTTCGTTTAGAGTGGCCGAGAAGTAACCAAGAGGGTGTCTTTTCCCGTCTTGCTTCTTCTGTAGGAGTACCGCGCCTACTGCGTATCCTGATGCGTCCACTTCGAGTTCGAATTGGTCTGTCAGTGTGGGATGTGCGAGTACCGGTTCGCTTGTGACTAGGCGTTTAAGGGTTTGGAAGGCCGTTTCTTCGTCTTTGCCCCACGTCCACTCTGCGTCTTTGCGTGTGAGTCTGTTGAGGGCTCGTGCGTATGTGGCGAAGCCGCGAATGAAGAGGCGGTAAAAATTGCAGAAGCCTAGAAAGGAGCGTACGTCGCGTACCTTCGTGGGTGTGGGCCAATCGCGTATGCCAGCGATTTTTACGGGGTCCATGCGAGTCACCCCCTTTTCAAGAATTACCCCCAGGTAATCCATTCGCGGTTGGTGGAAGGTGCATTTGGACGGTTTGAAGTATAAGTCGTGGTCCAGTGCTACCTGAAGTACTGTGCAGACGGCGTCGATGTGCGCTTGAAGGCCCGCGTGTTCGAGCGTCGCGATTCCAATATCGTCCATGTAGACCCGGATGATCGTTCCCCTTGCCGCAAAGACTCGGATTGTGTCGCCCAAGATGTCGTTCATCATGTTCTGGAATGTTGCTGGTGAGTTCGTGAGTCCGAAGTACATGACAAGTGGCTCAAAAAGTCCGTATTTCGTTTTGAAGGCTGCTTTGTACTCATCCCCTTGCTTGATGCGTATATTGTTGTACCCCCATCGGACATCGAGCTTGGTGAATATATGCCCGTCTCCCAGGTCATTGATGAGTTCCGACATGAGGGGTAGTGGGTATTGGTTGCGCACCGTGCATGCGTTGATCCTTCGGTAATCCTGTACCGGTCGTAGTTTGCCGTCCTTCTTCTTGATGAAGAAGAATGACGAGGCATATGGTGATTTCGATGGGCGAATGTACCCTAGTTTGAGTTGTTCGTCTAGCCATTCGCGCAGTTGTCCGTCTTCGTCCTGTGACATTGGGTAGATCTTGCAGTCGATGCTTGGAGGTGTGCCTGGTTTAAAGTCGATTGCGTGGTCCCATGGTCGCGACGGTGGAAATCGGTGTGAGGCTTCTTCGCTGAAGATCTTTGCAAAGCGTTGGTATGGTTCAGGGAGGGTTGCCACGACGGTGTTTTGGTTAGCGGCTATGGCGAGTTCGGTAGCTGTGGTACGTATCTGGCATTCTTCCTCAAGCTCTCGGATTACGTCTTCGGCTTCCTCTTGGGTCATCGCTTTAGCGATGGTGGTTTGCGTTTCTGTGGGATTAATCGATCGGAGTACTACCGGAAGGGCTTCTTCGTGAATGGTAGCATGCGCCCAGCTGATAGTCGGTTCGTAGGTGGCTAGCCATGGGTAACCGAGGACCAGGTCTTCGTTTCCTATGTCGGTGACTAGAAACCTCATGATCTTTGAGACACCGTTGGTCTGAACGTCTAGGTCTATGAAGTGCGTAATGGACCCAGCTTTGTTTTCCGTATTGTCAATGTTCCATATTTTCTTTGGTTTTTCGAGGGTTTGTAATCCGAGACCCATGCGTCTGGCGAACGCGGGTCGTATAAAGTTGTCGGTGGCTCCTGAATCGACAAGCCCTTTGATGTCAGCCATGGAGTAACTGGTGCGAATCGAGACTGGAATTCGTAGCGAACGGTAGCGAGTCATGATTACAGAGTTACAATTGACTGCCCTCACCCAGGCCGTTGGGTTTAGGCGTCCTGAAAACCCTCTTGGGTCCAGAGATCCTTGAATACGAGGTCCTTGACCTCGTCACTAGCTCCCCTCAGTGTTTCCATCCATCCCTTGGCTTGTTCTTCGGCCGTGGTTTCCGTGCGGCGTGCAGTTGCGGGTTCTTGGTGGTAATTGGTTTCTACGCTGCGACTCGTACTGGCGCGTGGTTGGAATTGTTGCCTTGGTTTTCTGGGGCGTGTGCAGTCGCGTGAGAAGTGGCCTGGGTGGTTACAGTTGTAACATATCACTTCCCTCATGTCGCGGCGTGGTCCGCTTCCTCGATTCTGCCCCGGCCCTCCCCTTGGTGGGAGGGGTGGTCGCTGGTCTCCGCGGTTTGGGTCGCCTACTTCCGCGAGGCGTGCGCGTGTTCTATCCGCCGACGTGTCCATGGCATTTGGGTCATAGCGTGGAGGTGGGAACCTGGGTGGCGCCCATTGCAGGGTGTATCCACGGTTTTGCTGAGGTCGTGGTGTCGGGGTGTTGCGAGGCGTGGTGGTGATTCCTAGGCGGGCGCGTAGGTGGATATATTGCTTTTGTCTGCGCAGTGCAGCTTCCTTCCACTCATTGAAGGTTTGTGGGTCGTCCAGCTCGTAGATTTTGGTGAATAGGGCTCTCGGGAGACCCGCCGTGAATCGGTCCAACGTTTGGCGGTCGTTGAGGCGATAGTCAGCTTTTCGTGCCAACTGTTCGAAATTGGTGACGTACGAGTCAATGTCGTCGCCAATCATCTTGAATCCCTTGGCCAATGTGGCCTGTGCTTGCTCTTGTTCAAGTACGTTCGAGAAGCGGTCGGAGAATCCCGCAGTCAAGGTATCCCATAGGAATGGGTCATATCGGCTGCGTCCTTGGTGTAGCTCGTTGTTGAGCCACTGGAGAAATCCGAGCGTCCAGTTGGATACTCGCGGGCCTTTGATGAAGCCTAGGAACAGCAGGCATCGCCGGTAGACGTTGGTCATGATCGGCGCTTCTGAATTCTGTCCCCAGTATATGTGCCACTGCGTGAGGAAGGATTCATACTCGTCTCTGTTTCCCTCGAATATGGTCGGGGTTTCTCCTACTAACTTGTCCGACCCGTGTGGTGCTCCTGGTGCTGGCCCTGCTGCCGGTGGTGGCGGGGGTGGTGGTCCTCCTCCGAAGGGATCCCCTCCGCCTCCTCCTCCAAATTGAGGCTGTCTTCCTCCGTGTGGCGGTCTTCCACCTCCTGGTGGTCCTTGACCAAAGGGGCCTCCCAGTCTTCTGGGTGCTGGGGGTCCTCCTGCGCCCGGTGGTGGGTCAGGAACATCTGGGCCTACTGCTCTGAAAATGGCTGCGTCGTCTGCAGTCATGCGGTGTCCTGTAGTTGGGTTGATGGGGCGTAGGTAGGATTCGGCTTCTTCGGTGATTCTTCTGGCTTCTTCAAGAGCCAGGTCTTCTTGGGTAGTTGTTGCGGTTGCCATGTCTGCGGGTGGGTGGACTTCGATGCTTTCGGGTTCGTTGATACGTAGGGACTCAGCTGTCTGTATTATTTCTCCCACTTTGGACTCTTCGTCGTTGTCAGTTTCTTCGTCGTCTCCGCTAGTTTCGGATGGTGCGGGGGTTCTTGGTTCAGATGTGCTGGGTTCTTCTTCGGGTTGTCCGTCTATGCGTCCCCACTCTTCACGCGTAGGTAGGTTCCTTGCGTCGATGTCGCAGTTGTAGTTTCTTCCTGCGGGTCGTACTGCGTCGTATCGGTTGTCTATGGGGTTCCAAGTAATTTCAACCCAGCACAAGTTGTCAAAATTGAACTCAACGGGGCGGTATCGGGTTGGCCCCGACGCAAAGTCCACAAAGTATCCTGTTTCTCCTCGGTATTCTCTCCACCTAGCGGCTCCTAGGAACTGTGTTGGTACGTTGCGGTCTCCTCGTCGTTCGAGGGAGTAAGTCTGAAAGTTTCTCCACTGGTCTCGAGTTGTGAACGCCACGATGGAAGGATCTTGGTCTTAATGTAACGCCACCACTGGCGTTAGTCCGACTTGGACACGAAAGGGTGTTCGCAACTTAGCAGAATATCTCTTCGGGGCCACGTGACCTGATCACGAGATACACGGCGCTTACGAGCACGTGATCTAAGCGTACACTAGGGCAAGTCGTGCCACTAGGTAATCCGATAATCGGTGAGAGCGACTTGCTCGGAACGAGACAAGCGACGTGTGCGTGAAAAGACGAGTAAGAGTGGTGAATTGAAGAAGACCAAGATGACGAATCTTGGTCTTACCGAGCCACTATTTATACATATATGAGGTAGCTTTGAAGCTCCTCCCGAATCCGTGCGACAAATAGCGTATGTAGCTCGAACCCTACTACAACTATCCTAATGTTAACTCATGCCTTGATGGCATGTGATTGTGCTACGTGCTGACTGATCTCCCTGTCCATGACTCATTACTACTTACTATCGTGGTCATATCCGTTTAGTAAGCGTCC
>JAKELL010000212.1:0-83607 GCA_021524915.1 Lactarius akahatsu
CGGACAGCCCCATTATTTACCGGGGAGAAAAGAAGGTACGTGGTCCTGCCTTTTTGTCTGCCAATCTGAACTCACTGTCGATCAGGTTACACTCGACCCGTCCGTGTTTGTAGGTGACAATAGTACTTCTCTTCGGTTGCCTCTAAACATTGGGCCAGCGAGGCGAGCACAGCATCGACGATGAACTTGTGTTCTCTAATCATAAGGGCTACATATTTCACGACTCTCGTGGAATCGAGTCGTGCAGTATAGAGGAACTCTGGACGTTGCAAGAATTTATTCGACGCAAGTGCAGGGAAACGCGACTGGAAGACAAATTACATGCGATTTGGTTTGGAATCTCGAGTGTTCACACGTTCACGGTTACGATAACTGACGATCATGTTTTGAGGTACTGCGTGCCAATGGACAACCAACGTCCACAACTCGATCTCAAATTTTTCAAGGACATTTGTCCCGATCGGAATGGTGCGACGTTACGGGCATTCGTGACTGTATCTAACAGAATAATTTCAAGTCCCGGTCATTGTGGTTTTTACCAAATACGACCAATTCCGGCGAAATGTCCAAATTCACGTGGAGGATTTCGGAAGCCCAGATGATAATGCATTTGATGTGGAAGACAAACAATTTCAAGAGCACTACCTGCGTCCTCTTGGTGATGACGTTATATTTGTGCGATTAGAAAGTGTGTTCAAAGAGAGATACCAGAGTTACACCCTAATGTTTGTCGGCAGAAATGCATATGCAAAATATGCGCTGCGATGAGCTTATTGAGACGACGGCTGCAGCTTTGAATGACGACATCGTCGGATTGATGCTTTTGGCTGTTCAGAGGGGCAACGTCAAATTAAGTGTTAAAACAGCATTGAGCCGGTGAGTGCGCTGGTTGATGGGGCGAAGCGAGGGAGGATCACGACAAGCATTGCAGTGTCCGTCCCCATACTGGCAGCGACCGTATAGTTCTAGGCTGTCTTATGCCGTTTCCATATATCTGGGTAAGTGTTGATCCAGTCTTAAATTGTGGTACATGGATCATGATGGCATGATGCCTCCCAACTCATAGCGTGTGAGTGCAAACGCATATTCACCGTTATCAGATCAAATGCACTAACTATGCTGGTACTCTACCATCCAGAGAGTGAGTGGTTGGCATGGCTGGCTGCGTATCAAGTGTACTGACGACACGTGTCCTCGGCTCTCCAGCTTGTGAGTGGCTGGCATGGCTGGCTGTGCTTCAGGTGTACTGACGACGCGTGTCTTCGGCCCTCCAGTCTGTGAGTGGCCATCATAGCTCACTGCGTTTCATGCGTACTGACGATGCGTGTCCTCGGCTCTCCAGCTTGTGAGTGGCTGGTGTGGCTGGCTGTGTTAAGCATACTGACAACGCATGTCCTCGGCTCTCCAGGTGGTGAGTGGCTGGCGTGGCTGGCTGCGTTTCAGGTGTACTGACAACGCATGTCTTCGGCCCTCCAGTCTGTGAGTGGTCATCATAGCTCGCTGCGTTTCAGGTGTATTGACGACGCGTGTCCTCGGGTGTCCAGTATGTGAGTGGCTGGCGTGGCTGGCTGGGTTCCAAGCGTACTGATGATGCGTGTCTTTGGCTCTCCAGTTGGTGAGTGGCTGGCATTGCTGGCTGCATTTCAAGCATACTGACGACGTGTGTCCTCGGCTCTCCAGCCTGTGAGTGGCTGGCGTGGCTGGCTGCGTTTAAAGCGTACTGACGACGCGTGTCCTCGGCTCTCCAGGAAGTGAGTGGCTGGCGTGGGTAGTTGGGATACATACTATAGTGGGCGCAATACGCCTTCTGAGTGAGAGAAGCCCTATGGCTATCTCGAAGTGGTAGTTTACATCAGGCATGTGTAAAAACGCGATATTGTGGACGCCTGTACTCATCACTTTTACGCATATGGACAGGGTAGGACCATAGAGTATAAAAACCCTCCCATGGGGAGGGAGGCGAATAGGATATTCACTCTCTTCTTCACTTGCGCACCCTCTCCACTCTATAGTCTCTCAACCTACTCAAAGGTGAGAACTCCATTCCTGTTAGCTGCGCGTATTGCTGTGCAACACTTCTGGGTTCCCTTCCGACCCTACTACATTGACAGAAGAGGAGACTGCAACGTCCCATTTGTTGTGCGCGAATTCCGCCATTGGCAGGAATTGCGCCCAGTTATCTTGACGCTCATTGGTCCAGAACCGTAGATATTGTTCCAGCCATTGATTGGTTCTTTCCAATTGTCTGTCGGTCCGGGGATGATACGCCGTGGAGATATTTTGGTAGATGCCGAGGATTCGGCACAATTCGCATGTGAACTTTGACGCGAATCTCGGGTCTCGGTCGCTGATAATCTTCGCCGGTAATCCGAATCTCCGGAACACATGAGTGACGTACAGTGCAGCGGTTTCTTCCGCAGATATTTCCTCGTTGCAGGGGATGAACACTGATGCTTTGGTGCAGTCGTGGTCAGTTACGGTGAGGATCGAATCGTGTCCCTGTGACTCCGGTAGTTTAGTGATGAAGTCAAGGGCGATGACTTCGAATGGCTTAGCGTCGGGTGTCGGCGTGATGTTGGAAGGACGATGAGGAAAACCCAGGATACTTCACCTACTACGTCAACCGACAAGGACAATCCCAACTCATTCCCGTAGAATTCAACTTCGACAACCTCTGTTGGGTCAAAATCCAGTGGAACGATGCACACAACAAATACCAAGTCAACAGACCAGCAAGCTCAAGTCTCAGCCTCGACATCCTCCAATCCAACGTCACTACCAGGGACCAGTGGGGACCAATTGACAGAGAAGAAGAGGAACCAATCTGCTCACCAACACCAAAGACACCAGCACCATCCCCGTCCATTACGAGCAATCCGGAAGAGATCCGCATCATCAAGAATCAACAAGAGGAAGAACACCTTGAACAGATCGCTAAGTCCATCCCCACAGACATGTCCGGCACTACTACATTAACAATGGCACAAGCCAGAACCACAATATTCAGAAAATCTCTGGATGAAGGAGGAGGAGGCGGAGGAGCACCACCAGGAGGAGACCCCAATGACAACCCCCATGACGATGGGCAGACAGGCATACCCACATTCACGATGCCTGATACAGATAAGTTCCTAGGAAAGGAACCCAAGATATTCACGGGTAACCGCGATGAAGCAGAAGCATTCCTCTCCCAGTGGAACCGATTCGCAGGTGTCAACACCGCAAATAGAAGCCTCAAGGTCCCGTACATCAAAGCAATGACGTTTTTAACTTACATCCAAGGACCACTCGTTGACGAATGGGCAACAGAAACCACTAAGTGGCTCGACGCCCAAGCCAACAAGAGCGACCCATGGCTGTGGGCAGGAGTAGAGCTCACATTCAAAGGCCAATTCCACGACAACCTGGAAAAGGACCGCGCGAGAGTGGAACTCGACAAGGGGTTCAAAATGGTCAACGAGGACATTGACAGCTATGTCACTAAATTCGAAAAGCTGGTCCGACAGGCTGACTACCGGTTGGACGAACCACTAGTCCTTGACAAATTCACACGAGGCGTTCCCCTCAAGTTGTACCAGAACGCCTACCAGTTCCATAACCCATGCAGCTACTCCCAATGGAAGAGCGCACTCATTGAGCAGCAGAAACGATACCTGCATATGAAGGCCAGGTCAGACGGATTTGGGAGACAACCACAGGCCATGCCACACCCTCGCCCAAACCAACCTCTTCAGTTCCAAGCCCCACAAAAGCAAGGAACCCAGCAAGGGTGGCAACAGTACCGAAACCATCCCGATGCGATGGACACCACACCAGGAAGAGTCCAGGCACGAGTTGCCGAAATAGGCGATGTCAATCGCAATCACCCGGAAGACCCCAGGGACTGGACCCCAGGAAGACCCCCGTTCCCACCAAGAGCTGGATTCATGCAACGCAGAGGAGGAGGACGAGGAGTCCTAAACATCAGGGACGTAACCTGTTTTAATTGCAACCAGAAGGGTCACTTCTCATGGGACTGTAACCAACTAAGGAAAGCACGGGGCAGAGGAGCCTACATAGAGGAAATCCCCACCGCTCCTCAAAGCGTGGTCGGAGACTCCCTCATAGACTTCGACGGACCAGTCCAAGCCAACCGCGCAGATACCGATCCCCAGATCGATGACATCATGGGTCGCATCGCAGCACTATCGGAAAGGGACATGGCAGGGAGGCAGGATTTTCAAAGCGCCTGAACCCAACGGCCTGGGTGAGGGCTTTAAATTGTAACTCGTCACTTATCACGCACTATCGATCTATGCACGTTCCAGTTTTGATTCGGACGAGCTACTATATGGCCGAAAAGAAAGCATTGGTGGACTCCGGGGCCACCCACAACTTCATACATCCAGACTTCGTAAAGAAGATGGGGTTAGGAACCAAGGAACTACCTAACCCCCAAAATATCTGGAACATAGACAGGACACACAACAAAGGAGGGAAAATCACTCACTATGTCGACATAAATATACAAACTGATGGAAAACTCAAAACCATTCAGTTCCTCATCACCAACGTAGGGGGGGAAGACCTTATTCTAGGGTACCCCTGGCTAGCAACGTTCCAGCCACGCATACAATGGGCCACTGCCACCATGGACACCAAGCAGTACCCAATCATCATACGCACCATCAACCCCAATAAAACAGCCACCATCCAGGCAGAAATTCGAAGCATCGTCACAAAAATACAGGACGAAGAATGCGAACAAGCCTACAGAGAACTGGAAGAGGAAATGAACCCAGTATACGGACGCACAACGGCAACGGAACTAGCAATCTTGGCACAGTCAACGGAAACAAAGGAATTACCCGACGAATACAAAAAACATGCAAAAATATTCAGCGAAGAAGAATCCTACCGATTTCCACCCCCTAGACCATGGGACCACGCCATCGACTTCAAACCAAACGCTCCAGACCACATCAACTGCAAAGTCTATCCACTCAATCAAATGGAGGACAAAGCCTTGGAGGAATTCCTAGATGAACAATTGGCCAAAGGATACATTCAACCGTCTAAGTCTCAGTACACAGCTCCATTCTTCTTTGTCAAAAAGAAGGACGGAAAACTACAGCCAGTACAGGACTACAGGGAACTCAACACATGGACCATACACAACCAATACCCACTCCCGCTCATACCTCAGCTAATTGCAGACCTTAGCGGAGGCTGGATCTTCTCCAAATTCAACGTCAGATGGGGATACACAAACATCAGAATCAAACCAGGAGACGAACACAAAGCAGCATTCAAGACCAAATGGGGTTTCTTCAAACCATTGGTAATGTACTTCAGCATGACAAACGCACCGGCAACCTTCCAGGCAATGATGAACGCAATCTTTGAACCACTCATCGAACACCATGAGAAGAAAGGAACCATCATACGTGTATACATGGACGACATCGGAGTCGCAACAGCCACCATGGAGCAAGCCCACACTGAAGCAGTTCATGACATCCTGGACTTACTAGAACAACACGACCTGTACCTCAAATTGGAAAAGTGCACATTCCACTCCGACACCCTCAATTACCTGGGGGTAATCATTAAGAAGGGGGTGATTCGCATGGACCCTGTCAAAATTTCTGGAATCTGTGACTGGCCGACCCCCAAAAACGTCAAACAGGTGCGATCCTTCCTAGGGTTTTGTAACTTCTACTGCACTTTTATTCGAAATTTTGCCACACACGCACGCCCACTCAACAAACTCACACGCAAAGACACGGAATGGGCATGGGGAACAGAGCAACAAACAGCATTCGACAAACTCAAAACCCTTGTAACAGAAGAACCAGTGCTCAAACACCCAGAACTGGACAAACCCTTCAAACTGGAAGTCGACGCCTCGGGATATGCAGTAGGAGCGGTACTACTCCAACGAGACAGGGACAACAAACGACACCCAATCACATACTACTCCAACACCCTCAGCATGGCAGAACGAAACTACAACATCTACGACTTGGAACTGTTAGCCATCGTCAAAGCACTAAGGAACTGGAGAGCCTACCTTGCGGGGTCCCCACACAGAATCAAGGTATTCTCCGACCACATGAACCTGCAGTACTGGAGATCCCCCCAAAAGATAAGCAGACGGGTGGCAAGGGAAGTGTTGGAACTCTCCGAATATGACATAGAGATTCACCACATCAAGGGAACAGCAAACGGAAGAGCCGACGCCTTATCAAGGAGGCCCGACTATGATCAAGGAGAACACAACAATGAACAAGTCACAGTACTCCCTGATCACATATTCGCCGAGCCGCAAGTATCGACACCACGGAAAACCTGACGCGCATAAACCCGGAAATCACAGTGGACGAAATGCAACCCACGCACCCAGTATACACCCAGGACAATGATATCATCATGAAATGGGTAGACCCACACAAACTCAAGTGCATCGAGAATACATGGTACAAAGAAGGACGAAGAGTGGTTACAGGAGACGCTCACGAACGAAAGCGTATTATACAAGCCCACCACGACATGCTCGCCTATGGACATCCCGGAATCAACCGAACCATCAAATTAATTGAAAGATACTATTGGTGGCCAGGCCTCCAGCAAGAGGCACAAGACTACGTCAAAGGATGCGCTGACTGTCAGCGAATCAAGGTCAACAACCGACCAACACACGCCCCTCTACAACCCATATTTCCCAAACCAGAAGCAACTCCGTTCAAAGTCATAGCACTAGACTTCATCACGAAACTGCCCCAATTGAATGGCTGCGATTCCATACTGACAGTGACAGATCACAACTGCTCTAAAGCAGCAGTGTTTATCTCGTGCCTGGAAGAAATAAGTGCAGAAGGAACTGCGGCCCTGTACGTGACACATGTTTTTCCTAGATTCAGACTGCCAGCGCGCATCATTAGTGATTGAGATCCACGATTCGCATCAAAATTTACCTGCGAACTGTGCCGAATACTCGGAATCAAGCAAAACATTTCCACGGCATACCACCCCAGAACTGATGGCCAATCAGAACGGACCAACCAGTGGCTGAGCAATACCTAAGGTTCTAGGTCAATGAGCGACAAGACGACTGGACGCGATACCTACCAATGGCGGAATTCACGCACAACAACTGGCCGAATGAGTCTACCAAGGAGTCCCCTTTCAATGTCCTCATGGGGTACAACCCACATGCCGATTGGATTGATCAACCTTCTCCTATCCCACAAGTAGCACTGCAGGCGCAGCAGTTCAAAGAAGCTAGAACGCGCGCCCAGGAACTGATGATCAAAGCGCAGCAGGGGTGGATCAAACACAAGGACACCCCGAAATACCAAATCGGAGACCTTGTTTGGCTCGAAGGACACCACCTACGCACCAACCAACCAACCGCAAAACTCACGCCAAGAAGACACAGCCCGTTCCAGATCATCCAGGTGATGTCCGCAGTCAACTACCGTCTAGAACTTCCCACGCAGTGGAGCATCCATCCAGTATTCCACACAGACCTTCTAACCCCATACAAAGAAACTCCCACACACGGCCCCAATTATCAGCACCCACCACCGGATTTGGTCAACGGAGAAGAAGAATACGAAGTTGAGAAGATTCTAGACTCTCGGCGGTTTGGCAGGACAAAGAAACTGCAGTATTTGGTCAAATGGCGCGGATACCCGGACTCAGACAACCAGTGGGTCTCCAAGGATGACGTATTCGCTGATGAAGCAATTCAGGAATTCAAACGTTCAAACCCTGCCAGAGAAACACATATAAGTGCAGGAAAAACCCAAGAGATGTCCCCATCCTTCCCTCTTCCTCTCACACATACTCATGTCCTCTCCTCAAGTCCAAGTTCATTATGTCCTCGACGACCTACTCCCAATCTCAATCCAGCCTACCCTCATCATTCAAGACGCGCCACCATCACCCCTGTCGCTTCCCCAGTCCATTCACGACAGAGGAAGTCGTCCACCGACCCCCGTACCATCCCTCCTTCCTTCGCCAACCCCTACCAGAGTTGGTACAAGAGATCCTTCACCGACCAACATGTCGACGACAGCTCAACCCGATTCGGATGAGACTCCGATTCAAGAGGACCGGGAGTATGTCAAGTACCTCTCAGAGGAACATTGCCCTCTACACGAACACCTCGTCTACAGGAACCATCTTACGACCATGCACAATGGAACCCCGCCGCTATGCACCACCAACGGGGAACCTATTGTTGATAAGTGGCCTGAGCGCATCTAGTGGCTCAAATGGACATGCAGATAACGGACTCCTTTAGATAAGATATACTGGACTTATGTAGATTAGATTATACTATATATGATCTTTACAATCTCGGACTTTTCTTATCTATGACATCACTGTACAATGACATCATGAACTCCTCTGGACTCCCCTTGTATTTCGTCCTTGTACTCTGACCTTTGTTCTTATCTTTATTATGATGTCACTATGATATCATATTCCAGACCTTTCTTGTCCTATACGCCTTGTTCTCCAGAACAGTACACTCCTTTGTCCACTTGTAGAACAATGTGTCTTGTATTTACTGTGACCAGCTGTTACCTGCGTCACCCTGTATTTTGTATAAGTAGTGCAGCTTGTACGTTCCTGGTCCACATCAGTTCTCATCTGTTGTGTGCCAGGTATGTCTCCTCCTCTGTAATAACATCAGTTCTCATCTGTTGTGTGCCAGACACTACCTCTGCTTCACTTGCTTGATTACACTCTGTTGCTGCTTCCAGCCACCTTCTGTATCTCACCACAGTCTACTTTGCCACTGTGAGTATAGTCCCTTCATGTGCGCTATTCATCACCTATCCTTATGCTGAAAGCTGCTTGACCCCAGGTCCGCTGATACCGTGCGGAGGAACACAGCCCGGTTTCCTGACGCCAAGTGGAGACTCCTCCACCTGTCAGGTTCCAGCACAACAGGGGAGTACACTATATCCCTTTCCAGATCTGCGATGCTCAGGACCGCCTGCACCCAGCTCGCTATACGCAGCTCATCCTCACGGCGGACCCATTCGTCCTCACCTACCGGAGGGGCAGCAACCAGCAATACGGAAAGCCGGTACACGCCGCCCCCAACTACGACTACCCCACGGACTCCCACTACTACGACGATGACCTGATCTTTTTAGATCAGCACAGCTCCATGTGCAAATCGGTCGACCGTGCCCTCACGGGCATGAAAGACCTTACCCTCATCGCGGAGGTCCACCGCTACTGCTGCGCACAGGCGGGGTACGAGGCCAAGGAGGCGGAGCTGACGAAGAAGATGGATGAGCTAGACAAGATAGCTCGGGTAAGGAGGGATTGCGTACTCCGACTCCAGAGGGCAAATGCGATCACTCGCATCGAAGCGGAGCGAGACTCATACCGCCCGGGGATACAGGTGGGGTTACAGGTTGCAGGAGAAAGGGAGGCCGCCCAGCGCGGTCGAGCTAGGGCTCGACCATAAGAAGGGGGTGATGTTACGTTTCGGATTGATTGGCGCCTCGGGCCAGGAAGTGGACACTGACGCGTCGGCTATGACACCGCCGTCAGCAGAATATCGTCATGGACTTGTAGAATCAGTCAGCCAGGTAAGCTCCAGCACATGTGATTGTATGATAACAGATCGGATCTCGGAAGTGACTCATACTAGGATAGCTGTACTAGGGTTCACAGTACTTACACTATTGGCTAGTAGTATTCGAGCGGCGCTTCAAAGCCCGTGCGTATTTGTATAAGTAGAGTAGTGCGAAGACCAAGAACGGCATCTTGGTCTTCTTCCAATACCACCATCATCTACTCGTCTTTGCTAAGAGGTCTCCCCCCTTAAGTGAGTTGTCCGGTATATCCCCTTAGACCAGGGATCCCCATGACTTATCTTTGCCTGTCCCTTCGTGGATCAGTGGACTTCCCTGCAGACGTTGCAGCCTACCAAGTACATCTGTATCACAACGACCGCGTGGCCTCTCCCTATCACTTGTTCTTCATCATTGACAGCACCTCTTGGGCCAACGCTAAGTACATCGACGCGGTTCCCCAAGGCGTCATCCAATTAGAAGATCTCCACGCTTACTTTGGAAGAGATGAGAGTCTCCAACCTCATCCCGCTTTCTACCCCCAGACCTTTGCTAACCGCAACTTTCGACTTTCGAGGATCACCACATGCCAAGAGGCCTAAGTCAGGCAAACATCCGTGGTAGACATAACAAAGAAGGGCTCATAGAAGCATTGTCCAGCGAAGGACGCTTCAAGGCCATCTCTAACCTTTAGGGCCAGGTAGACTGGGGTGACTAAGATGCACAGTAGAGGGTAGTACCCTAGAGAGGAGCCAACAGCGAATTCCAGAAGCAATGATAGGGATCAACTCCCATAACAATTGCGACTGTCGTCTGTGGAGTCTCTAGACCAGACCATTAAGGGTCTTAGTACTAAGTAGCTAGACTAGTGATACATGCCATGCAGCGGATCCTGCACAAAGGGAGCGAATACTTCTCCTGGCAGAGGTCTAGTCATAGCTACTGTGTAAATACCATTATAGTATAGTAGCGTCTTCTAGTTGTATCAGAGGGAAGGACTTCTGGGTTTGACTATTGACCAGGCCTTCACACCCCTTAAAGTGACCCAGGTATTAACCGAGTATCACCCAACCATTAAAGAGGCCTATAGCCGCAAGGGTCTTCCCCTTTTGGCCTATGAAAGCACATCCGGACGAAGACCGGGTATAGAAAATATACTAGGATAGTGCGCACAGAGGAATTTAAGGTCATAAAGACCTTTCATGAGAACCTCCTTAGGAGGCTAGCCAGAATGGCACATGACAAAGTCATGGTGGACGAGAAAGGATGTGTCAATTATAAATGGAAGAGGATGCTCACTGAGGATGTGTGTGGCTGAAGTGAGCAGAGTGACACAAGTAGATCTGTAGGTATAACGCAAGTTAGTTATTAGGTGTCAGGGCCCATAACCTGTTGAAGCGCAGAACTAACGAGCGGAGGGTTAATAGCAAAAGAGCTAAACAGACAAGTTACTTCAGAGGGTGAAGGAACTCTATTGATACTACTACACACCTAAACAGACAAGTTCTAAGGAACGTCTATGAGTAAAAGGTAGTGAGGAGTAAAGAGAAAGGAACTTACACTTCAGAGGGTGAAGGAACTCTGAAGTGTAGAGGCGTAAACAGCAGTCCTTATATACAGGATGCTTAGCTAAGAATGGTCTGTGCGCACAGGTGATCCAAACACAATACAGGTGGTCTGTGCGTCAGAGGGAGAAATGCCATTGGAGGGCAGAGAACAATAACTGCCTAAAGCAGACAATACTGGTATCTTAATAATGGAGAACAATAGGGGCCATATATGACTATGACAATAAAGATAAACAAAAGCGGTCCGTAAGAGTCCGGCCAAGTCCAAATTAGTCCATAAGGGACAGATACCGTATTTAGTATATGGGATGACTCAATCATATCCCATGAGACATGTGACTTGATTCAGTCGCGTCTCAACACCAAATATACAGTGGGCAACTGCCACCATGGATACGAAACAATATCCAATCATCATACGCACCACCAACCTGAACAAGCCACTTGACAATGCAGCCCTCCAAGCGGAAATTTGAAGAATCGCCGTACAAATACAGGACAAACAACAAGAACAGGCCTTCCAGGAGTTGGAAGAGGAAATGCACCTGGTACACATACGAACAACAGCAACAGACCTAGCAATATCAGCACAACAGTACATGGAAAAGAAGGAAATTCCTGACGAATACAAAAGACACGCCAAAGTATTCAGCAAAGAAGAATCCCAAAGATTTCCACCGTCCAGGCCCTGGGACCACACAATAGACCTCAAACCCGACGCCCCTGACAGTATCAACTGAAAAATATACCCACTAAACCAAACGGAGGAAAAGGCTCTTGACGAATTCCTAGATGAACAACTGGCAAAGGGATACATACGTCCCTCCAAATCACAGTACGCATCTCCCTTCTTCTTTGTTAAAAAGAAGGACGGAAATCTACGCCTGGTACAGGACTACAGAGAACTCAACAAATGGACTATACGCAACCAATACCCACTCCCCCTCATACCGCAGCTCATTGCAGACCTGAGCAGAGGCTGGATATTTTCCAAATTTGATGTTCGCTGGGGGTACAACAACATAAGGGTTAAACCAGGTGACGAACACAAGGCAGCCTTCAAAACAAAAAGAGGCTTCTTCGAACCCCTGGTAATGTACTTCGGAATGACGAACTCCCTGGCAACCTTCCAAGATATGATGAATCACCTCTTTGGACCTATCATCGAATACCATGAGAAGAAGGGAACCATCATCCACGTCTACATGGATGACATAGGCGTCGCAACAGCAACAACAGAACAAGCACATACCAAGGCAATCCACGACCTATTGGACCTGCTAGAAGAACACGAGCTATACCTCAAACTCGAAAAGTGCACCTTCCACTCCAACACCCTCGATTACCTGGGGGTAATCATTAAAAAGGGGGTGATCTGTATGGACCCTGTCAAAATTTCTGGCATCCGCGAATGGCCAACCCCCAAAAACGTCAAACAGGTGTGATCGTTCCTAGGCTTCTGCAACTTCTATCGTGCCTTCATCCGAAACTTCGCCACACATGCTTGACCACTCAACAAACTTACACGCAAAGACTCAGAATGGCTATGGGGAGCAGAGCAACAGCAGGCGTTCGACAAACTCAAAACCCTGGTAACTGAAGAACCCATGCTCAAACACCCAGAACTCGACAAACCCTTCGAACTGGAAGTCAACACCTCAGGATATGCAGTCGGAGCAGTACTACTCCAATGCGATACAAACAACAAGTGCCACCCAATCACCTACTACTCGAACACCCTCAATGCAGCAGAACGAAACTACGACATCTATGATCTTGAACTACTAGCGATCGTCAAAGCACTAAAGAACTGGAGACCCTACCTCGCCGGATCCCCACACAAAATCAAAGTATTCTCCGACCACATGAACCTACAATACTGGAGGTCTCCACAAAAGATCAGCAGATGTGTGGCCAGGGAAGTGCTGGAACTCGCAGAGTACGACATAGAGATTCACCACATTAAAGGTACCGTAAACGGAAGAGCTGATGCCCTATCACGAAGACCCAACTACGATCAAGGAGAACATGACAACAAACAAGTCACCGTCCTCCCCGACCACATATTCGTCAGAGCAGCAGGAATCGACACAACGGAGAACCCCACTCGCACCAACCCAACAATCACCATTGCGGAAATGCAACCCACACACCCAGTATACACCCAGAACAACGATGTAATCACAAAATGGGTGGACCCACATAAGCTCAAACACATCGAAGGAACGTGGTACAGGGACAGACGATGCGTGGTTACAGGAGACACCCACGAACGAAGATGCATCATACAAGCGCACCACGACACCCTAGCCCATGGACACCCCGGAATCAACTGAACGATCAAGCTAATCGAAAGATACTACTGGTGGCCCGGACTCCAACAAGAGGCACAGGACTATGTCAAGGGATGCACCGACTGCCAACGAATCAAAGTCAATAACCGGCCAACACATGCACCTCTCCAACCAATATTCCCAAAACCGGAAGCAACCCCATTTGAAACCATTGCACTAGATTTCATCACGAAACTACCACTAGCGGATGGCTGCGACTCTATACTGACGGTAACGGACCACGACTGTTCCAAAGCAGCAGTGTTCATCCTGTGCCTGGAGGAAATCAGCGCCGAAGGAACTGCAGCTCTGTATGTAACACATGTCTTCCCCCAATTCGGACTACCAGCGCACATCATCAGCGATTGAGACCCCAGATTTGCATCAAAGTTTACCGGTGAACTATGCCAAATACTCGGCATCGAACAAAATATCTCAATGGCATACCACCCAAGGACCGATGGCCAATCAGAACGCACCAACCAATGGCTGGAACAATACCTGAGATTCTGGGTCAACGAACAACAAGATGACTGGACCCATTACCTACCAATGGCGGAATTCACACACAACAACTGGCCAAACGAATCTACCAGGGAGTCCCCCTTTAACGTCCTTATGGGGTATAACCTGCGTGCTGATTGGATCGATTGACCGTCTCCTATCCCACAGGTAGCATTGCGCGCCCAACAATTCAAAGAGGCTAGAACACGCGCCCAGGAACTGATGATCAAAGTGCAGCAGGGGTGGATCAAACACAAGGACACCCCAAAATACCAGGTCAGGGACCTCATGTGGCTCGAAGTGCGCCACCTACGTACTAACCAACCAACCACAAAACTCACGCCCAGAAGACATGGCCTGTTCCAGATTGCCCAGGTGATGTCTGCAGTCAACTACCACCTAGACCTTCCCACACAGTGGAGCATGTTGAGACGCGACTAATTCAAGTCACATGTCTCATGGGATATGATTGAGTCATCCCATATACTAAATACGGTATCTGCCCCTTACGGACTGATTTGGACTTGGCCGGACTCTTATGGACCGCTTTTGTTTATCTTTATTGTTAGAGTCATATATGGCTCTTATTGTTCTCTATTGTTAAGATACCGGTATTGTCTGCTTTAGGCAGCTATTGTTCTCTGCCCTCCAATGGCATTTCTCCCTCTGGCGCACAGACCACCTGTATTGTGTTTGGATCACCTGTGCGCACAGACCATTCTTAGCTAAGCGTCCTGTATATAAGGACTGCTGTTTTCGCCTCTACACTTCAGAGTTTACTTCCCCTCTGAAGTGTAAGTCCCTTTATTATTACTTCTCATATTTACCTTTACTCATGAGACATTCCTTTATAGTAACTTGTCTCTACTAGGTATGCAGTTGTAATAGAGTTTACTTCCCCTCTGAAGTTAACTTGTCTCTACTAGCTCGCTTGCTATTAACGCTTCGCTCGTTAGTTCTGCGCTTCAACAGGTTATGGGCCCTGACGCCTAATAACTAACTTGCGTTATACATACAGATCTACTTGTGTCACTCTGCTCACTTCAGCCGCACACATCCTCAGTGAGCATCCTCTTCCATTTATAATCGACACATCCTTTCTCGTCCGCCATGACTCTGTCATGTGCCATTTTGGCTAGCCTCCTAAGGAGGTTCTCGTGAGAGGTTTTACATAACCTCAAATTCCTCTGTGCGCACTATCCCTACTATAACTTCTATACCCGGTTTTCGCCCAGAAGTGCTTTCATAGGCCAATAGGGGAAGACCCTTGCGGCTATAGGCCTTTCTAATGGTTGGGTGATACTCGGTTAATACCTGGGTCACTTTAAGGGGTGTGAAGGCCTGGTTAATAGTCAAACCCAGATGTCCTTCCCTCTGACACAACTAGGAAACGCTACTATACTATAATGGTATTTACACAGTAGCTATGACTAGACCTCTGCCAGGAGAAGTATTCGCTCCCTCTGTGCAGGATTCGCTGCATGGCATGTATCACTAGTCTAGTTGCTTAGTACCAAGACCCTTAATGGTCTGTTCTAGAGACTCCACAGACAACAGTCACAATTGTTATGGGAGTTGATCCCTATCATTGTCTCTGGAATTCGCTGTTGGCTCCTCTCTAGGGTACTACCCTTTACTGTGCATCTTAGTCGCCCCAGTCTACCTGGCCCTAAAGGTTAGAGATGGCCTTGAAGCGTCCTTCGCCGGACAAAGCTTCTATGAGCCCTTCTTGCTAGACCCTGATAAAGCTGTACGATATGACCACTCGCCCTCCTAGGGTCTCAGAAGATCACAGTATAAGGCAGCCATCATAAAAAATGATTCCACTACTATAGTACACTCCAAGTCGCACAAACTTTGAGGCATGACACATTACTGTGTTATGGAGTTATAGCGCTCCTATGGCTGGACATCTACTTTCCTTAACAAGATCTGGGCTGGTTCTGACTGCTCCTCGGAACCAGATTAACAAACATCTCAAATGGCCTCACCCACTTTCCACCTCTCCTTCCCACCTACCCTCGTCCTCTCCAAGTTGGATGGAACAAACTGGCAGACATGGGGAGTGACCTTCACATCGCTCATGTTGATGAATGGAGTGAGGAGGCACCTCACTCACTCTCAACCTCCCCATGTCCCGCACCACCCTGCCCCTGCAGCAGGAGTTGTTGGTGTGCCCGTCGGCCCAACAGATGAGGGTTTGGCCATCTTGGCCATGTGGGAGAAGCAGGAGGAGGTCATTACTGGCCTCCTATACCTTTCAGTCACATCAGAAGTTCTCTCGGGCATCGTCTCAGAAGCGCTGTTCCCAAGCGTCCATGACAAATTTGTCCACCTCGACCACCTCTATGGCCAGGTTGGCTCTATGGCCACCTTTAATCTTTGGGTGGGTTTGGCAAACACCAAACTTCAGGAAGGTAGCCCCTTCCAACCTCAACTCCAAAAAATGCTGGATTCGAGGAACACCCTTGTGGAGCAGGGGATGCCTGTCTCAGACATGCAAATGTCTTTTATACTTTTAGACGCACTACCTCCCTCCTACAGTACCATAGCAGGCACCATCCTTGCCTCTGGCCCCCCTGCAAACCTACAACCTCAGGACCTCATCAATAGGTTCATCAATGAGGAATCCCGTATCGCTGGTCCTCCGGCATCTTATAACAAGATAGCCCCCGTCAAGAAAAATTCGCCTCCACACGATCATGCGTCGCAGGCATCGGGCAGCTCTGTGTCTCCGGACGTAATCTGCCACTACTGCAAAAAGTCTGGCCATAAAAAGCCAGACTGTTATAAACTCAAACAGGACCAGGAGAACACAAAAAAAGGGAGGGCTGGGCAACGAGGGAAAGCTGCCCAGAACTCAATGACTGAAGCCCCAGACTCACTTCTGGGAAATAGGTTTGCTGCGGCCAATAGCATACCTGTACCAAAGAGCCGCCTATTTACTATAGTTAATGGCTCTGGCAAAATAGAGGAGGTACATGAAGTACCTCAGGTCTCCCTTTATATGATGAGTGCCAATCACACTCAAATAGCAACAAGATGGATGATGGACAGTGGAGCATCAGCACACTTTACACCACACCTTGAAGACTACGACTCCTACACACCTCACGAAGGAGTAGAAGTGCTTCTTGGTGACAACTCTCTACTCAAGAGCGTTGGCACTGGTACGGTCACAATCCGAACCAACAGAGGCTATGACCTCAAAATATCCAATGTGCTTCACCTCCCCAACACGCATTCGCGCATACTGTCCGCACCTGCCCTAACAGACAAAGGTGCAATCATCAGCTTTGACGCTACATCTTTTACCATAAGATTCAATGAGGAGACCATTGCGGAAGGACACAAGGCTACAGGCCTATACTGGCTTGACAGACATCATATAAATACAGTCCGGGCACCTGCATCTGCCAGCCTTGATGTCTGGCATCAGCGCATGGGACATATGTCCAAAGACACGCTCAAAAGACATGCTCAAGAGTCAGTAAAAGGACTCAACATAAACAACTCCCCAGAAGACAGTACACTTTGCCATGGCTGTGAAACTGGCAAATCTACGCGCCTTCCATTCCCCCCTTCCATAAAACGCGCACAAGAACCCCTTGAAGTCATCCACAGTGATCTTGTTGGCCCCTTGCAGAGCCAATCAATACAAGGAAACAAGTACTTCGCCACGTTCATAGATGACTACTCTAAAGCAGCAGTCGTCGTCTTCATGAAATCAAAAGACCAGTTTAAGGATGCCTTCATACACTATAAGGCATGGGCTGAAAAACAACTAAACAAGCCCATCAAAACCTTACACTCGGATCGTGGTGGCGAATACGTCAACAATGACTTAAAGCACATACTCCTGGAAGTGGGAATTGAGCATACTCTCACGATGCCTCATTCTCCACAACAGAATGGGAGAGCCGAGCGCTTTAACCGTACGGTTATGGAAAAAGGCACTAGCATGCTTCACCATGCAGGCCTTAGCCTCGGCTTTTGGGAACAAGCAGTTCAAACTGCGGTGCAAATCTACAATCGCACCCCCACTCATTCTAATCAGTGGAAAACTCCGCTGGAGCTCTGGGATGGTACAGTCCCAGATGTCTCTTACTTTAGAGTATTCGGCTGCAAAGCCTACTATCATGTACCCGAACACAACCGGCGCAAATTAGACCCTAAAGCAAAGGAAGCCGTGTTTGTGGGCTATGAACCCTTATCAAAGGGTTACAAACTCTGGGATAGACATAGCCGGTGCTTCGTCTCTTCACGAGATGTTACATTTGACGAAAGCACTTTCCCATCCCTGAGTGATCTGGCTCGTCACTCTCAAATTCCCTCCCCTCCCGTGTCTGGTGAACTCGAAAGAGGCGCTGCTGGCGGTGAGATCTTCTTTGTAGTGCCTAGCCCGCCTACACCAGCTGTTGCCCCTGCGGCACCTACACCAGTCTTTGTACTCCCACCTATTCAGGTGCCCGCAGAACCTCAACAACAGCCTAGCACACCCCCCAACAACTCACCTGCTGTGGCAGACCAGACAATATATCACACTCCACCTTCCCAAGCCCCTCCTCCTACCAATACTGCGCCCACCCGCACTCGCACTCGCTCTACAAGGCGTGCTGCAGTAGTTGCTCCTATACCGGCCCCTAACTTCAATAGGGAAGTGTCTCCTCCCAGATCTACTCCCAGATCTCCTAGGAACACACAACCGGTTTCACCTGCTCGACCAAGGCAGAGCACTAGGGTACGATTCACGAATCCTCGATATCTCCAAGAGGACGATGAATTCGTGCAAGGAAGCAGTAGGCTGGGAATGATGGACCTACTTAATGCGGCAGAGGTACCTGGCTATAGGGACCCTCAGACCTTTAAGCAGGCTATGGAGTCTGACCAAGCTGTCGATTGGCTTGAAGCATGCCAGTATGAACTGGATGCTCTTGACAAGCTTGATGTCTGGAGATTAGAACCCCTTCCTGCTGGAAGGAAGGTGGTTAAATGCAAATGGGTGTTTAAGAAGAAAGCAGATGGACGCTTTCGTGCTAGGCTAGTGGCAAAAGGGTTCACCCAACTAGAGGGGGTGGACTTTGACAAAACTTTCTCCCCAGTTGCCCGCTTCGAGTCTCTAAGACTCCTTCTTGCATTGGCTATGCTTGAAGACTGGCATATTCACCAGATGGATGTCAAATCGGCATTCCTTCATGGGGAACTGGAGGAAGAAATTTATATGGAGCAACCTGTCGGTTTCGTCACAGCTGGCTCCAAGCACCTTGTGTGCCGGCTACAGAAGGCCCTTTATGGCCTTAAACAAGCCTCCCGCACATGGAACGTGCAATTCCATGGGGTCCTTTGTGACCTAGGCTTTACGCAGACGTACTCTGATGCAGGAGTATATGTGTATCATCTTCAAGAGGGGGGTGACACATTATTTGTGATCTTATATGTAGATGACATCACTATACTCGGGAGCTCTCTGTCAAAGATCAATGATCTGAAAGTCTCTCTATCAGACTGATATGAGATGACTGATCTTGGTGAAATCCAATCATATCTTGGTGTTAACATCACCAGAGATTGTGCAAACCGCACTATGGAGATCAACCAATCAGATTACATCCGCGATGTGATTGAGCGCTTTGGAATGTTAGATTCCAACCCAGTATATACCCCTCTTCCCTCTGGCGCTGAGGCACACTTGATCAAATTTGAAGATCAGGCCTCTACTTCTGAAATCAAGAAGTATCAACAGATAATTGGGTCTCTGCTGTATGTGCAGATAGGAAGCAGACCTGATATATCCTTCGCTGTTGCGCGCCTTAGCCAATTCGCTTCCAATCCCTCACCTCAGCACTTACACCTATCCAAGTATGTCCTAGCCTACCTAAACACAACAAAGGACTACAGGATACGCTATGCTGGAGGGACTGACACTAATGGAGCTGGCCTTCATGGCTACTGCGACTCTTCCTGGGGAGATCAGGAAGAAAAGCACTCCACTTCTGGCTACGTCTTCTTACTTGCAAATGGAGCCATTTCATGGTGCACCAGAAAGCAGAAGACCATAGCCCAGTCTACCACAGAAGCAGAGTACATGAGCCTTGCTGAGGCCTCAAACCAAGCTCAGTGGTACACTACCTTCCTAGGGGAACTAGGGTATGAGGTCACCTCTCCCATTCCCCCACACTGTGACAACAAGGGTGCTGTAGACTTAGCATTAAACCCTGTCACTGGAAGGCGGTCCAAACACATCCTGATCAAACACCATGTAGTCAGGGAGTACGTAGAAAATAAGGTCATAGACCTGATTCGTACTCCTACAGGAGAAATGGTTGCAGACGGACTTACTAAGTCACTGTGTCACGGTACGGAGGAAAAGGACTCTTACTTACGGTGATGACCTCGTTAGTAAGCAGTAATGTGTCATGGACAGTCGCATCAGTCAGTAGGGACAGTAGAATCACATGCCAGTAAAGGCATGACTCATTCCTAGGACAGCTATAGTAGGGTTTGAGCTACTTATGCTACTAGTCGTACGGGTTCAGGAGGAGCTTTAAAGCTACCTCATACATGTATAAATAGTAGCTCGATGAGACCAAGATACGCCATCTTGGTCTTCTTCAATTCACCACTCTCATCTGTCTCTTTACGTGTGCTTCGCTTGTCTCTCTCAGAGCAAGTCGTCTTTATCGATCATCGGACTACCTAGTGGCACGACTTGCCCTAGTGTACACTCAGATCACGTGCCCGCAAGCGCCGTGCATCTCGTAGTCAGGTCACGTGACCTTGAAGAGATATTCTGCTAAGTCGTGAACGCCCTTTCGTGTCCAAGTCGGACTAACGCCAGTGGTGGCGTTACATTAAGACCAAGATCCCTTCATCGTGGCGTTCACAACTCGAGACCAGTGGAGAAATTTCCAAGCTTACTCCCTCGAACGACGAGGAGACCGCAACGTACCAACACAATTCCTAGGAGCCGCTAGGTGGAGAGAATACCGAGGAGAGACAGGATACTTCGTGGACTTTGCGTCGGGGCCAACCCGATACCGCCCCGTTGAGTTCAATTTCGACAATTTGTGTTGGGTTGAGATTACTTGGAACCCCGTAGACAACCGATACGACGCGGTACGACCCGCAGGAAGAAACTACAACTGCGATATCAACGCAAGGAACCTACCCACACGTGAAGAGTGGGGACGCATAGACGGACAACCCGAAGAAGAACCCAGCACATCCGAACCAAGAACCCCCGCACCATCCGAGACTAGTGGGGACGACGAAGAAACCAACGACGACGAAGAATCCGAAGTGGGAGAAATAATACAAACAGCTGAGTCCCTACGCATTAACGAGCCCGAGAGTATCGAAGTACGCCCGCCCGCAGACATGGCAACAGCAACGATCACCCAAGAAGACCTGGCCCTCGAAGAAGCCAGGAGAATTACCGAAGAAGCAGAATCTTACCTATGCCCCATCAACCCAACGACGGGACACCGCATGACCGCAGACGACGCGGCCATCTTCAGAGCAGTAGGCCCAGATGTCCCTGACCCACCACCAGGCGCGGGAGGACCCCCACCACCCAGAAGACGCGGAGGACCCTTTGGTCAAGGACCACCAGGAGACGGAAGACCGCCGCACGGAGGAAGACAACCTCAGTTCGGAGGAGGGAGTGGAGGAGACCCTTTCGGTGGAGGACCACCACCCCCACCGCCGCCAGCAGCAGGACCAGCGCTGGGAGCACCACACGGATCAGACAAGTTAGTAGGAGAAGCCCCAACCATATTTGACGGAAATCGAGATGAGTACGAATCATTCCTCACGCAATGGCACATATACTGGGGACAGAATTCAGAAGCGCCGATCATGACCAACGTCTATCGGCGATGCCTACTATTCCTAGGATTCATCAAAGGCCCACGAGTATCCAACTGGACACTCGGATTCCTCCAATGGCTCAACAATGAACTACACCAGGGACAAGCCGATACGACCCATTCTTATGGGACACCCTGACGGCTGGATTCTCAGACCGTTTCTCGAACGTACTTGAGCAAGAGCAGGCACAAGCAACGCTGGCCTAAGGGGTTTAAGATGGTCGGCGACGACATCGATTCGTACGTCACCAACTTCGAGCAGTTAGCAAGAAAAGCTGACTACTGCCTCAACGACCGCCAAACACTGGATCGATTCACGGCGGGTCTCCCGAGGGCATTGTTCACCAAGATCTACGAATTGGATGACCCACAAACCTTCAACGAATGGAAGGAAGCGGCGCTACGTCGCCAAAAGCAATACATCCACCTACGCGCTCGCCTAGGGCTCACCACCACGCCTCGCAACACCCCAACACCACGACCTCAGCAGAATCGTGGATATACCCCGCAATGGGCGCCACCCAGATTCCCACCACCGCGCTACGATCCAAACGCTATGGATACATCGGCAGATCGAACCCGCGCACGCCTCGCGGAAGTAGGAGACCCAAACCGCAATCGACCCCCATTCCCACCAAGAGGAGGACCAGGACAGAACCGTGGAGGGGGACAGCGTCGCGACATGAGGGAAGTCATATGCTACAACTGTAACAACCCGGGTCACTTCTCACGAGAATGCACGCGACCCAGAAAACCAAGGCAACCATTCCAACCGCGCGCAAGTACGAGTCGAAGCATGGACACCGACTACTACAATCAAGAACCGACGACGGTGCGTCGCGCAGGAAGCTACCCCAGAAGAGCAGGCCAAAGGGTGGATGGAAACGCTTAGAGGGGCCAGCGACGAAGTAAAGGACCTCGTATTTAAGGACCTCTGGACCCAAGAGGGTTTTCAGGACGCCTGAACCCATCGGCCTGGGTGAGGGCAGTCAATTGTAACTCTGTAATCATGACTCGCTACCGTTCGCTTAGAATTCCAGTCTCGATTCGTACAAGTTACTCCATGGCCGACATAAAAGGGCTCGTAGACTCTGGAGCCACCGACAACTTCATAAGACCCACGTTCGCCAAACGAATGGGCCTCGGGCTCCAAACCCTCGAGAAACCGAAGAAAATATGGAACATAGATAACACGGAAAACAAAGCGGGGTCCATCACCCATTTCATTGACCTAGACGTTCAAACCAACGGAGTGTCCAAGGTCATGAGATTCCTGGTCACGGACATCGGAAACGAAGACCTCGTCCTCGGATACCCCTGGCTAGCCACCTACGAACCCACTATCAGCTGGGCGCACGCCACTATTCACGAAGGGGCTCTCCCAGTGGTACTTCGATCAATCAACCCCATAGAGACGCAAACTACAATTGCCAGTACGATGACCCAAGACTGAAGCCGAAGATATCGTCCGAGAACTCGAGGAAGAATGCCAGATACGTACCACAGCCACCGAGCTCGCCATAGCCGCTAACCAAAACACTGTCGTGGCAACCCTCCCCGAACCATACCAGCGCTTCGCAAAAATATTCAGTGAAGAGGCATCACACCGATTCCCACCATCGCGACCATGGGACCACGCAATCGACTTCAAACCAGGCACACCTCCAAGCATCGACTGCAAAGTCTACCCAATGTCACAAGATGAAGACTGGACAACTGCGCGATTGGCTAGACGAACAGCTCAAATTAGGGTACATTCGCCCATCGAAGTCACCATACGCCTCGTCATTCTTCTTCATCAAAAAGAAGGATGGCAAACTACGACCGGTCCAGGATTATCGAAGGATTAACGCATGCACGGTGCGCAACCAATACCCACTACCCCTCATGTCGGAACTCATCAACGACTTGGGAGACGGGCACATATTCACCAAGCTCGACGTGCGATGGGGGTACAACAATGTACGCATCAAAGAAGGGGACGAGTACAAAGCAGCCTTTAAAACTGAAATACGGACTTTTCGAACCACTCGTCATGTACTTCGGGCTCACAAACTCACCGGCAACGTTCCAGAACATGATGAACGACATCCTAGGCGACACGATCCGAGTCTTCGCAGCAATGGGAACAATTATCCGAGTATACATGGACGACATTGGCATCGCTACCCTCGAACACGCAGGACTTCAAGCGCATATAGATGCCGTTTGCGCCGTACTCCAAGTAGCACTCGACCATGACCTATACTTCAAACCGTCCAAGTGTACCTTCCACCAACCGCGAATGGATTACCTGGGGGTAATCCTTGAAAAGGGGGTAACTCGCATGGACCCCGTAAAAATTGCTGGTATACGCGACTGGCCCACACCCACAAAGGTACGAGACGTACGCTCCTTTTTGGGCTTCTGCAACTTTTACCGCCTCTTCATTCGCGGTTTCGCCACATACGCACGAGCCCTCAACAAACTCACACGCAAAGACGCAGAGTGGACGTGGGGCAAGGACGAAGAAACAGCCTTCCAAACCCTCAAACGCCTAGTCACAAGCGAACCAGTACTCGCACATCCCACGCTGACAGATCAATTCGAACTCGAAGTAGATGCATCGGGATACGCAGTAGGTGCAGTACTCCTACAGAAGAAGCAAGACGGGAAAAGACACCCCCTCGGCTACTTCTCGGCCACCCTAAACGAAGCGGAACGCAACTATGACATCTATGACTTGGAACTTCTGGCGATTGTCAAGGCACTACGACACTGGAGACCATTCCTGGCAGGCTCACCGCACAAAATCAAAATCTTCTCTGACCACCTCAACCTCACACACTGGAAGACACCGCAAAAGATAAGTCGCCGCGTAGCTCGAGAAGTCTTGGAACTTATGGAGTACGACTTCGAGATCCACCACATCAAAGGGACCAATAACGGCCGCGCGGATGCACTATCGCGGAGACCCGACTACGACAAAGGAGAACGGGACAACGAGGGAGTCATCGTCCTACCTGAAAAAGTATTCACGCGGAACACCACCACGCAATCACCGGAAACCCTCGAGCAAGACGAAGACATTCTACGCCCCTGGATAGACCCGCACAAGCTCAAGAAGACCAATGGGATCTGGTACCATCAAGGCGCACGAGTAATCACCGGAGGCCCAAGAGGAAATCCGCACAGTCATCGCCAACCATCACGATCCTCCCGTTTACGGTCATCCGGGAATCAAGCGAACTGCGAGAATCATCGAACGCGACCACTGGTGGCCAAACATGTTAAAACATGTCACCGAGTACGTTCAAGGCTGCGCGGAATGTCAACGCCACAAGGTTAACAACCACCCGACGCGAGCCCCGCTAGTACCCATCACGCCGACACCTGACGCTAAGCCATTCGAAGTCATCGCGCTCGACTTCATTACTAAATTGCCGGAGTCACAGGGACACGATTCGATCCTCACCGTGACTGACCACGACTGCACAAAGGCATCGATATTCATCCCCTGTAAAGAAGAAATATCGGCGGAAGAAACAGCGGCATTGTACGTCACTCACGTATTTCGGAGATTCGGATTACCGGCGAAAATCATCAGCGACCGAGACCCGAGATTCGCATCGAAATTCACACGCGAACTATGCCGAATCCTCGGCATCTACCAAAACATCTCCACGGCATACCACCCCCGGACCGACGGACAATCGGAAAGAACCAATCAATGGCTGGAACAATACCTACGGTTCTGGACCAACGAGCGTCAAGATAATTGGGCGCAATTCCTACCAATGGCGGAATTCGCGCATAACAATTGGCCACACGAGGCAACAAGGAAGTCCCCGTTTTCACTCATGATGGGATACAACCCACGCGCTGATTGGATCGATAAGCCATCCCCTATCCCACAGGTGCTCACGCGACTCCAGCAATTCCGAGATGCACGGAAAGAGGCCCAAAGCCTTATCAAAAAGGCACAATCGCTGTGGATCAAACACCGAAATACGCCCAAATACCAAGTGGGAGACCAAGTATGGCTGGAAGGACGACACCTCCGAACCAATCAACCAACGGCCAAACTCGCGGCACGACGGCATGGGCCATTCCAAATCACACGAGTCTTGTCACCGGTCAACTATCAACTCCAACTTCCCACGCAGTGGAGCATCCACCCCGTATTCCACATCGATTTGCTCACACCTTATCGCGAGACGCCCATGCATGGGAAAAACTTTCAACGACCACCACCGGATTTAGTAGACGGAGAAGAGGAATATGAAGTGGAGCGCATTCTAGACTCCAGAAGATTCGGCCGGAACAAGAGACTACAATACCTCGTGAAATGGAAGGGGTACCCAGACTCGGAAAATCAGTGGGTCAACAAAGATGACGTATTCGCTGATGAAGCCATAGCGGAGTACGAGCGGAGTTCAACCGCAGCCAGGATACATATAAACCGGACATATGACGCTAAGTCGTCCCCATCCCTTCACACTGGACTCCCCACTAAACTCGAAATGTCTCTTCCCGCTTCCTCCTCTTCCTCCTCTCTCGCTGCCCGCCTCGCCGATAGCCTCACCCATGAAGAACTCAAGGCGGCCCTCAACAACGTGCAATCCATCATCGACGTCGAGGACCCAGACCAGCCCGCCACGTATTGGCTTACCAGCCCGAACGGCGACCACCTCAACACCGCCCCGTACACCGAAGCCGAAATTACTCGGCTTCGTACAGCTGTCGGACTCTTTGCGAGTCCCCCATCTCGACCTCTCCCCGTACGCATCAAATCCCAAACGGAAGAAGACGCCCGCGACCCTGAAATGGCAGGAGTGGATGAAGACGCGGAACTGGAGACCGTCAGCGGAGGATTGGAAACGACGGCAGCTGGCAGTAGCAGCGGCCAGGCGAGCAATCATCTATCACCGACGCCGCCAACACACAGAGATGCTGAGAGGGCCGTATACGAAGCAGTAGAAGGGACGCTGAAGGAATGGTACCCCGTTGAGCAACCTTACCTCATCACTGCCACCGACTCTGACGACCCTCGGGAAACCCCATACGCCTGTGACACCACGGGCCGCCCCATATACCGTGGCGGCGTGGTGGTGGACACCCAAGACTCCACCCTGCCCGCCGTTCGCCTCCGATACCTCGGGGGTTCATCACGAGTCGCCCCCCACGGATACAAGCACAACCGAGGGGACGACTTCGTCCACTACCCCATCACCGACGCTCAAGGGGTCACCCGTCAAGCGTCCTATATCCAAGTCATAGCCGGACCAGACCCCCTCGTCCTCGGGCTCGTAGAAGACAGCGACAAAGTTTACAGTCGCCCCCTTTACGCCGAGCCACACGTTCGGGAGACCGGCAAGCCCCACTACTCTCCAGAAGACTTATTCGCCCTCGTCGGAGGGCACAGCAACCAACACAGGGTGGATCGCGCGGTGAACGAGTTGAGGGACGTGGGGCTTAAAGCTGAGTTGACCAGGTTCCGTGCCTACCGACACGAGGCTGAAAGGATGGAGCAGCGACTTCACGTGTTGGCTCAGGCGCTTGGGGGGGTCCAATCGGAACTAGCCCGTTGCAAGTTCCGGCTGGAGATGGCCAACACGCTGGATCGAATCACGGAGAGGCAGGAGGCATGGGTTGGAGGGATAGGCCCCACTCGGCGCCGTGGTCGTCGCGGCTGAAAAGGGGGTGATGTCACGGTACGGAGGAAAAGGACTCTTACTTACGGTGATGACCTCGTTAGTAAGCAGTAATGTGTCATGGACAGTCGCATCAGTCAGTAGGGACAGTAGAATCACATGCCAGTAAAGGCATGACTCATTCCTAGGACAGCTATAGTAGGGTTCGAGCTACTTACGCTACTAGTCGTACGGGTTCAGGAGGAGCTTTAAAGCTACCTCATACATGTATAAATAGTAGCTCGATGAGACCAAGATACGCCATCTTGGTCTTCTTCAATTCACCACTCTCATCTGTCTCTTTACGTGTGCTTCGCTTGTCTCTCTCAGAGCAAGTCGTCTTTATCGATCATCGGACTACCTAGTGGCACGACTTGCCCTAGTGTACACTCAGATCACGTGCCCGCAAGCGCCGTGCATCTCGTAGTCAGGTCACGTGACCTTGAAGAGATATTCTGCTAAGTCGTGAACGCCCTTTCGTGTCCAAGTCGGACTAATGCCAGTGGTGGCGTTACACACTGCCCAAAGAACCCTTTGACAAAATGATCACTGATCTAGGAATGGTGTAAGAAGGGTTAAAAAGAAAACTTGTACACAGTCAATGGTCGTCGATCCTTGGTTTATCAACAAGGACGTCACATTGTTCTGTAATCTTGTACAAAACACATCATGTTCTCTAATCCATGAGAGCTATGAAAAACCCTTCTTAGAACCCTGAAGAAGTTGGACCTTGTTCCAACTCAGTACAGAATCTCACCCTTCAAAAAGTAGTCCTCTATCACAGGACTATCATGAAGTGGGTGTAGAAACCGCTTCGGATTGAACATTATCTGCACAAAGATTTCAACCTCAATCCCGAACTTCTGTACGACTCTAGGTTCTATAAAAACACCCAAACCTAACATGGACTGCCTCTATCATGGAGGGATGTTGAGACGCGACTAATTCAAGTCACATGTCTCGTGGGATATGATTGAGTCATCCCATATACTAAATACGGTATCTGCCCCTTACGGACTGATTTGGACTTGGCCGGACTCTTACGGACCGCTTTTGTTTATCTTTATTGTTAGAGTCATATATGGCTCTTATTGTTCTCTATTGTTAAGATACCGGTATTGTCTGCTTCAGGCAGCTATTGTTCTCTGCCCTCCAATGGCATTTCTCCCTCTGGGGCACAGACCACCTGTATTGTGTTTGGATCACCTGTGCGCACAGACCATTCTTAGCTAAGCGTCCTGTATATAAGGACTGCTGTTTTCGCCTCTACACTTCAGAGTTTACTTCCCCTCTGAAGTGTAAGTCCCTTTATTATTACTTCTCATATTTACCTTTACTCATGAGACATTCCTTTATAGTAACTTGTCTCTACTAGGTATGCAGTTGTAATAGAGTTTACTTCCCCTCTGAAGTTAACTTGTCTCTACTAGCTCTCTTGCTATTAACGCTTCGCTCGTTAGTTCTGCGCTTCAACAGAGCATCCACCCAGTGTTCCACACAGACCTTCTCACCCCATACCATGAAACTCCCACACACGGTCCCAACTATCAGCGCCCACTGCCAGATTTAGTCAACGGAGAAGAAGAATACGAAGTCGAGAAGATTCTAGACTCACGGCGGTTCGGCAGGACAAAGAAACTGCAGTATTTGGTTAAATGGCATGGATACCCGGACTTGGACAACCAGTGTGTCTCCAAGGATGACGTGTTCACCGATGACGCAATTCAGGAGTTCAAACGTTCAAACCCCACCAGAGAAGTGCATATAAACGCAGGGAAAATCCAAGAGATGTCCCCATCCCTTTCTCCTCCTCTCCCACATACTCATGTCCTCCCCTCGAGTTCAAGTCCACTATGTCCTCGATGACCTACTCCCAGTATCCATCCAGCCTACCCTCATCATTCAAGATGCGCCACCATCACCCCTGTCGCTTCCCCAGTTCATTCACGACGGAGGAAGTCGTCCACTGACCCCTGTACCATCCCTTCTTCCTTCACCAACCTCTACCCAAGTTGGTACAAGAGACCCTTCGCCAACCAACATGTCGACGACAGCTCAGCCCGATACGGACCAGACTGTGGTTCAAGAGGACCGGGACTTCGACCGGTACCAATCAGAGGAACATTTCCCTCTACACGAACACCTCATCTACAGCAACCATCTCACCACCACTCACAACGAAACCCCGCCACTATGCACCACCGACGGGAACCCATCCATATGCCGAAAGCTGCTCGACCCCAGATCTGCCGCTATTGTGTGGAGGAACACAGCCCAGTTTCCCAATGCAAAGTGGAGACTCCTCCACCCATCAGGTTCCAACACAACAGGGGAGTACACTATATCCCTTTCTAGATCCGCGATGCTCAGGACCGGCTGCACCCAGCTTGCTATACACAGCTCATCCTCACGGCAGACCCGTTCATCCTCGCCTACCGGAGGGGCAGTGACCACCAATATGGGAAACCGGTGCACGCTGCCCCCAACTACGATTACCCCGCAGACAGCCACTATTACGATGACGACCTGATCTTTCTAGATCAACGCAGCTCCATGCGCAAATCGGTCAACCGTGCTCTTACGGGCATGAAGGACCTCACCCTCATCGCAGAGGTCCACCACTACCATTGTGCGCAGGTGGGGTACGAGGCCAAGGAGGCAGAGCTGGCAAAGAAGATGGACGAGTTGGACAAGATAGCCCAGGTAAGGAGAGACTGTGTACTTCAACTCCAACGGGCCAATGCAACCACCTGCATTGAAGCGGAGCGGGACTCATACCGCCCAGGGGTACAGGCCGGACTTCAGGTCGCGGAGCAGAGGGAGGCTGCCCAGCGAGGTTGAGCTGGGGCTTCGACCATAAAAAGGGGGTGATGTCACGTTTCGGATCAATCAGGGCCTCGGACCAGGAAGTGGACGCTGACGCACGGGCTATGACACCCTCGTCAGCAATATATTGTCATGGACTTTAGGATCAGTCAGCCAGGTAAGCTCTGGTGCATGTGATTGTACAATACAGATCGGAACTCGGACGACTCAGAATGACTCACACTAGGATAGCTGTACTAGGGTTTGCTCTACTTACACTATTGGCTAGTATTTCTTGGAGCGGCACTTTAAAGCCCGCAAGTATCTGTATAAATAGAGTAGCCAGAAGACCAAGGACAACATCTTGGTCTTCTTCAATACCACCATCTCTACTCGTCTTCTTCAGGGCTCTCCCCCTTTGAGTGAGTTGTCCGGCATATCCCCTTAGACCAGGGATCTTTGTGACTTATCCCAAGTCCCTTTGCGGCTAGTGGAATACCCTGCCGGCACTGTAGCCCACAAGCTTCACCTATATTGCAACAAGCGTGTCGCCTCACCTTACCACTACTTCCACATTCTCGACAACCCGAGTTGGATGTACGCACGATACATTGTCGAAGTACCAGCAGGGATACCAGTCCTCGAGGACCTTCACGCATACTTTGGACAAGACGAGCATATACTACCTCACCCCACCTCCTACGCTGACTCTCCCGCCAACAGGAACTACTACACAAAGAGGTTCGCCACCATCCGAGAAGCCTAAGTCAGGCAAGCGTTCATGGTAAACGCTACAATCTGGGACTGAGACAACAACCCCAGAATAGCCATGGAAACCCTCCAAAGCCCAATCAAAGAAGGAGGACTGAAAATACTAAACGTCAAAGCGAGGAACAAAGTGATAGAAATAATGTGGCGAAGAACGTACCTCAACTTCACCCCGAGCAGACCCATATGGACGGCAATAACTGACCTCACCCTAGCCGTGGCCACCCCCCCCAGGACCTCGAGTATCGCAATCATGAACTGCTTCCTACAATCATGGAACCCACCCTCCCAGGGCCCCAGAGTGATAAAACTAGCATGTGATATAATGAGAATGCTCAAGATGGCAAAGAAATACAACACTTGCCTAGCCGCCATCAGACACTCCCAAGACGTCTGCTCCCAACTACCAGCATGGTACCACCTAAGTGCAAGACCGAGACCCCTCACAAATGTGGCAACAAAATGCCTCCTAAGGATACATAACACGAGCACAATCGCAGACCTTGTGAAAATATCAGCAAGGCTAAGAGGTGACCGACAAACAACGCACCACACCCCTGACCCAAACTGTGCATGTATCGACTGCATAGATGTCACGATCCGATCGTGCCATCAATTACCTCCAATCATTCTAGATCTATTTGCTTCTGTGTTTTGGTTCTCGAATGTCTCGTGTCTTGCTTCTATTCCATTCTCGAAGATTCCAGATCACACCTTACTTATAATACGATTGCATGCTACTGATGATACAATAGATGGTGCAATTCTTGCAACTAAAGGCTTATGCGTCTCATAGAAAACTTGTAGAAAATACAGAAAAATAGGGATTGTGTACAGTATAAAGGAACCTGTAGGGTAGCCTGTATCCCCTCATTCCAGTCTTGTCCTCCATCTTTGTATCAAGTCTTTTGCCATTTGCTTGCTGTCTGCAAGTCATCTTACATAACCAATCCCGATTGCAACCCAGTATCAAGCCCAGGCCCTGCACATTTCCCGAACACAACTAACTCGGTGCCAGCCCGAGCTCTAGATTGTGAAAATAGAGGACCACATTAACAAATGCAAAGACCCACACAGATGCGCAATAGAAGCCCTGACCAGAATACAAGAAACTGCACCCAAGCTAAACCCCCTATCGCTGAATGATCCCCACGACAACCTATCATTAACAAAGAGATGAAAAGACCAGAACATAAGCGCAAGGGAAGAGAACAGGGAAATACTCTTTGACCTGACCATAACCTGCAAGAACAACCTAGCAGAATGCTTCCAAGTCTTCACGGACCCCACCAAAATTTCCCCCTACCCAGCAACCCGCCACTACACCATAGGCATCACCCACAACCACCCAAGAGTCATGATCTACATGGATGGAGCCTGCTTCAAAAATGGAAAGGAAGACACCCGCTGCAGCAGTGGAATATGGATTGGACCAGATGACAGATGGAACACCGCAATACATGTCCCAGGAGAAAGCCAATCTAACCAAGTAGGAGAATTAGCGGTAATCAAAGCGATAAACACAGTACCCACCTTCTGGCCAATCCTGATCAGATCGGACTCAAAATATGTGATAGATGGACTAACAAAACACCTCAGAGAATGGGAGGACAACAGCGGATAGAAGTCAAGAACACCCCCCTATTCAAAATGGCTGCCTACCTATTCAAGAGATGCACAGCCACTACACACTTCAAATGGGTAAAAGGACACAACGGCACACTAGGGAACGAGGAATGCAACAAATTAGCCAAAGAAGGCGCTGTAGCGGTATGACACCTCACTATGTCAAGCTCAAGTATAACTAAAGTGAAGTGAACTGTCAGGTGAGCACACCCAAGCTTGGCACGGAGATAAATCACGCGCTAATGCACAGTCACAATAGAGGGACAATCAACTCAGAGTCTTTATGCAAGAACTCAAGATGTCAAGGTCACGCCGTGGTATGCTGAGTGGAGAACCAAGAGGACAAGTTAGGATTGAGGTAGAGTAAGGAGTACAGTGGAATACGCACCTGAGTGGAGAACCAAGAGGACAAGTTGGTTCCACTCAGGACGCTACAGGGGAGTTTATATACGCTACTGGAGCTGAGCTTAAACTGAGTCTAAACACTATTACTAAGTGTACAGTAAGACTCCATGACTCAGGAGCTGACGCGTCGTGTCTAATAATAGCGCTATCTATTGTGCTGACTGATGCACTTGTCATAGTGCTGACGTGATGCCTTATCTTGCTGAGTAAAACCTAATACAGCGAGTAAGTGTAAACTACTAAGCGAGTTCTAGAACTATCTAGAATGTTCCTTCCTTATCTACCAATCACAAGAGTCCATACGTAAATGGAATGTGACCGGATTAGGTTGTCCCGTTAAGGGAGCAACTATCCCAGGGTCACATGCTTGTAGGTGCACGTGGTGGTAGCATGTGACTGACGATATCTTGTACTTTGGCCCTTTATATCTTCCTTAAATAATTCCGTAAAAATACAGAAAAATAAGGGAAATAATATATGCATCCATGACATCACCCCCCTTCTTAAGGGTCGACGTCCGCGTTGGCCTCTGTGTACGTATGAGATGCTTGCCAAGGCAAGGACGCGTAGATGAGAGCTGCTATTTTTCTAGGTGCGCCCGGGTTGGAGGAGTGGAACTCCTTGACTTTATCCGGGGCATGTGCTAGGTTCTTAGCTGGTTCCCAGGTGTCCTCGCCTTCACCGTAGCCCTTCCAGCGAACTAGGTACTTAAGAGTACGACCGAAGAGTTTGGAATCTCTTATGTGGTCAACTTCGTACTCTTCTTCCCCTTCGACTGTGATGGGTTCAGGTGGAGGTGGCATAAGCCCGTTAACTTCGTTTCCCTTATAAGGAGAGAGGTGGTCTACATGAAATACATCATGGATCCGTAATGCAGGGGGGAGTGCAAGTGTAACGCCACCACTGGTGTTAGTCCGACTTGGACTTCGAAAGGGCGTTCACGACTTAGCGAAATAATCTCTCGACGTCACGTGACCTGGTCACGGGATACACGGCGCTTATTGGCACGTGATCGTGAAGTACACGGCGCTTTATCTGGCACGTGAGCTGAGCGTACGCTAGGGCAAGTCGTGCCACTAGGTAATCCAATGATCGATGAAGACGACTTGCACGAAGAGGCAAGTGAATCACGCGTGGATAAGATAGCGAGGAAGTGGTTATTGAAGAAGACCAAGATGGCGTATCTTGGTCTTATCGAGCCACTATTTATACATGTATGGGGTCGCTTTAAAGCTCCCCTTGAATCCGTGCGACGAATAGCACAAGTAGCTCAAACCCTACTATAGCTATCCTAGTGTTGACTCATGCCACATCAGCATGTGATAGTACTACTGGCTGACTGATGCGACTGTCCATGACACATTACTGCTTACTAACGAGGTCATCACCACAAGTAAGAGTCCATTCCCGCATACCGTGACATCACCCCCTTTTCAGCCGTGACGACCACGGCGCCGAGTGGGGCCTATCCCTCCAACCCAAGCCTCCTGCCTTTCCGTGATTCGATCTAGAACGTTCGCCATCTCCAATCGGAACTTGCACCAGGCCAGCTCCGACTGCACCCCTCCGAGTGCCTGAGCGAGGGCGTGAAGCCGCTGCTCCATCCTCTCAGCCTCGTGTCAGTAAGCGCGGAAGTGGGTTAACTCAGCTTTCAGCCCCACGTCTTTGAGTTCATTGACGGCACGGTCTACCTGGTGTTGGTTGCTGTGCCCTCCGACGAGGGCGAATAGGTCTTCTTGGGAATAGTGGGGCTTGCCGCTTTCGCGGACGTGAGGCTCGGCATATAGGGGGTGACTGTAGACTTTGTCACTGTCTTCTACGAGTCCGAGGACAAGGGGGTCTGGTCCGGCGATGACTTGGATGTAGGAGGCCTGACGAGTGACCCCCTGGGCATCGGTGATGGGATAGTGGACGAAGTCGTCCCCCCAATTGTGTTTGTATCCATGGGGGGCGACTCGGGACGAGCCCCCGAGGTATCAGAGGCGAACGGCGGGCAAGGTGGAGTCTTGAGTGTCCACCACCACGCCGCTGTGGTATATGGGGCGGCCCGTTGAGTCACAGGCGTATGGGGTTTCCCGGGGGTCGTCAGAATCGGTTGCAGTGATAAGGTAAGGTTGCTCAACAGGGTACCACTCCCTTAGCGTTCCTTCTACTGCCTCGTACACTGCCCTTTCAGCGTCTCGGTGTGTTGGCGGCGCCAGTGATAGATGACGGCTCGCCGGGCTGCCGCCGTGGCCAGTTGTCGACACTTCCAGCTCTCTGCTGCTTCCTTCCAATCCTGCGTGCCCACCCACTCCTGCCACCGTAGGGTCGTGCGTGTCTTCTTCTTGCTTGTGCTCGACCCGGACGGGGAGAGGTCGAGATGGGGGACTCACAAAGAGTCCGACAGCTGTACGAAGCCTAGCAATCTCAGCTTCGGTGTATGGCGCCGTGTTGAGGTGGTCGCCGTTGGAGTTGAGAAGCCAGTAGGTGGCAGGTTGGTCAGGCTCTTCGATGTCGATGATTGACTGGGCGTTGTTGAGAGCTGCCCGGAGCTCTTTGTGGGTGAGGCTGTCGACGAGGCAGGCAGCAAGAGGGGCGGGAGAGGTGGAAGAGGGAAGAGACATTTTTGGCTGAGTGGGGAATCCAGTGTGAGGAGATGGGGGAGACTTAGCGTTGTTCGTCCGGTTTATATGTGTCCTGGCGATGGTTGAACTCCGCTCGTACTCCGCTATGGCTTCGTCAGCGAACACATCGTTTTTGTTGACCCACTGATTCTCCGAGTCCAGGTACCCTTTCCATTTCACAAGGTACTGTAGTCTTTTGTTCTGGCCGAAACGTCTTGAGTCTAGAATTCGCTCCACTTCGTACTCTTCTTCTCCATCTACTAAATCCGGTGGTGGGCGTTGGAAGTTTTTCCCATGCATGGGCGTCTCTCGGTAGGGCGTGAGTAGATCGATGTGAAACACGGGGTGGATGCTCCATTGCGTGGGAAGTTGGAGTTGGTAGTTGACCGGCGATAAGACTCGTGTGATTCGAAAGGGGCCGTGCTGTCGTGCCGTGAGTTTAGCCGTTGGCTGATTGGTTCGGAGGTGTCGCCCTTCTAGCCATACTTGGTCCCCTTCTTGATACTTGGGCGTGTTTCTGTGTTTGACCCATAGCGCCTGTGCCTTTCGGATGAGACTTTGAGCTTCTTTCCGTGCGTCTCGGAATTGTTGGAGTCGCGTGAGCACCTGTGGGATGGGCGATGGCTTATCGATCCAATCAGCGCGAGGGTCATACCCCATTAGGAGTGAGAACGGGGACTTCCTTGTTGCCTCGTGTGGCCAGTTGTTATGTGCGAATTCCGCCATGGGTAGGAATTGCGCCCAGTTATCTTGGCGCTTGTTGGTCCAGAACCAGAGGTATTGTTCTAGCCACTGGTTGGTGCATTCCGATTGTCCATCTGTCCGGGGGTGGTATGCCGTGGAGATGTTTTGGTATATGCCAAGGATTCGGCACAATTCCCTTGTGAATTTTGACGCGAAGCGCGGATCTCTGTCACTGATGATTTTTGATGGTAATCCGAATCTCCGAAATATGTGGGTCACGTACAGGGCTGCGGTTTCTTCTGCCGATATTTCTTCGTTGCAGGGGATGAAGATTGATGCTTTGGTGCAGTCATGGTCAGTTACGGTGAGGATAGAGTCGTGCCCCTGTGATTCCGGCAGTTTAGTGATGAAGTCGAGCGCGATGGTTTCGAATGGCTTAGCGTCGATCTTTGGTGTAATGGGTACTAGCGGGGCTTTCGTTGGGCGGTTGTTGACTTTGTGTCGTTGACATTCTGTGCACCCTTGAACGTACTCGGTTATGTGCTTTACCATGTTCGGCCACCAGTAGTTCCGTTCGATGATCCTTGCTGTCCATTTGATTCCTGGGTGACCGTAAACAGGGGGGTCGTGGTGATTCGCAATGATGGTGCGGATTTCTTCTGGTCCTCTGGTGATTACTCGTGCTCCTTGGCGATACCAGGTTCCATCGACTTTCTTGAGTTTGTGTGAGTCTACCCATGGTTGCATGATGTGTTCGTCCTGGTTGTGCACTTCCAGGGTTTGCGTGGTGAGTGTTCGCGCAAATACCTTTTCCGGTAGGACTACGACTCCCTCGTTGTCCTTTTCACCTCGGTCGTAGTCTGGTCTTCGTGATAGCGCATCTGCGTGGCCGTTGTTGGTTCCCTTGATATGGTGGATCTCGAAGTCGTATTCCATAAGTTCTAGGACTTCTCAAGCTACGCGACGACTTATCTTTTGTGGTGACTTCCAGTGCGTAAGGTTGAGGTGGTCGGAGAAGATTTTGATCTTGTGTGGCGATCCCACTAAGAAGTGTCTCCAGTGTCGTAGTGCTTTGACGATGGCCAGGAGTTCTAGGTCGTAGATGTCGTAGTTGCATTCTGCCTCGTTCAGGGTGGTCGAGAAGTATCCGATGGGGTGGCGTTTCCCATCTTGTTTCTTCTGGAGGAGGACTGCACCTACTGCATATCCAGATGCATCTACTTCGAGCTCAAATTGATCTGTCAGCGTGGGGTGAGCTAGTACTGGTTCGCTAGTGACTAGGTCTTGTTGAAGCGCAGAACTAACGAGCGGAGTGTTAATAGCAAGGGGCTATAGACAAGTAACTTCAGAGGGTGAAGGAACTCTATAGCAATACTACTACACACCTATAGACAAGTACTAAGACGTCTGTGAGTAAAAGGTAGTGTAGAGTAAAAGAGAGGGAACTTACACTTCAGAGGGTGAAGGAACTCTGAAGTGTAGAGGCAAAAACAGCAGTCCTTATATACAGGACGCTTAGCTAAGAATGGTCTGTGCGCACAGGTGATCCAAACACAATACAGGTGGTCTGTGCGCCAGAGGGAGAAATGCCATTGGAGGGCAGAGAACAATAGCTGCCTAAAGCAGACAATACCGGTATCTTTAACAATAGAGAACAATAAGAGCCATATATGACTCTGTCAATAAAGATAAACAAAAGCGGTCCGTAAGAGTCCGGCCAAGTCCAAATCAGTCCATAAGGGACAGATACCGTATTTAGTATATGGGATGACTCAATCATATCCCACGAGACATGTGACTTGATTCAGTCGCGTCTCAACAGGTCTTTGAGGGTTTGGAATGCCTTTTCTTCGTCTTTGCCCCACGTCCATTCGGTGTCTTTGCATGTGAGTTTGTTGAGGGCTTGTGTGTGTGTGGCGAAACCGCGAATGAAGAGTCGGTAAAAATTGCAGAAACCTAGGAAAGATCATACATCACGTACTTTCGTGGGTGTGGGCCAGTCGCGTATGCCAGCAATTTTTACAGGGTCCATGCGAGTCACCCCCTTTTCAAGAATTACCCCCAGGTAATCCATTCGCGGTTGGTGGAATGTGCACTTGGACGGTTTGAAATAAAGGTCGTGGTCCATCGCGACTTGAAGCACCGCGCACACAGCATCTATGTGTGCTTGGAGTCCGACTTTTTCGAGTGTTGCTATCCCAATGTCATCCATGTATACGCGAATGATCGTGCCCATAGCCGCAAAGACGTGGATTGTGTCGCCCAATATATCGTTCATCATATTTTGGAAGGTGGCTGGTGAGTTCGTGAGTCCGAAGTACATGACCAGAGGTTCAAATAGTCCGTATTTCGTTTTGAATGCTGCCTTGTACTCGTCGCCTTCCTTGATGCGTACATTGTTGTACCCCCAGCGGATGTCCAGTTTGGTGAAGATGCATCCGTTTCCGATATGAGTTCTGACATGAGGGGTAGCGGGTATTGGTTGTGCACCGTGCAAGCATTAATGCGTCTGTAGTCCTGTACCGGTCTCAACTTCCCGTCTTTCTTCTTGATGAAGAAGAACAAGGAGGCGTAAGGGGATTTCGATGGTCGGATGTAGCCTAGCTTGAGTTGCTCGTCCAGCCACTCACGCAGTTGACCGTCTTCGTTTTGTGACATGGGGTAGATTTTGCAGTCAATGCTAGGAGGTGTGCCAGGTTTGAAGTCGATCGCATGGTCCCATGGTCGTGACGGTGGGAACCTATGGGATGCCTCTTCGCTGAAGATCTTTGCGAATCGCTGGTATGGTTCGGGGATGGCAGTGGCAACGGTGCTTTGGTTAGCTGCTATAGCAAGCTCGGTGGCCGTAGTACGTATCTGACATTCCTCTTGCAGCTTCTGGATGATTTCCTCAGCTTCGTCTTGGGTTATTGCGCCGGCGATGGTGTTTCGTTCTTCCGCAGGGTTGATCGATCGGAGTACTACGGGGAGTGCGTTTTCGTGGATGGTGGCGTGTGCCCAACTGATGGTGGGTTCGTAAGTGGCTAGCCAGGGGTAGCTGAAGACGAGATCTTCGTTCCCTATGTCCGTCACCAGGAACCTCATAACTTTATTAGTTCCATTGGTCTGGACATCTAGGTCGACAAAGTGAGTGATGGACCCAGCTTTGTTTTCCGTGTTGTCTATGTTCCATATTTTCTTTGGTTTCTCGAGTGTTTGTAGCCCGAGGCCCATCCGTTTAGCGAACGTGGGTCTTATGAAGTTGTTGGTGGCTCCGGAATCTATGAGCCCTCTTATGTTGGCCATGGAGTAATTTGTGCGAATCGAGACTGGAATTCGAAGCGAACGGTAGTGAGTCATGATTACAGAATTACAATTGACTGCCCTCACCCAGGCCGATGGGTTTAGGCGTCCTGAAAACCCTCTTGGGTCCAGAGGTCTTTAAACACGAGGTCCTTGACTTCGTCACTTGCCCCCTTTAACGTTTCCATCCATTCTTTGGCCTGTTCCTGTGGGGTAGTTTCTGCTCGTCGTACCGTTGTGGGTTCTTGACTATAGTAGTCGGTGTCTGCACTTCAGCTCGTGTTTGCGTGTGGTTGGAACAATTGCCTTGGCTTTCTGGGGTGCGTGCAGTCTCGTGAGAAGTGGCCCGGGTTGTTACAGTTGTAACATATTACTTCCCTCATGTCTCGGCGTTGCCCCCCTCCTCGGTTTTGCCCTGGTCTTCCCCTTGGTGGGAATGGGGGTCGGTTGCGGTTCGGGTCTCCTACTTCTGCAAGGCGTGCTCTGGTACGATCCGCCGATGTGTCCATTGTGTCGGGGTCACGGCATGGTGGTGGGAATCTGGGTGGTGCCCATTGTGGGGCGTAGTTGCAATTCGGTTGTGGTCTGGGTGGTGGTGGAGCGCGTGGGGTGGTGTTAATCCCTAGGCAGGCACGTAGGTGGATGTACTGCTTCTGCCTTCTGAGTGCAGCCTCTTTCCATTCGTTGAAGGTCTGGGGGTCGTCCAGCTTGTAGATTTTCGTGAATAAGGCTCTCGGTAGTCCCGCCGTGAACCGGTCCAAGGTTTGGCGATCGTTGAGGCAGTAATCAGCTTTTCGCGCTAGCTGTTCGAAGTTGGTGACGTATGAATCAATGTCATCCCCAATCATTTTGAATCCTTTAGCCAAAGTGGCTTGCGCTTGCTCTTGTTCTAGGACATTTGAGAATCGGTCCGAGAATCCCGCCGTCAGGGTGTCCCATAGGTAGGGGTCGTATTGACTTCTTCCTCAGTGTAACTCGTTGTTAAGCCACTGGAGGAATCCGAGCGTCCAGTTTGATACTTGCGGTCCCTTGATAAAGCCTAGGAATAGTAGGCATCGCCGATAGACATTGGTCATGATCGGTGCTTCGGAATTTTGCCCCCAGTATATGTGCCATTGCGTGAGGAAAGATTCGTACTCATCTCTGTTCCCATCAAAGATGCTTGGGGTCTCTCCCACTAGTTTGTCGGTTCTGTGAGGGGCTCCCAGGACTGGTCCTCCACCGAAGGGGTCTCCACCTCCTCCGCCTCCAAATTGTGGTTGTCTTCCGTCCCCTCCAAATGGTGGTCTTCCTCCGCCCAGCGGTCCTTGGCCGAAGTTTCCTCCTGCTCTTCGGGGTTGTGGTTGCTCGCTTGCTCCTGGTGGGGGGTCCGGGACGTCTGGTCCTACTGCTCTGAAGATGGCTGCATCGTCAGCCGTCATTCGATGTCCTGTGTTCGGATCTATGGGTCGTAAGTAGGCCTCTGTTTCTTCCGTAATTCTTCGGGCTTCCTCAATTGCCAGGTCTATCTGGGTGATTGTTGTGGTGGTCATTTCTGCAGGGGAGCGTACTTCGATGTTTTCTGGTTCGTTTATGTGTAGGGACTCAGCTGTTTGTATTATGTCCCCTACTTCTGATTCTTCGTCGTCGTTCGTCTCTTCGTCGTCCCCGCTGGTTTCTGATGGTGCGGGTGTCCTGGGTTCGGAGGTGCTCGGTTCCTCTTCTGGTTGTCCGTCTATGTGTCCCCACTCTGCGCGTGTGGGTAGGTTTCTCGAGTTGATGTCACAGTTGTAGTTTCTTCCCGCCGGGCGGACTGCATCGTAGTGATTGTCTATGGGGTTCCAAGTAATCTCGACCCAGCACAAGTGGTCGAAGTTAAACTCAACTGGGCAATATCGGGTTGGCCCCAATGCGAAGTCCACGAAATATCCGGTCTCTCCTCTGTATTCCCGCCACCGAGCTGCTCCTAGAAATTGAGTTGGGACGTTGCGATCTCCCCTTCGTTCAAGGGAGTAAGTCTGGAAGTTCCTCCACTGGTCTCAAGTTGTAAACGCCACAATGGGTGGATCTTGGTCTTAATGTAACGCCACCACTGGCGTTAGTCCAACTTGGACTTTGAAAGGGCGTTCATGACTTAGCGAAATAATCTCTCGACGTCACGTGACCTGGTCACGGGATACACAGCGCTTATTGGCACGTGATCGTGAAGTACACGGCGCTTTATCTGGCACGTGAGCTGAGCGTACGCTAGGGCAAGTCGTGCCACTAGGTAATCCAATGATCGATGAAGACGACTTGCACGAAGAGGCAAGTGAATCACGCGTGGATAAGATAGCAAGGAAGTGGTTATTGAAGAAGACCAAGATGGCGTATCTTGGTCTTATTGAGCCACTATTTATACATGTATGGGGTCGCTTTAAAGCTCCCCTTGAATCCGTGCGACGAATAGCACAAGTAGCTCGAACCCTACTATAGCTATCCTAGTGTTGACTCATGCCACATTGGCATGTGATAGTACTACTGGCTGACTGATGCGACTGTCCATGACACATTACTGCTTACTAACGAGGTCATCACCATAAGTAAGAGTCCATTCCCGCGTACTGTGACAGCAAGCTTGTAGTCGACGTCACTTTTGACTTCAGTGACCTCAAATGGGCCTAGTTGTTTAGGGCCCAGTTTGGACGACTGTTGGTGTATCTTTATTTGCTTAGCTTGCAACCAGACTTTATCCCCGACGTTGAAGATGTATGGCTTATGTCTTTGTTCAATGTCCATCTGCATTCGCCTTTTACTTAGGCGTAGAGCTGCCTCTGCATCTTTTCTTGTGGAAACTAAGTGCTGGAGACGCTTGTCGAGCGTTGGGATACCGGTAGGCCTTCTGGCAGGAATGGTGAAGTCAGGCGTATAGCCATATAGTAGCTCAAAGGGGGTGTGTCCCGTGGCTGAGTTGAGTCTACTGTTGACTACGAATTCCGCTGTAGGGAGCAGGTCTGCCCAATCATCCTGCCTCTTAGTAATGAACAAGCGCAAGTAGACCTCTACTTCTTGATTTTTGCGCTCTACCTGTCCATTAGCTTGAGGGTGATAGGCGGTAGTGAGACCTGCATCTATCCCTAGTCGCTTATATAGTGCTCGCATGCTCCTTGCTGCAAACTGGGGTCCCCTATCACTGATAATCTTCTTGGGGATCCCGTGCAAGGGGAAGACTTGTTCAAAGTAGATGGATGCTACCCCATCAGCCGTGATTTGAGAGGTCACTGGAAATAGATGGATCTGTTTTGTGTAATGATCCACTATGTTAAGGATCATATCCTTTCCATGTGACATGGGCAGGGGGCCGATTAGATCGACTCTGACTATCTGCCATGGTCCCTCAGGTACTTCTTGCGGCTGAATCATGGCTTTGGGGTGCAGATCTTTGCAATAACGTTGGCATCGATCGCATCCTTCTACGTATGAGCTTATGAAGCCTGCCATGCGTGGCCACCAGTAGTAGCAACTGACTAGCTCAATGGTGCCATTTTTACCAGGGTGGCCGGTGGTGACAGAGTCATGGCATGACTTAACCACATCTCGTCGTAGTGTCTGGTCGTTGGGAACGTATAGTTTCCCTCGATGGTAAACTAGGCTGTCATCTTCCTCCCACATCGCTACTCCATCCATGAGAGCTTTTGGAGCGGTCTTTTGTAGACTTTTAAGACCCTCTATGACTTCTGCTTCTCTGATGGATGTGAGTCTTATGCGATTTCCCAGGGAGTCCACTTCTGGGCGGAAGTGTGCTTGGGCGGCATTGAGGAAATGCTTAGGTTGTAGAACCTGGACCTGGTGGTTATCCTCGTTGTCTCTGATGTGGTCTTTTGAGAATCTACTTAATGCGTCGGCTTGCATAGAGTCTCCCTTCTTGTAAGTGATTTTGAAGGCAAAGCAGCTTAAATACAGGGCCCAGCGGGCCTGTCGTCTGTTTAAGTCTTTCATGCTTGCCCACCATTCCATGTTCTTATGGTCGGTGATCACTTCAAAGGAGATGCCTTCAAGGAAATGTCTCCAATCCTCTAAGGCGCAAATTAAGCCAAGCATTTCTCTGTCATAGATTTCGTAGTTGCGTTCTTCTTTGCTCATGGATTGTGAGCGATACGCAACAGGGTGCCAGAGACCATCAGGATACTTTTGAGTAAGTATTCCGCCAGTAGCAAATCCTGAAGCATCGGTTTCAACTCTTGTTGGAAGCTGTGGGTTGTACACTTTGAGAATGGGTTCTCATACGAAGCTTTCCTTCAAGTGGTCGAAAGCCTTCTGCTGTTCAGAATGCCATTGCCATGGAGTATCCTTCTTCGTGAGGTCATGCAAGGGTTGGGCGATAGCCGCAAAGTCCTTGATGAATCGACAATAGAAGTTGGCGAACCCAATAAACGCTCTGACTTCTTTTAGCGTTGTGGGTGTAGGCCACTCCCTTACTGCAGCGACCTTGCCAGGGTCCATCTGCACTTCTCCGGGACGGATTATCATCCCAAGGTACTCCATTTCCTGCCTTTCAAAGTCGCATTTCTTAGGTTTGAGATAGAGGTCATGCTCTTGCAGTCTCCTGAGCACTTTGCGTACGATCTTGTGATGGTGCTCTAGGGAGTTACTATAGATGAGGATGTCATCCATGTATACTGCAACCTCTCCTGCTGCGATTAGATTGGCGAAGATGGCGTTCATGAGGGCTTGGAAGGTGGCTGGACTGTTGGTCATGCCGAAGTAGATGACTTTGGGTTCGTATAGTCCGCGATTGGTGATTATTGCACCTTTCCATTCATCTCTGGGTTTGATCCGGATATTGTGATACCCCCATCTTACGTCAAACTTAGTGAATACCTTTGCTCCTTTCAACCGGTTTATAATGTCGGCGGCGAGGGGTAGTGGATATCGATTCTTAATAGTGATTTTATTAAGATGACGGTAATCCTGCACTAGACGGAGCTTGCCGTCCTTCTTTTTGATGAAGAATACTGGTGAGGCCATCAGTGACTTGGATGGGACCAGGTATCCTTTTGAGATGTGCTCTTGCAGGAATTTGTCAAGTTCCACTTGCTCGCTCGGAGACATAGGATACATTTTGACCCTCCAGTGTTTAACGGCATCTGGTTCGAGGTCTATTGCGTGATCCCATGGTTGATGCTCAGGGAGCCTCTGGGATTCCTCCTCAGAGAAAACTTTTGTGAAGTCTCTGTAGTGCTCTGGTACCATTTCTTCGAAGGTTTTCTTAGGTTTGGAGGCAGTGGCTTTCTCGGCGATTTGCTGAGAGTATGTGAAGCCTGCCAAACAGAAAACTTCGTCTTGGACCGTGTCAAGCACTTTCTCCGCAAGGAGACAGCGGCGTTCCATTCGGTTCGCCATAATGCGCATCACCTCTACCTCCAACTCTGGTGGCGCTGTTTCAGCGGTCGAGTTGAGGCGCATAGTGCCTTCCTGCCAATCTATCTGCGGGTTCCTCTGCCTTAACCATGGTAGACCCAAAATGACATTCTCTGGGCCGAGTGAGGTGACTAAAAAGTCATGACTTTCTTCACTGGGGCCGACTTTCAGAGTAAGTCTGACTTTGTGGGTGATGCTACCGGCTTCGTTGAGAGTCCCATCTATGTTGTACAGGGTGATGGGACTTGCAAGAGGAACCTGCAACATTTTGTGGCGGTCAGCATACTTTTTGTCCAGGAACAATGAGGTTGCCCCAGAGTCTACCATTGCTGCTACTTTTACAGTACGATGACGTCCTTTTAAATACACAGAAATATGAAAATGTGATTTTTATCTTTTGTTTCGGGAATAATAGTAGAAGACAGTGCTGCATCAGAAATCATCACATGCGGCATTGCTTCTGAAGAAAGTGGAGCAAAAGGAACACTACTATTGTTCATCTCTGAGGCAGATGTAGATGTAATAGAATCAGGAAAACAAGAAGCTGAACCAACACTACTATCTAATTTACAGGCATGAGTCGTATGAATTACAGGAGGTGAGTCCGAAACAAGGCGAGAGTGTAAACATATATTACAACTACATGAAGCCGAGTCATCTACTGTAGAGGGGCCGGTCGCAGCTATATGCGACCCCTGATCTAAAAAGCCGCCTTGAACGCATCCAGCTGTTCCTGCTGCTTTTCCAACATTCCCAACAACTTCGCTACGTCTGCCTGGGACGTCTGGGCGGGGGAAGTACTTGTGGCAGCTGCTGCCGCAGTATTGGACGTTGATGGTGGACTAGGGGATTCCGTTGTTGCTGCAGCTTTCGCTTTAGCTGGTTTCCCCATTCTTTTGTTTTGGCAGACATTTGCTCGGTGCCCTGCTCTTTGGCACCAGTTGCAAACGTCGTGTTCGTGATTTCCATCCTTTTTTGTGTGTTCCTTCGAGCCACACCCGTAGCATCTCCCTCTCATCCATACTTGAAACTCGCCCTGAGTTTTGAAGATCTCCTCCTTTGCCTTGTTGCCTTGCTGACGCGTGGCGCCGACTTGCATAGCATCAGGGTTGGAGGTGGTGTGTTGTGATGTCGATGAAGATTTTCCTTTCTTCTCGCTCTGGCGTTGGCACAGTCGTTGATCGATGACTTGCGCGCTCTGCTTGAGCTTGTCGTATGTGTTGTGGGGTTTGTCTGTGATGGCTAGGAGGTCCTTGATCTCGTCTGTGAGACCATTGTAGAAGTGGGTGCGGAGGTCGATGATGGACCACCCAGTCTGTCCAGAGTACTGCTCGAATATGGATGCATATTCGGCAACCGTCTTTTTTCCTTGTCTTGTTTTCTTTAGCTCCTCTCGAGCTATATCTTGGACGTCTAGGGGGCTAAACCTGCGGCTGAACTCCTTAACGAAGTCCGACCAGTTTCCTCCGAAGGGAATAGTCCCTTGGTTGGCGGACTCCAGGTATGGGAGTGCCCAGGTTTTAGCGTCCCCTTCCATCAGATTGAGGGCGGCAGCGATCCATCTATGCTCGTCTGCGTACCACTTGCTGTCCACTGCATGCCATGTGTTCATGGTGTCCCCTAGTGATCCTGCCCAGTTGTGGAATGCGGCAAGGAAATGATGGGCATCCGAAGAGGAGCCTTTCCCATCCCAGGCTTTGGGGCGGGCCACTATTTCCTTGTTTTTCCCATTTCCTGGGCGAGTGGCGGTTGCCGAGGCTACCTGTGCAGTCAGGGCTGTGACTTGCTGGGCGAGGTTGCCGACGGCTATACCGAGGTGATTTATGAGGTCCAGGCAGTCCTGGACTGTGGGAGGGGGGAGTGGTGTGGGTGGTACTGCGGGAGGGAGTGTGCTTCCGCTTGGTTGTGACATCTCGTCTAATTTCTTCTGTCTCTCTTTTCGCTCTGCCTCTTCTTGTGCCCGATGGAATTCTTCTAAGAGAAGGAGTTGTTCGTCTGGCAAGATCTTGTCCCAGTCTTGGATGCGAGATATGAACTCCTTTTCTTTCTTAGTTGGGGGAGGGAGGGCGAATTTTGAGCGAGCTCCGCTGGGATACTGAGCTTGTGCTAGACGAGCTGTCTGTTTCCCTTTCTTGGGAGCCACGTTCTTCGTCTTCCCTTATGTGGGAGATAAGAGGGTGAGGGGGCGATTCGAGACGAGGAATGAGATTTGCAGCGATAGCTATCAGCTGCGGGACTGTAAAATTGGTACTGAGGACGGGGATTTCTAGACCGTAGAGTTCTAGCAGTCCATATCAGTATGCTGGGTCATGATAGATTGCCTGCATGTATTGCTCGGCGAGGTTACGAGGGGGTAGTTCTAACTGGAACCCTTGGTAACGGATGTTGACACCGTCTTTGTCAATGAAGCTTTCGCCTGACTGGGCGAGTGTGGCTTGGGAGGAGGAGTGGGCGGAGTGGAATGATTCTATTGATACAGTGGGTGATGGTGAAGCGTACACTGGGGAGGGGATCCGGTCTTGTTCAGACTGGGTGTCCGGGTGTACGTGCAGCGATGCCGAGGCAGAGGGTGTAGTTTGTGGTGGTGTGATGGAAGCCTGTCTCCTCCTAAAGAGACGACGAAGTCGGGTTCAAACGTTCGCAAATATGCGAGGCAGTTTGGAAATGTGTGATGGTGGATTTAGACAACGGGATACAACGAGCGCAAAACGCTAACTCGAGGATGACTGGAATGCCCTATCAAGCAAGACCAATACACAGTGATTGTTTCACACTGCGCGAGGCTGCGGCGATAAAGGGACACTCGGGAATGGTGTAAGGAGATGTGTAGAGCTACAAGGCTGTCTGCCTCAGTCTTCTTGACCTGTTGGCTGCCTCTCACGCCGAAGCACTCTCAAACTTTTCTGGTTGGTACGCGTACAGCTGTCGCAGGCTAGGCCTGGCTGGCTCAATGTCTAACTGCAGCTTATCTGGCGTGGTGACCAGTTCTGCAGCCAGTACCCAGAGGCGTCTACTGATGACCAGATAGACCCAATGTCACGATTCGGATTGATCGGCGCCTCGGGCCGGGAAGTGGACACTGACGCGTCGACTATGACATCGCCGTCAGCAGAATATCGTCATGGACTTGTAGGATCAGTCAGCCGGGTAAGCTCCGGCACATGTGATTGTACGATAACGGATCGGATCTCGGGATGACTCGTAGTGACTCATAACTAGGATAGCTGTACTAGGGTTCACGGTACTTACGCTATTCGCTAGTTAGTATTCAAGCGGCGCTTCAAAGCCCGCACGTAACTGTATAAGTAGACCAGTGTGAAGACCAAGTACGGCATCTTGGTCTTCTTCCAATACCACTACCATCTACTCGTCTCTAGCTAAGAGGTCTCTCCCCTCTTAAGTGAGTGTCCGGCATATCCCTCAGAGACCAGGGGATCCCCGTGACTTACCCTTTGACTGTCCCTTCGCGGATCAGTGGAATATCCCGCCGACACTGCAGCCTACCAAGTCTTCCTATACCGCAACGACCGAGTAGCGTCCCCTTACCACACGTTCTACATCATCGATAGCGTCACGTGGGCTAACGCTCAGTATATCGATCACATCCCGGCAGGAGTGCCACAACTTGAAGACCTTCACGCATATTTCGGACGAGACGAAAGTCTCCAACCCCACCCAGCTTTCTACGCAGACACCTTCGCTAACCACAACTATCGACGTGTACGGATCGCCACCAAGCAAGAGGCCTAAGTCAGGCAAACGTCCGTGGTAGACGTTACATTAAGACCAAGATCCCACCGTGGCCAATCCTACAACCAAAGAACTTTGGGTCCCGTTCAGGCCCTACTACATCGACAGAAGAGGAGACCGCAACGTCCCAAAGAGATACTTGGGATCCGCATTTTGGAAAGACGACGCAGAGACACCAGGCTACGTCACTTACTATTTCGATCGACAAAATAACTCGCAACTTATCCCGGTAGAATTCAACTTCGACAACCACTGTTGGGTAGAAGTTCGTTGGGACGCCGGAAGAGAGAAACTCCAAGCCACCAGACCAGCAAGCTCAATCCTCAACTTAGACATCAAACAGTCAGAAGTTGTCACCAGAGACCAGTGGGGAACCATCGACGGAGAGGACGAAGAACCCATCAGATCCCCAACGCCTAAGACACCCGCACCATCGCCATCGATCAAAAGCAACCCAGAAGAAATCGTCATCAGAGACGAACAAGAAGAGGAACAACTAAAACAGATCGCTGAGTTGATTCCCACTGACATGTCCACAACTATCCCAACCATGGCCGCAGCCCGAACAGCCCTACTGGGCAAAGACATCGGGGGATACCAGCCACTCCCCGGAGGACCGCCGGACGGAGGAGGAGGAGCACCACCAGGAGGCGACCCAGACGACAACCCGCAAGACCAAACAGGCATACCAGCATTTGTAATGCCCGATACCGACAAATTCATCGGGAAAGAGCCCAAAATCTTCACCGGAAATCGTGACGAAGCAGAAGCCTTCCTCGCCCAATGGAACCGATTCGCAGGAGTCAACGCCGCTAACAAAAGCCTCAAAATCCCTTACATCAAGGCAATGATGTTCCTCACTTACATCCAGGGACCGCTCGTCGACGAATGGACAACAGAAACAGCCAAATGGCTCGACGCCCAAGCCAACAGAAACGACCCATGGCTCTGGGCAGGAGTAGAGCTCGCGTTCAAAGGACAATTCCGCGACAACCTAGAAAAGGACCGCGCAAGAGTAGAACTCGACAAAGGGTTTAGAATGATGAACGAGGACATTGACAGCTACGTCACTAAATTCGAAAAGCTGGTCCGACAGGCTGACTATCGGCTGGACGAACCACTTGTTCTCGACAAGTTCACTAGGGGTGTCCCCCTTAAACTATACCAGAACGCCTATCAATTCCACAACCCGCGCAGCTACTCCCAATGGAAAAGCGCGCTCATCGAACAACAGAAGAGATACCTGCACATAAAGGCCAGGGAAAACGGCTTTGGAAGACAGCCACAGGCTGCGCAACGACCTCGCCCAAACCAGCCACTCCGGTTCCAACCTCCGCAGCGGCAAGGAAACCAACAAGGGTGGCAGCAATACCGTAACCACCCAGACGCGATGGATACCACTCCCGGAAGGATTAGGGCAAGAGTCGCAGAAATCGGCGACGTTAATAGAAACCACCCAGAAGACCCAAGGGACTGGACCCCGGGAGGAAGACCTCCGCTTCCGCCAAGGGGCGGATTCATGCAACGAAGGGGAGGAGGACGCGGAGTCCTGAACATAAGGGACGTAACCTGTTACAATTGTAACCAGAAGGGACACTTCTCACGAGATTGCAACCAGCCACGAAGGGCGCGAGGAAGAAGCGCATACATCGAAGAAGTCCCTACCGCACCACAAAGCGTAGCAGAGGAACCTCTCATTGACCTGGATGAACCAGTCCAAGGCAACAGGGGCACTGTCAGCTCTCAAGTAGGCGACCTGCTGACTCAAGTCGTGGCACTACCGGAGGAACAAAGGGGGATGTTTATGAGGGAAATGATGGGGAGGCAGGATTTTCCGAGCGCCTGAACCCAACGGCCTGGGTGAGGGCTTTAAATTGTAACTCAACGTTTATCACGCACTATCGATCTATGCACGTCCCAGTTTCGATTCGCACGAGTTACTTCATGGCCGACAAGAAAGCATTGGTGGACTCCGGAGCCACCCACAACTTCATACACCCAGACTTCGTCAGAAGGATGCATCTGGGAACCAAAGAACTGCCAAACCCGCGTAACATATGGAACATCGACGGAACACACAACAAAGGGGGAAAAATCACCCATTACGTCGATTTAAATATACAAACTGATGGAAAACTTAAAACCATCCAGTTCCTAATCACCAACGTAGGAGGGGAAGACATTATCCTCGGTTATCCCTGGCTAGCAACATTCCAACCACGGATACAGTGGGCTACTGCCACCATGGACACAAAACAGTACCCTATCATCATACGAACCACCAATCCGAACAAACCACCGACCCAAATAACAGTCCAAGCAGAACTTCGAAGCATCATCACAAAAATGCAGGACGACGAACGAATGCAAGCCTTCGAAGAGCTGGAAGAAACAATCCCGGTACACTTACGAACGACGGCAACCGACCTGGCAATCGCTGCACACGACACAGCGGAAAAGAAGGAACTCCCCGAGGAATACAAGAGACACGCAAAGGTATTCAGCGAAGAGGAATCCCATCGATTCCCACCGACCAGACCCTGGGATCACGCCATCGACCTCAAACCAAACGCCCCAGACCACATCAACTGCAAAGTCTACCCGCTCAATCAAGCGGAAGACAAAGCGTTAGAGGAATTTTTGGATGAACAAATGGCAAAAGGATACATCTGACCATCGAAGTCACAGTACGCAGCCCCTTTCTTCTTCGTCAAAAAGAAGGACGGAAAACTACGCCCAGTGCAGGACTATAGGGAACTCAACGCATGGACCATACGCAACCAATACCCCCTACCGCTCATACCCCAGCTAATCGCAGACCTCAGTGGGGGGTGGATATTCTCGAAATTCGACGTCTGATGGGGATACACAAACATCAGGATCAAACCCGGCGACGAACACAAAGCGGCATTCAAAACCAAGCGGGGGTTCTTCGAACCACTGGTAATGTACTTTGGAATGACAAACGCACCGGCAACTTTCCAAGCTATGATGAACTGGACCTTCGCCCCCCTCATCGAACACCACGAGAAGAAAGGGACCATCATTCGGGTGTACATGGACGACATTGGAGTGGCCACGGCCACAACGAAGGAAGCACATACGGAAGCCATCCACGACATCCTAGACCTACTGGAACAGAACGACCTCTACCTCAAACTGGACAAATGCACATTCCACTCAGACACCCTCGATTACCTGGGGGTAATCATTAAGAAGGGGGTGATTCGCATGGACCCTGTCAAAATCTCCGGAATCCGCGAATGGCCAGTCCCCAAAAATGTCAAACAGGTACGATCATTCCTAGGATTTTGCAACTTTTACCGCGCTTTCATCCGAGGTTTTGCCAATCACGCACGACCACTCAACAAACTCACACGCAAAGACACGGAATGGCAATGGGGAACGGAGCAACAGACAGCATTCGACAAGCTCAAAACCCTTGTAACGGAAGAACCAGTACTCAAACTGTCACGATCGCGGGAACGGACTCTTACTTACGGTGATGACCTCGTTAGTAAGTAGTAATGTGTCATGGACAGTCGCGTTAGTCAGAAAGGACAGTAGAATCACATGCTCATAAAGCATGACTCATTACTAGGATAGCTGTAGTAGGGTTCGAGCTACTTTAGCTATTCGTCGTACGGGTTGGAGAGGAGCTTTAAAGCTACCTCATACGTGTATAAATAGTGGCCTAGGAAGACCAAGATACGCCATCTTGGTCTTCTTCAATTCACCACCTTCACTCGTCTCTTTACGCGTGCTTCGCTTGTCTCCTCTAGAGCAAGTCGTCTTCATCGACTGTCGGACTACCTAGTGGCACAACTTGCCCTAGTGTGCACTTAGATCACGTGCCCGTAAGCGCCGTGTATCCCGTGGTCAGGTCACGTGACCTTGAAGGAATATTCTGCTAAGTCGTGAACGCCCTTTCGTGTCCAAGTCGGACTAACGCCAGTGGTGGCGTTACATTAAGACCAAGATCCCTTCATCGTGGCGTTCACAACTCGAGACCAGTGGAGAAATTTCCAGGCTTATTCCCTCGAACGACGAGGAGACCGCAACGTACCAACACAATTCCTAGGAGCCGCTAGGTGGAGAGAATACCGAGGAGAGACAGGATACTTCGTGGACTTTGCGTCGGGGCCAACCCGATACCGCCCCGTTGAGTTCAATTTCGACAATTTGTGTTGGGTTGAGATTACTTGGAACCCCGTAGATAACCGATACGACGCGGTACGACCCGCAGGAAGAAACTACAACTGCGATATCGACGCAAGGAACCTACCCACATGTGAAGAGTGGGGACGCATAGACGGACAACCCGAAGAAGAACCCAGCACATCCGAACCAAGGACCCCCGCACCATCCGAGACTAGTGGGGACGACGAAGAAACCAACGACGACGAAGAATCCGAAGTGGGAGAGATAATACAAACAGCTGAGTCCCTGCGTATTAACGAACCCGAGAACATCGAAGTACGCCCACCTGCAGATATGGCAACAGCAACAATCACCCAAGAAGATCTAGCCCTCGAAGAAGCCAGGAGAATTACCGAAGAAGCAGAATCCTACCTACGTCCCATCAACCCAACAACGGGACACCGTATGACCGCAGACGACGCGGCCATCTTCAGAGCGGTAGGCCCAGACGTCCCCGATCCACCACCAGGCGCGGGAGGACCCCCACCACCCAGAAGACATGGCGGACCCTTCGGTCAAGGACCACCAGGAAACGGAAGGCCGCCACACGGGGGAAGACAACCTCAATTCGGAGGAGGAGGTGGAGGAGACCCTTTCGGTGGAGGACCACCGCCGCCAGCAGCAGGACCAGCGCCGGGAGCACCGCACGGATCAGACAAATTAGTGGGAGAAACCCCGACCATATTCGACGGAAATCGAGATGAGTACGAATCATTCCTCACGCAGTGGCACATATACTGGGGACAGAATTCAGAGGCGCCGATCATGACCAACGTCTACCGGCGATGCCTACTGTTCTTAGGTTTCATCAAAGGCCCGCGAGTATCCAACTGGACGCTCGGATTTCTCCAGTGGCTCAACAACGAGCTACATCAAGGACGCAGCCGATACGACCCATTCCTATGGGATACCTTGACTGCAGGATTCTCCGATCGCTTCTCGAACGTACTCGAACAAGAACAAGCGCAGGCCACACTGGCCAAGGGATTTAAGATGGTTGGCGATGATATTGACTCGTACGTCACCAACTTCGAACAGTTGGCACGGAAGGCTGACTATCGCCTCAACGACCGCCAAACATTGGACCGATTCACGGCGGGTCTCCCGAGAGCCCTCTTCACAAAGATATACGAGTTGGACGATCCCCAAACCTTCAACGAATGGAAGGAGGCGGCGCTGAAACGACAAAAACAATATATCCATCTACGTGCTCGCCTAGGACTCAACACGACACCCCGCAGTGCACCACTACCGCGACCACAGCAAAGCCGGGGATATACCCCGCAGTGGGCACCACCCAGGTTTCCACCACCACGCTACGACCCAAACGCCATGGAAACGTCAGCGGATAGAACCCGTGCACGCCTCGCAGAAGTAGGAGACCCGAACCGAGGAAACCCACGACCACCGTTCCCCCCAAGAAACGGACAAAACAGAGCAGGAGGACAACGCCGAGACATGCGGGAAGTCATCTGCTATAACTGCAATAATCCGGGTCACTTCTCACGAGACTGTACACGTCCCAGAAAGCCCAGACAACAATTCCAACCACGCGCAAGTACGAGTCGCAGCACGGAAACCGACTACTACCAAGAACCCGCAACCGCACGCCGCACAGAAACCACAGCCGAAGAACAAGCCAAGGGGTGGATGGAAACACTAAGAGGGGCTAGTGACGAAGTCAAGGACCTCGTATTCAAAGATCTCTGGACCCAAGAGGGTTTTCAGGACGCCTAAACCCATCGGCCTGGGTGAGGGCAGTCAATTGTAATTCTGTAATCATGACTCGCTACCGTTCGCTCCGAATTCCAGTATCGATTTGTACAAATTACTCTATGGCCGACATTAAAGGGCTCGTTGACTCCGGAGCCACCGACAACTTCATAAGACCCGCGTTCGCTAAACATATGGGCCTTGGGCTACAAGCCCTCGAAAAACCAAAGAAAATCTGGAACATAGACAACACAGAGAATAAAGCTGGGTCCATTACACACTTTATCGACCTAGACGTCCAGACAAATAAAGTCTCTAAGACCATGAGATTCCTCGTCACCGACATAGGAAACAAAGATCTCGTCCTCGGATATCCCTGGCTAGCAACCTACGAACCAACTATCAGCTGGGCGCACGCCACCATCCACGAAGAGGCCCTCCCAGTAGTACTTCGATCAATTAACCCCATGGAAGCGCAAACCACCATCGCCGGTGCAATAACTCAAGACGAAGCCGAAGATATCGTCCAAAAGCTCGAAGAAGAATGCCAGATACGTACCACAGCTACCGAACTAGCCATCGCAGCTAACCAGAACACCGTCGTGGAAGCCCTCCCAGAACCATATCAACGTTTTGCGAAAATCTTCAGCGAGGAAGCCTCCCACCGATTTCCACCATCACGACCTTGGGACCATGCAATTGACTTCAAACCGGGCACACCCCCCAGTATCGATTGCAAAGTATACCCAATGTCACAAAACGAAGACGGACAACTACGCGAATGGCTAGATGAGCAACTCAAGCTAGGATACATCAGACCCTCAAAGTCACCCTACACCTCGTCATTCTTCTTCATCAAGAAAAAGGACGGAAAGCTGAGACCAGTACAAGACTACCGGCGAATCAACGCCTGCACGGTGCGCAACCAATACCCACTACCCCTCATGTCAGAACTCATCAACGACCTCGGAAATGGGCACATATTCACCAAACTCGATGTCCGCTGGGGGTACAACAACATACGGATCAAAGAGGGCGATGAACACAAGGCCGCGTTCAAAACAAAATACGGATTATTCGAACCCCTCGTCATGTACTTCGGACTTACAAACTCACCGGCAACGTTCCAGAACATGATGAACGACATCTTAGGCGACACAATCCGAGTCTTTGCGGCAATGGGAACGATTATCCGTGTCTACATGGACGACATCGGAATCGCAACGCTCGAACACGCAGGCCTTCAAGCGCACATCGACGCCGTCTGCGCAGTACTTCAAGTAGCACTGGACCATGACCTGTACTTCAAACCGTCCAAGTGTACCTTCCACCAACCGCGAATGGATTACCTGGGGGTAATTCTTGAAAAGGGGGTGACCCGCATGGACCCCGTAAAAATTGCTGGTATACGCGACTGGCCCACACCCACGAAGGTACGAGACGTACGCTCCTTTTTGGGCTTCTGCAATTTTTACCGCCTCTTCATTCGCGGTTTTGCCACATACGCACGAGCCCTCAACAAACTCACACGCAAAGACGCAGAATGGACGTGGGGTAAAGACGAAGAAACGGCCTTCCAAACCCTCAAACGTGTGGTCACAAGCGAACCGGTACTCGCACATCCCACGCTGACAGACCAATTCGAACTCGAAGTAGACGCATCGGGATACGCAGTAGGTGCAGTGCTCCTACAGAAGAAGCAAGATGGGAAAAGACACCCCCTCGGCTACTTCTCGGCCACCCTAAATGAAGCGGAACGCAACTACGACATCTATGACTTGGAACTTCTGGCAATCGTCAAGGCACTGCGACACTGGAGACCGTTCCTGGCAGGCTCACCACACAAAATCAAAATCTTCTCCGACCACCTCAACCTTACACACTGGAAGACACCACAGAAGATAAGTCGCCGAGTAGCCCGAGAAGTCCTAGAACTCATGGAATACGATTTCGAGATCCACCACATCAAAGGGACCAACAACGGACGCGCAGATGCTCTATCACGACGACCCGACTACGATAGAGGAGAGCGAGACAACGAGGGAGTCGTCGTCCTACCAGAGAAAGTATTCATACGAAACGTCACCACACAATCACCAGAAGTCCACGAGCAAAACGAAGACACCTTACGCCCTTGGGTGGACCCGTACAAACTCAAGAAAGTCAACGGAACCTGGTACCGCCAAAATGCACGAGTAGTCACAGGAGGACCAAAAGAAATCCGCGTCATCATCGCTAATCACCACGACCCCCCCGTCTATGGTCACCCCGGAATCAAGCGAACCGCAAGGATCATCGAACGCGACCACTGGTGGCCAAACCTACTGAAACACGTCACAGAATACGTCCAGGGCTGTGCGGAATGCCAACGACACAAAGTCAACAACCGCCCTACAAAAGCTCCACTAGTACCCATCACCCCACAAGCCGACGCCAAGCCATTTGAAGTTATAGCTCTTGACTTCATCACTAAGTTGCCGGAATCCCAGGGATACGACTCCATCCTCACGGTGACCGACCACGACTGCACGAAGGCATCGGTGTTCATCCCCTGCAACGAGGAGATATCGGCGGAAGAAACTGCAGCCCTGTACGTCACATCACGTATTTCGGAGATTCGGACTACCGGCAAAAATTATCAGCGACCGAGACCCGAGATTCGCATCAAAGTTCACACGTGAATTGTGCCGAATCCTCGGCATCTACCAGAATATCTCCACGGCGTATCACCCCCGGACCGACAGGACAATCAGAGAGAACCAATCAATGGCTGGAACAATATCTAAGGTTCTGGACCAACGAGCGTCAAGATAATTGGGCGCGGTTCCTGCCAATGGCGGAGTTCGCGCATAACAACTGGCCACACGAGGCGACGAGGAAGTCCCCTTTCTCACTCATGATGGGATACGACCCGCGCGCTGATTGGATCGACAAGCCATCCCCTATCCCACAGGTGCTCACGCGACTTCAGCAATTCCGAGAAGCACGGAGAGAAGCTCAGAACCTTATCAAAAAGGCACAATCAGCTATGGGTCAAACATCGGAACACACCCAAGTACCAAGTTGGAGATCAAGTATGGCTAGAAGGGCGACATCTACGAACCAATCAACCAACTGCCAAGCTGGCGGCGCGACGGCATGGACCATTCAAGATCACACGCGTCCTATCACCGGTTAATTATCAACTGGAACTTCCCACGCAGTGGAGTATTCACCCCGTATTCCACATCGATTTACTCACGCCTTATCGCGAGACGCCCCTACATGGGGAAAAACTTCCAACGCCCACCACCGGATCTAGTGGATGGGGAAGAGGAGTATGAGGTGGATCGCATTCTAGACTCCAGGAGATTTGGCCGGAACAAGAAACTGCAGTACCTCGTGAAATGGAAGGGGTACCCGGACTCGGAGAACCAGTGGGTCAACAAGGATGACGTATTCGCTGACGAAGCCATAGTGGAGTACGAATGAAATTCAACCACCGCCAGGATACGTATAAACCGGATGAGCGACGCTAAGTCACCCCCATCCCTTCACACTGGACTCTCCACTCAACCAACAATGTCCTTTTCCGCTTCCACCTCTGCCGCCCCTCTCGCTGCCCGTCTCATCGACAGCCTCACCCACGAAGAACTCCGCGAGGCCCTCACCCACGCGCAGTCCATCATCGACGTCGAAGAGCCCTGACCAACCCGCCACCTACTGGCTCACCAACAGCCGTGGGGACCGCCTCAACACCGCGCCGTACACAGAGGCCGAGATTACTCGGCTTCGCGCAACTGTCGGACTCTTTGCGAGTCCCTCACTTCGACCTCTCCCAGCCCGAGTCAAACAGCAAGAGGAAGAAGAAGACGCCAGCCACGATGCGCTGGCAGGAGTGGATGAAGAACCGACCCTGGAAACCGCACGCAGACCAGTGGAGGCAGCAACAGCTAGCAGCAGCAGCGGCACGACGAGCGTGCATCCTCATTCGACGCCGACAACACACCGCGACGCTGAGAGAGCAGTGTACGAGGCGGTAGAAGGAACGTTAAGGGAGTGGTACCCAGTTGAGCAGCCATACCTTATCACGGCCACCGACTCTGACGACCCCCGCGAAACCCCATATGCCTGCGACACCACGGGGTGACCTTTGTATCGCGCCGGAGTCGTCGTCGACACCGAGGACCGGACACTCCCCGCTGTCCGTCTCCGCTACCTGGGAGGCAACGCCCGCACCGCCCCACATGGCTACAAACACAATCGGGGGGACGATTCCGTCCACTACCCCATCACCGACGCGCAGGGAGTAACGCGCCAGGCGACCTTCGTCCAAGTAGTCGCGGGCCCTGATCCCCTCGTACTGGGCCTCGTCGACGACAGCGACAAGGTCTACAGTCGACCCCTATACGCGGAGCCTCAGGTACGCGAGGCGGGGAAGCCCCACTACGCCCCCGAAGACCTATACGCCCTCGTCGGCGGACACAGTAATCAGCACAGGACAGACCGGGCGTTGAACGAGTTGAGGGATGTGGGGCTCAAGGCCGAGGTGACCCGCTTCCGCGCCTACCGACACGAGGCCGAGCGGATGGAGCAGAGGCTTCACGCCTTGGCACAGGCGCTCGGAGGGGTGCAAGCGGAGCTCGCCCGCTGTAAGTTCCGCCTCGAAATGGCTAACGTGTTGGATCGGATCACAGAACGACAGGAGGCTTGGGTAGGAGGGATAGGCCCCACTCGGCGCCGTGGGCGTCGCAGCTGAAAAGGGGGTGATGTCACGATCGCGGGAACGGACTCTTACTTACGGTGATGACCTCGTTAGTAAGTAGTAATGTGTCATGGACAGTTGCGTTAGTCAGAAAGGACAGTAGAATCACATGCTCATAAAGCATGACTCATTACTAGGATAGCTGTAGTAGGGTTCGAGCTACTTTAGCTATTCGTCGTACGGGTTGGAGAGGAGCTTTAAAGCTACCTCGTACGTGTATAAATAGTGGCCTAGGAAGACCAAGATACGCCATCTTGGTCTTCTTCAATTCACCACCTTCACTCGTCTCTTTACGCGTGCTTCGCTTGTCTCCTCTAGAGCAAGTCGTCTTCATCGACTGTCGGACTACCTAGTGGCACAACTTGCCCTAGTGTGCACTTAGATCACGTGCCCGTAAGCGCCGTGTATCCCGTGGTCAGGTCACGTGACCTCGAAGGAATATTCTGCTAAGTCGTGAACGCCCTTTCGTGTCCAAGTCGGACTAACGCCAGTGGTGGCGTTACACAAACACCCAGAATTAGACAAACCGTTCGAACTAGAAGTCGACGCCTCGGGATACGCAGTGGGAGCAGTACTACTCCAACGCGATAGAGACAACAAACAACACCCGATCGCCTACTATTCCAACACCCTCAACGCAGCAGAAAGGAACTACGACATCTACGACCTGGAGCTGTTAGCCATTGTCAAAGCACTGAGGAACTGGAGACCCTACCTCGCCGGATCACCCCACAAGATTAAAGTGTTCTCTGACCACATGAACCTGCAATATTGGAGATCCCCACAAAAAATAAGCAGACGAGTGGCAAGGGAAGTACTGGAACTCTCCGAATATGACATAGAGATTCACCACATCAAGGGAACAGCGAATGGGAGAGCAGACGCCCTATCAAGGAGACCCGACTACGACCAAGGAGAGCACGACAACGAACAAGTTACAGTGCTCCCGGACCACATATTCGTCAGAGCTGCAACAATCGACACAACAGACAACCCGACACGCATGAGCGCAACGATCCCGGTGGAAGAAATGCAACCCACGTACCCAGTATACACCCAGGACAACAACATTGTCGCGAAGTGGATAGACCCCCATAAACTCAAACGCATCAAAGACACCTGGTACAAGGAGGGGCGAAGGGTAGTCACAGGCGACGCCCACGAACGGAAGCGTATTATACAAGCCCACCACGACACCCTCGCATACGGACACCCGGGAATCAGCCGAACCATCAAACTAATCGAGAGATACTACTGGTGGCCAGGACTCCGGCAAGAAGCACAGGATTACGTTAAAGGATGCGCCGACTGTCAACGAATCAAAGTCAACAACAGACCAACACGCGCACCTCTACAACCAATATTCCCGAAACCGGAAGCAACCCCATTCGAAGTCATAGCCCTAGACTTCATCACCAAATTACCTCAATCGAACGGTTGCGATTCCATACTGACAGTAACAGACCACGACTGTTCTAAAGCGGCAGTATTCATTCCATGCCTAGAAGAGATTAGCGCAGAAGGAACGGCGGCCCTGTACGTGACACATGTTTTTCCCAGGTTCGGACTGCCAGCGCGCATCATTAGCGATCGAGACCCCAGATTCACGTCAAAGTTCACCCGCGAACTGTGCCGAATACTTGGCATAGAGCAAAACATCTCCACCGCGTACCACCCCAGAACTGACGGCCAATCGGAACGAACCAACCAATGGCTAGAACAATACCTAAGATTCTGGGTTAATGAACGACAAGATGACTGGACACAGTACCTACCAATGGCAGAATTCACGCACAACAACTGGCCCAACGAATCAACCAAGGAATCCCCGTTCAACATCCTCATGGGATATAACCCACGCGCTGATTGGATCGATCGACCATCCCCCATTCCGCAAGTGGCGCTACGGGTGCAACAATTCAAGGAGGCTAGAACATGCGCCCAGGAACTGATGATCAAAGCGCAGCAGGGATGGATCAAACACAAGGACACCCCAAAATACCAAATCGGGGACCTTGTATGGCTCGAAGGGCGCCACCTACGTACCAATCAACCAACGGCAAAACTCGCGCCCCGAAGACATGGACCCTTCCAGATCATCCAGGTGATGTCCGCAGTCAATTACCGCCTAGAACTTCCCACGCAGTGGAGCATTCACCCAGTGTTTCACACGGACCTCCTCACTCCGTACAAAGAAACTCCCACACACGGACCAAACTATCAGCGCCCACCGCCAGATTTGGTAGACGGAGAAGAAGAATACGAAGTCGAGAAAATTCTAGACTCCCGGCGATTCGGCAGGACAAGGAAGTTGCAATATTTAGTCAAATGGCGCGGATACCCGGACTCGGACAACCAGTGGGTCTCCAAGGATGACGTATTCGCTGATGAAGCAATTCGGGAATTCAAACGTTCAAACCCCGCCAGAGAAACGCATATAAGCGCAGGGAAATCCCAAGAGACGTCCCCATCTCCTTCACCCACTCTCCCACATACTCATGTCCTCATCCCCAGTCCAAGTACACTATGTCCTCGACGACCTACTCCCCGTCTCAGTACAACCTACCCTCATCGTTCAGAACGCGCCATCATCACCCCTGTCGCTTCCCCAGTCCATTCACAACGGAGACAGTCGTCCACCTACCCCCGTACCATCCCTCATTCCTTCACCAACCACTACAAGAGTTGGTTCAAGAGATCCTTCGCCGGCCCACATGTCAACGACCGCGGAGCCCGATACGGACGAGGCTCAGGTTCAAGAGGACCGGGACTTCGACCGGTACCTATCAGAGGAACATTGCCCTCTACACCAACACCTCGTCTACGGCAACCACCTCACCACCACGCACAACGAAACCCCTCCGCTATGCACCACAGACGGGGAGCCCATCCGTATGCCGCAAAATCCTCGACCCAAGGTCTGCATCTATCGTGCGGAAGAACACAGCCCGATTTCCCGACGCCAAGTGGAGACTCCTCCACCCCTCGGGTTCAGACACAACAGGGGAGTACACTATATCCCTTTCCAGATCCGCGATGCTCAGGACTGGCTGCACCCAGCTCGGTATACGCAGCTCATCCTTACGGCGGACCCGTTCGTCCTCGCCTACAGGAGGGGCAGCGACCAGCAGTATGGGAAGCCGGTGCACACCGCCCCCAACTACGACTACCCCCGAGACACCGCGTACTGCGACGACGACCTGATCTTCTTGGATCAGCGCAGCATCATGCGGGAGTCAGTGGACCACGCCCTCACAGGCATGAAGGACCTCACACTAACGGCAGAGGTCCACCGATACCGCTGCGCCCAAGCGGGGGTGGAAGCAAAGGAGTCGGAGTTGGCGAGGCTCACAGAGGAGCTGGACAAGGTCGCCAGGGTACGACGGGAGTGTGTGCTCCGTCTGCAGCGCGCCAATGCGATTACGCGCATCGAAGTGGAGAGGGACTCCTATCGGCCGGGCCTGGAGGCGGGACAGCAAGTCGCCGAGCAGAGGGAGGCAGTCCAGCGGGGTCGAGCTGGGGCTCGACCATAAGAAGGGGGTGATGTCACGATTCGGATTGATCGGCGCCTCGGGCCGGGAAGTGGACACTGACGCGTCGACTATGACATCGCCGTCAGCAGAATATCGTCATGGACTTGTAGGATCAGTCAGCCGGGTAAGCTCCGGCGCATGTGATTGTACGATAACGGATCGGATCTCGGGATGACTCGTAGTGACTCATAACTAGGATAGCTGTACTAGGGTTCACGGTACTTACGCTATTCGCTAGTTAGTATTCAAGCGGCGCTTCAAAGCCCGCACGTAACTGTATAAGTAGACCAGTGTGAAGACCAAGTACGGCATCTTGGTCTTCTTCCAATACCACTACCATCTACTCGTCTCTAGCTAAGAGGTCTCTCCCCTCTTAAGTGAGTGTCCGGCATATCCCTCAGAGACCAGGGGATCCCCGTGACTTACCCTTTGACTGTCCCTTCGCGGATCAGTGGAATATCCCGCCGACACTGCAGCCTACCAAGTCTTCCTATACCGCAACGACCGAGTAGCGTCCCCTTACCACACGTTCTACATCATCGATAGCGTCACGTGGGCTAACGCTCAGTATATCGATCACATCCCGGCAGGAGTGCCACAACTTGAAGACCTTCACGCATATTTCGGACGAGACGAAAGTCTCCAACCCCACCCAGCTTTCTACGCAGACACCTTCGCTAACCACAACTATCGACGTGTACGGATCGCCACCAAGCAAGAGGCCTAAGTCAGGCAAACGTCCGTGGTAGACGTTACACCCAATAAAGGCAAGCACAATGTATGCCGGTTTTACGGACACTACAGTTGTACCACAAATGCACAGATTCTGCTTATGGACTTCCCCAGGCAAAGAGTGAGGTAGATAACACAAGGGACTGATGGTCGTCAACCACCTGAAGGGAAAGTGATAAAACTGGTGAGCGTGGAGCTCAAGAGAGTGAAAAGGAACTTGTCCTAATGTAGCGGTATGACACCTCGCTACGTCAAGCTCAAGTATAACTAAAGTGAAGTGAACTGTCAGGTGAGCACACCCAAGCTTGGCGCGGAGATAAATCACGCGCTAACGCACAGTCACGACGGAGGGACAATCAACTCAGAGTCTTTATGCAAGAACTCAAGATGTCAAGGTCATGCCATGGTACACTGAGTGGAGAACCAAGAGGACAAGTTAGGATTGAGGTAGAGTAAGGAGTACAGTGGAATACGCACCTGAGTGGAGAACCAAGAGGACAAGTTGGTTCCACTCAGGACGCTACAGGGGAGTTTATATACGCTACTGGAGCTGAGCTTAAACTGAGTCTAAACACTATTACTAAGTGTACAGTAAGACTCCATGACTCAGGAGCTGACGCGTCGTGTCTAATAATAGCGCTATCTATTGTGCTGACTGATGCACTTGTCATAGCGCTGACGCGATGCCTTATCTTGCTGAGTAAAACCTAATACAGCAAGTAAGCGTAAACTACTAAGCGAGTTCTAGAACTATCTAGAATGTTCCTTCCTTATCTACCAATCACAAGAGTCCGTACGTAAATGGAATGTGACTGGATTAGGTTGTCCCGTTAAGGGAGCAACTATCCCAGGGTCACGTGCTTGTAGGTGCACGTGGTGGCGGCATGTGACTGACGATATCTCGTACTTTGGCCCTTTATATCTTCCTTAAATAATTCCGTAAAAATACAGAAAAATAAGGGAAATAATATACGCGTCCATGACAGGTGCCAAAAAAGAGGAAATGGACAAACCCATCCTAAACATCCCTCAGGAATACGACCTGCAAGGAGCGAAACTTGTGACTGTCACACAGGCAAAAGCCTATGGAGGAATATGCAATGAAAGCCTGCACCGAAGTGAAACACGACTGAGAAGAACCTCAAAATGATGAAATCAGCCATCCTCCAATATAACAAAATGAACAAGACCTCGAAAACCCTGTGGAAAAACATAAGACAAAAAATGATTCGACCCATCATCCAACAGTTCCTATACAAAGCCATACATGGCGCATTCATGATAGGAGACTTCTGGGAAAACATACCAAACTACGAGGACCGTCAGTGGTGCCCCACATGCCACATAAAAGAAGACATGAAGCACATAATGGTAGACTGTGAAGCAATGCCAGTAAGAACAATCTGGAACTTAGCAAGCAGATACTGGCCCCACGAGGCACACCTATGGCCAACACCAGACCTAGGCACCATACTGGGCTGCGGCTCCATTGTGATCCCACGCAATCAAAGAGACAAAAACAAAAACAAAAACAAAAACAAAAACAAAAACAAAAACAAAAACAAAAACAAAAACAAAAACAAAAACAAAAACAAAAACAAAAACAAAAACAAAAACAAAAACAAAAACAAAAACAAAAACAAAAACAAAAACAAAAACAAAAACAAAAACAAAAACAAAAACAAAAACAAAAACAAAAACAAAAACAAAAACAAAAACAAAAACAAAAACAAAAACAAAAACAAAAACAAAAACAAAAACAAAAAAACAAACACAAACACAAAGAAAGGAGCAAATAGCTACTACAAATCCTCCTGTCAGAATCAGCCTATCTGATATGGGTCACAAGATGCAAACAAACAATACAACTGAAAGAACACTCCGCAGATGAAACAGAACACCAATGGTTAGCCTTAATAAACCGTAGACTAATTGTAACGTTCCACCAGACGTTCTTCTTGTTCTTTGGACAAGGCTACCAGGACGACCTAGCGATCACCAGATATGTCGAAGTCACATACTCGATCTTCTACTAGCTCGGTAATGAGGCGTAGTAATGTCGCCCAGAGGATGCAGAGGGTCGCAAAGAGAGTATGCTGAAGTAGATATTGCAGAGATAGTCGGCAAGACAGCGCGACTAAGGAGATGATGCAGCACGTTCCTTGAACAGCAGGAATTGAGGGAAAAGGAATGGATGTGAGGCCTTACGGCGATTCACCAGCTAAGGACTAGGAGTTTGACAACCAAGGTCTATTCAGCACTCAACTGGCAGACAGTGCAGAAGAGGCAAGGCATTGGGTGGTATAATCCAAGAAGTCAAGCTTAGGTCTTCAGCGACCATAAGCCAGAGCCTATATACATGTCCAAGGAGGTTTGAACCCCAGCTTGGAACTCCGAAACCCTAATACACGGATCCTAGGAATGAGTCACAATCGAGTCAGAGATAACAATCGACCAATGGCAGTAAGGCGCAAAGGTATGAGTCAGAGATAACAATCCGCAGCTGTATGAGCGCTGCTTCCATCCAATCAGAATACGAATGTTGTATAGTACATCAGAAATCAGGCACAATCGATCAGGCACATACAAGTCATCGCAAACATGAGGCATTCGAGACCGGTCCAGGCACAAGCTCATCTGGACCCTTCTGGTGCAAGTCTAGCCAGGTCATGTGCCAGGGTCACATGACGGGCGCTTGTCATAAGATCACGTGATCTACTCCCAATATTCCTGAGTGATTCCGAGGTAGGCAGGGAGGTCACGTGACTTAGCTGGTAGTTGGGCATGTTCGGCCATAAGTGTTACGAACCACGACCACCGAAGGTGCGGCCTGCGTGCATGACGGCCTGGAGATACTGCCAGACCCTGCAGAGACTCCGCGGAGCCAGATGAGCAGCCGTGCCGGATCCCCGGGTGCTAGGGAGCGGTTATGGAAGAACCTGGGCTTGTGATGTCACCGATCATGTGACTTGGGCCTGGACTAGCCTAGACCGATGACGACAGATGGTGCAATGCCTCATGTGACCTTCTAGTAGGTTCCATGGCTGCGCACGAACCACTGAACCCTCGGTAGAGCGGACTTAGCTGGGTACGAACCTTATGTACCTGCATGTATATATAGAGTGTACGTCCGGTCCGTGCCTGGGTGTGGTGATGGCGCTGGTGATGGCTGGTCACGTCACCGAGCCGTCACCAGCGCATTACCTGAAATATACCTGCCCCCAAGTGTTCTGATGACTCATAGTATCCTTAGTGCGCTTCGGACGTTTTGTATGTTTTGTATGTTATGCATGTTTCGAACGCTTTCCACTTTTGGTCGTCGGCGTCCTTCGCACGTTTCGCACAATTCCGACTCGCCCCCTCGTCTTCCCCAGCGTGCCGCACCCTCGCGCGGCCTTAGTGACTCGAGCTTGACGTGTTGCCGACCACGACGCCCCCCTCTGCAAATTTTCGTGTCGCGCGCAAGCGTGCGTGACCGCTTGCGATCGCCCGCGACCACCCAGACCAGCAGGGCTCCATGCAGCCCAATGTTCCTATTGCCGACCTCGCCGCACCTGCGTGCGGCCTTAGAAATTCAAGATTAACGCGTCGCAGACCAAGGTAGCCCCCTCTGCAAAGTTTCGCGTCGCGCGGAAGCGTGCACGATTGTTTGCGATCGCCCACAACCACCCGACCCAGCAGGGCTCACCCACTGCTCCCTTTCCCGACCGCGCTGCACTCGCGCGCAGCCTTAGCTATTCGACACAGACGCGGTCGCAACCGCTACGGGCCCACCTACAACGCCTCGCACCACGCGGAGGCATGCGCGCTCACTTGCGCCGCTTCACACCCCCAAAATCCTGTGCGCCTCCGCCTCAGACACATTCTTAGCAATCATTTAGGTATGTTTTGACTCTTTCCAGTCTATTGACTGATTTGGACGTTTCGGAAGTTTCGACCCTTCAGGTTGCTTAGCACACTTTGAACTTTTCAGCCACCGTGCAGACCCCCTATTTAAAACGTTCACAGACCATATACGGTGTACTTCACCCAGCGGTGGCGTCACCACAAATATATTTCACCCCCACATACAGTGTGTCACGACGTTACCGGTCACGGGCACCCACATCACCCTGGTGATCACCACGACGCAGGGACATACCAGTAGCGTTTCGTACTCAAGTCCCCAGACTTGAGTTACTTAGCAATACCAGCTAGTACCTTGGGAACCTTGCTCTGCGCTTCTAAGACCATCCTCTTATCTTGTGCACCACCATTCTCGCTGCGCCTCTTCGAGCGTACGCCTTTGACCAATCCAAGTCTCCTTAGTCATCGTCTGCGACTATGACCCCTAGACCTTGTCCTTTCGTTATGCCATCTGCTGGTAAACCCAGAGTCGCACATCGCCCTGCTGGTGGCGTGACATGGAGCCCCCCCCAACTGGCTCAACATCCGTGAGGTTTTAGTGGGTAGGAGACCACACTGTGCCTAACCGCAGGCACCCTGTGTCTGAGTCCCACACTATCCCCCACACCAGGGGGTGTGTGCAAATGCATTTTCCCTCACACCCGGGCCCCTCCTGGCCCAGCAATACACACACTAAGTAGGGCTGATGGTAAATCTCCCGCTACTTAGCTCTTGTTCCTCCCCGTATTTAGGTGTCTGCTCATAGACAAACTAGATACAGGAATAAAAGCACCCATCCAAAAAAAAAACAAGTCTTATACTACTTACCCTACTATGTTTTGTTTATAGTGTTACTAGTAGAGTTATAAGAAATAGTAGAAATCAATAGAAATTTGACTAGGTCTATCTAGCACTAGGCTATTCTATCAGTGTGACTAGATCAACTAGGATGTTGTCTAGAATTCCAACAATAAAACTGGAAGTGCTAGCACAACTAGAATGTAACTAGCACTAGTCTAGCTAGTCATACTGTTGAGACGTGACTGATTCAAGTCACATGTCTCGTGGGATATGATTGAGTCATCCCATATACTAAATACGGTATCTGTCCCTTACAGACTGATTTGGACTCGGCCGGACTCTTACGGACCGCTTTTGTTTATCTTTATTGATAGAGTCATATATGGCTCTTATTGTTCTTCATTGTTAAGATACTGGTATTGTCTGCTTCAGGCAGCTATTGTTCTCTGCCCTCCAATGGCATTTCTCCCTCTGGCACACAGACCACCTGTATTGTGTTTGGATCACCTGTGCGCACAGACCATTATTAGCTAAGCGTCCTGTATATAAGGACTGCTGTTTTCGCCTCTACACTTCAGAGTTTACTTCCCCTCTGAAGTGTAAGTCCCTTTATTATTACTTCTCTTATTTACCTTTACTCATGAGACGTTCCTTTATAGTAACTTGTCTCTACTAGGTATGCAGTTGTAATAGAGTTAACTTGTCTCTACTAGCTCTTTTGCTATTAACGCTTCGCTCGTTAGTTCTGCGCTTCAACAGGTTATGGGCCCTGACGCCTAATAACTAACTTGCGTTATACCTACAGATCTACTCTTGTGTCACCTTGCTCTCTCAGCCGACCACAACTTCTTTGTCGTCCTCCACATCCTCAGTGAGCATCCTCTATCCCCTTTTATCTCGACACATCCTTTCTCGTCCACCATGACTCTGTCATGTGCCATTCTGGCTAGCCTCTTAAGGAGGTTCTTGTGAAAGGTCTTTATGACCTTAAACTCCTCTGTGCGCACTATCCTAGTATATTTTCTATACCCGGTCTTCGTCCGGAAGTGCTTTCATAGGCCAATAGGGGAAGACCCTTGCAGCTATAGGCCTTTCTAATGGTTGTGTGATACTCGGTTAATACCTGGGTCACTTTAAGGGGTGTGAAGGCCTGGTTAATAGTCAAACCCAGATGTCCTTCCCTCTGACACAACTAGGAAACGCCACTATACTATAATGGTATCTACACAGTAGCTATGACTAGGCCTCTGCCAGGAGAAGTATTCGCTCCCTTTGTGCAGGATTCGCTGCATGGCATGTATCACTAGTCTAGTTGCTTAGTACCAAGACCCTTAATGGTCTGTTCTAGAGACTCCGCAGACGACAGTCACAATTGTTATGGGAGTTGATCCCTATCATTGTCTCTGGAATTCGCTGTTGGCTCCTCTCTAGGGTACTACCCTTTACTGTGCATCTTAGTCGCCCCAGTCTACTTGGCCCTAAAGGTTAGAGATGGCCTTGAAGCGTCCTTCGCCGGACAATGCTTCTATGAGCCCTTCTTGCTAGACCCTGATAAAGCTGTATGATATGACCACTCGCCCTCCTAGGGTCTCAGAAGATCACAGTATAAGGCAGCCATCATAAAAATGATTCCACTACTATAATACTTCCAAGTCGCACAAACTTGAGGCATGACACCCTACTGTGTTATGGAGTTATAGCGCTCTTATGGCTGGACATCTACTTTCCTTAACAAGATCTGGGCTGGTTCTGACTGCTCCTTGGAACCAGATTTTATAAACATCTCAAATGGCTTCGCCCTCATTCCACCTCTCTTTCCCTCCTACCCTCGTCCTTTCAAAGCTGGATGGGACAAACTGGCAGACATGGGGAGCGACCTTCACGTCGCTCACGCTGATGAACGGAGTGAGGAGGCATCTCACCCACTCCAATCCAGCCCATGTCCCCCAACATCCCACTCCGGCTGCAGGAGTCGTTGGTGCCCCTGTTGGGCCCACAGACGAAGGACTGGCCATTTTGGCCCTATGGGAAAAGCAGGAGGAGGTCATCACAGGCCTCCTATATCTCTCAGTCACCTCGGAGGTCCTCTCCGGCATAGTATCAGAGGCGCTGTTCCCAAGCGTCCATGATAAATTTATGCATCTGGATCACCTCTATGGACAGGTCGGCTCCATGGCCACCTTCAATCTATGGGTGGGCTTGGCCAATACCAAGCTTCAGGAAGGTAGCCCCTTCCAACCTCAACTCCAGAAAATGCTGGACGCGAGGAACACCCTTGTGGAGCAAGGGATGCCCATCTCGGACATGCAAATGTCCTTCATACTTTTAGATGTGCTACCCCCCTCCTACAGCACCATAGCAGGCACCATCCTCGCCTCTGGCCCCCCTGCCAACCTACAACCTCAGGACCTAATTAACAGGTTCATCAATGAGGAATCACATATCGCTGGTCCCCTGGCATCTTATAACAAGATAGCCCCCGTCAAGAAAAATTCGCCTCCACATGATCATGCGTCACAGGCATCGGGCAGCTCTGTGTCTCCGGACATAATCTGCCACTACTGCAAGAAACCTGGCCATAAAAAGCCAGATTGCTATAAACTCAAACGGGACCAGGAGAACGCTAAGAAAGGAAGGGCTGGGCAGCAAGGGAAAGCTGCCCAAAATACAATGACTGAGGCCCCAGACTCACTTCCGGGAAATAGGTTTGCTGCGGCCAATAGCATACCTGTACCAAAGAGTTGACTATTTACCATAGTTAATGGCTCTGGCAAAATAGAAGAGGTACATGAGGTACCTCAGGTCTCCCTCTACATGATGAGTGTAAATCACTCTCAAATAGCATCAAGATGGATGATGGATAGTGGAGCATCAGCACATTTCACCCCACACCTTGAAGACTACAACTCCTACACACCTCACGAAGGAGTAGAAGTGCTTCTAGGTGACAACTCTCTACTCAAGAGCATTGGCACTGGTACAGTTACAATCTGCACCAACAGAGGCTATGACCTCAAAATATCAAATGTGCTACACCTCCCCAACACACACTCACGCATACTATCCACGCCTGCCCTAACACAAAAAGGCACCATCATCAGTTTTGATTCAACATCTTTTGCTATAAGACTTAATGGAGAGACCATAGCGGAAGGACACAAGGCTTCAGGTCTATATTGGCTTGACGGACAACATATGAACTCAGTCCGAGCACCTGCATCTGCTAGCCTTGATGTCTGGCATCAGCGCATGGGACATATGTCCAAAGATGCGCTCAAAAGATATGCTCAGGAGTCTGTAAAAGGACTCCATATAAATAACTCACCAGTAGACGATAAGTTGTGCCATGGCTGTGAAACTGGCAAATCAACACGTCTACCCTTCCCACCTTCCTCAAAGCGCGCACAAGAACCTCTTGAAGTCGTTCATAGTGACCTTGTAGGCCCCATGCAGAGCCTATCCATACAAGGAAACAAGTACTTCGCCACGTTCATAGATGACTTCTCCAAAGCAGCAGTCATTGTCTTCATGAAATCAAAGGACCAGTTTAAGGAGGCCTTTCTACACTACAAGGCATGGGCTGAAAAACAACTAAACAAGCCCATTAAAACCCTACACTCGGACCGTGGTGGCGAATACGTCAATAATGACCTAAAGCACATACTTTTGGAAGCTGGAATTGAGCATACTCTTACAATGCCTCATTCTCCACAACAGAATGGGAGAGCTGAGCGTTTTAACCGTACGGTTATGGAAAAAGGCACTAGCATGCTTCATCATGCAGGCCTTAGCCTTGGCTTTTGGGAACAAGCAGTTCAAACTGCTGTGCAAATCTACAATCGCACTCCCACTCGTTCTAATCAGTGGAAAACTCCGCTGGAGCTCTGGGATGGTACAGTCCCAGATGTCTCTTACTTTAGAGTATTTGGCTGCAAAGCCTACTATCATGTACCTGAACACAACCGGCGCAAATTAGATCCTAAAGCAAAGGAAGCCGTGTTTGTGGGCTATGAACCCCTATCAAAGGGTTACAAACTCTGGGATAGACATAGCCGGTGCTTCGTCTCTTCACGAGATGTTACATTTGACGAAAGCATCTTCCCATCCCTGAGTGACTTGGCTCGTCACTCCCAAATTCCTTCTTCTCCCGTGTCTGGTGAACTTGAAAGAGGCGCTGCCGGTGGTGAGATCTTTGTAGTGCCTAGCCCGCCTACACCAGCTGTTGCCCCTGCGGCACCTACACCAGTCTTTGTACTCCCACCTATTCAGGTGCCCGCAGAATCTCAACAACAGCCTAGCACACCCCCCAACACCTCACCTGCTGCGGCAGACCAGACAATATATCACACTCCCCCTTCCCAAGCCCCTCCCCCTACAAACACTGCTCCTACCCGCACTCGCACTCGCTCTACAAGGCGTACTGCAGTAGTCGCTCCTATACTGGCCCCTAACTTCAATAGGGAAGTATCTCCTCCCAGATCTACTCCTAGATCTCCAAGGAATACTCAGCCGGTCTCGCCTGCTTGACCAAGGCGGAGCACTAGGGTACGATTCACGAATCCTTGCTATCTCCAAGAGGACGATGAATTCGTGCAAGGAAGCAGTAGGCTGGGAATGATGGACCTACTTAATGTAGCAGAGGTACCTGGCTACAGGGACCCTCAGACTTTTAAGCAGGCCATGGAGTCCGATAACGCTGTCGATTGGCTTGAAGCATGCCAGTATGAACTGGATGCTCTCGACAAGCTAGATGTCTGGAGATTAGAACCCCTCCCTGCCGGAAGGAAGGTGGTTAAATGCAAGTGGGTGTTTAAAAAGAAAGCAGATGGACACTTTCGTGCTAGGCTAGTGGCAAAAGGGTTCACCCAACTAGAGGGGGTGGACTTTGACAAAACCTTCTCCCCAGTTGCCCGCTTCGAGTCCTTACGACTCCTTCTTGCGTTGGCTACGCTTGAAGACTGGCATATTCACCAGATGGATGTCAAATCGGCATTCCTTCATGGGGAACTGGAGGAAGAAATTTATATGGAGCAACCTGTCGGTTTCGTCACAGCTGGCTCCGAGCACCTTGTGTGCCGGTTACAGAAGGCCCTTTATGGCCTGAAACAAGCCTCCCGCGCATGGAACATGCAATTCCATGGGGTCCTTTGTGACCTAGGCTTCACGCGGACGTACTCTGATGCAGGAGTATATGTGTATCATCTTCAAGAGGGGGGTGACACACTATTTGTGATCTTATATGTAGATGACATCACTATACTCGGTAGCTCTCTGTCAAAGATCAATGATCTGAAAGTCTCTCTATCAGACCGATATGAGATGACTGATCTTGGTGAAATCCAATCTTATCTTGGTGTCAACATCACCAGAGATCGTGCAAACTGCACCATGGAAATCAACCAATCAGATTACATCTGCGATGTGATTGAGCGCTTTGGAATGTTAGATTCCAATCCAGTATATACCCCTCTTCCCTCAGGCGCTGAGGCACACTTGATCAAATTCGAAGATCAGGCCTCTACTTCTGAAATTAAGAAGTATCAACAGATAATTGGGTCTCTGCTGTATGCGCAGATAGGAAGCAGACCTGATATATCCTTCGCTGTTGCGTGCCTTAGTCAATTTGCTTCCAATCCCTCACCTCAGCATTTACGCCTATCCAAGTATGTCCTAGCCTACCTAAACACAACAAAGGACTACAGGATACGCTATGCTGGAGGTGATGAACAGCGCACATGAAGGGATCATACTCACAGTGAACTGGTGACTGTGGTGAGATATGAAGGTGAGCTTGAAGCAGCAACAGAGAGATCTTGCAAGTGAAGCAGAGTGATAGTCTGGCACACAACAGATGAGAACTGATGTGGACCAGGAGCGTACAAAGTACTCTACTTATACTGCTACAGAGGGTGACGCTGGTAACAGCAGGTCACAGTAAATACAAGGCGCATTGTTCTGTACACGGACAAAGGAGTGGACTACAAAGAGAACAAGGCGTAAAGAACAAGAAGAGTCCAGACTATGATATCATAGTGACATCACAATAAAGATAAGAACAAAGGAAAGTACATAGACGAAGTACAAGGACAATCCAGAGTGGTCCATGATGTCATGTACATGTGTGATGTCATAGATAAGAGAATACAAGAAGTCCGAGATTGTAAAGATCAAAATAATCTAATCTACAAGTCCTGTATATCTAATCTAAAGCAGTCTGTTTATCTGCGTGTCCATTGAGCCGCTAAGTGCGCACAGGTCACTTATCAACATCTCCCTGTGATCAGCAATCTGGGACTAGCACAAGCCCATGTCAATATTGTGTTGCTGCAGCAGGACACGCGCAAGCGACTTGGTGAAGCCGTCCGCAACCATTTCTGCAGTAGGGGTTCTAATAAGGGTGATGGTCCCCTTTTCGATGTACTCCCTTATGACATGATGCCTAATGGCAATGTGCTTCGATCGCCTCCCAGTGACAGGGTTCAAGGCCAAGTCAATGGCACCCTTGTTGTCACCATGTAGTGGGATGGGGTCGTCGACCTCGTACCCGAGTTCCGCAAGGAAGCTCTGATACCAAGCGGCTTGGTTGGCCGCATCGGTCATGGCCATGTATTCCGCTTCTGTAGTGTTTTGGGCCACTGTCTTTTGCTTTCGCGAAGACCAGCTTATTGCACCATTGGCTAAAAGGAACACATAACCCGAAGTGGAGTGTCTGTCGTCAGCCTGGTCACCCAGGGAAGAATCAGAGTAGCCATGAAGACCGTCTCCACTGGCGCCATCGTAGACTATCCGCATGTCCACAGTGCCTACTAAGTAAGCCAGAACGTATTGCGCAAGCCGCAGATGTTGTGGTGAGGGATTCGCTGCATACTGTGCCAGACGTGACACAGCGAAGGAAATGTCTGGTCTAGTACCAATCTGAACGTATAGCAGACTACCAATGAGTGACTGGTAGTGCGTAATGTCAGAGGCAGTAGCCTGACCCGTATATTTATGAAGGTGCTCGTCAGCACCAGCGGGCAAGGGTGTGGAGTGTGGAGTGGCATCAGACATGCCAAAGCATTCAAGGACATCCTTGACATAGCCAGACTGATCTATTTCAATGCGTCTGAGGGAGCGGTCGCGCACAATGCGCATACCAAGATAGGACTCTATCTCCCTGAGATCTGTCATGTCATAGCGTTCAGAAAGATCTGACTTCAAACGCTTAATCCTCTCCAGCGAGGCACCCAATATAGTGATGTCGTCAACGTAAACGATAACGAAGAGTGGATCATCCCCCTCTCGTTGAGGCAACACATATACGCCGGCATCGGCAAACGTCCGCTTGAAGCCGAGTGCAAGTAACACTCCATGGAATTGCAAGTTCCATGCACAGGAGGCTTGTTTGAGACCATATATCGCCTTGACTAGGCGACACACCTTCGTCTCTGCACCAGTGGTGATGAACCCTTGTGGTTGCTCCATGTATATCTCCTCGTCAAGCACGCCATTGAGGAACGCAGACTTGACATCCATCTGATGGATGTGCCAGTCCTCCAGCGCGGCCAACGCCAGAAGTAATCTCAGCGACTCGAATCGTGCGACGGGAGAGAAGGTTTCATCAAAATCAATGCCAGGGATTTGCGTAAACCCCTTAGCCACCAAGCAAGCTCTGTAGCGGCCATCCGCCTTGAGCTTGAAGACCCATTTGGATTTTACTGCCTTACGATTAGGCGGGAGATCTACTAACTCCCATGTGCCGTTATGGGCAAGTGCGTCCATCTCATACTGACACGCCTTAGTCCACTCTTCTGCATCCACAGACCGCATGGCCTCTGCATAAGATGCAGGATCTCTGCCAACATAGGCCGCAGCTAGCAGTTCCGCATGCCCCAGTCACCTGCCGCGTAGTGCCACATTGTCCCCACTGTAATAGCAAGGGTTGGGCACAGGTACACGGCTAGAGCGCCTTGGTGCATTGTCCATCTCACGCAACAGCTGACTACGCTGTGCACGAGCCTCAAAACCTCCCGGCATATCCGGTGAGGGAGGTGGGACATGGCGCATAATGCGCGTTGCACTTTGACGTGGCGGTGGTGAGGTGGGAGTGGCTTGCTCACGCTTTGGTGTGGTGGGCAGAGTGGGCAGTGCAGGTGGTGGTGGTGGCGTGTGTGGACGCTCTTGTTTCGGGTCTAGGAGTTCTTTAACATCCTCCTCCTCACTACTGCTGGAGTGTGCAGGGGAGGGAACTTGCTGTGGTGGTAACGCCGACGTGCTAGGTACGGCAATTACTGGTGGAGGTAGTGGTTGTGACACCACTTGAGAAGGTTGTGGGTGTGGCTCAGCACCCTGGAGGGACGGGAAGCTGCTCTCGTCGAATGTCACATCCCTGGACAAACGGACAGAGCGGGTTTGGCGGTCCCAAAGCTTATAGCCCTTAGATTCGGGCTCAAACCCAATAAGCATGACTTCAATAGCCTTCGCATCCAATTTGCGACGCTTATCAGCGGGTATGTGCATGTACCCCTTGCATCCAAAGACGCGTAAATGTGAGACATCTGGTACCTTGCCAGAGTACCAGAGCTCATAAGGTGTGCGCCACTTGAGCGTACGGGTGGGAGAGCGGTTATAGATGTGTACCACAGTGCTCATAGCATGCTCCCAGAAGCCTTTAGACATGCCTGCTGTGTGAAGCATGGCCATTGCCTTATCTGTAATGGTGCGGTTGAACTGCTCGGCTTTCCCGTTCGACTGTGGTGAACCTGGCATCGTGAGGTGATGCTCTATCCCTCTCTGTTTGAGAATGTCCTGTACTTGGCTCGCCATGTATTCGCCTCCGCAGTCAGAGTGGAGTGCGCGCAGTTTATGGGACGTCTGGGTTTCACCCCAGGCCAAATACATCTGCAGCGCTTTCACAAACTGATCCTTCGACTTAATGAAGTACACCACTGCATGCTTGGAGTGGTCGTCTATGAAGGTGGCGGTGTACGTGGAGCCTTGTAGGGACTGAGTTTGCATTGGACCGGCGAGGTCACTATGTACAATCTCAAAGATACGGGTTGTCCTTTTGGTGGAGGACGCAGAGAAGGGTTGGCGAGTGGATTTGCCTAACTCGCACCCACGACACACAGCAGTGTGCGTAGTAGAGCTGTCAATGTCCATGCCAGTAGTGGCAGAGGGACCGTACGACTTAAGAGCAGCAGGGGAGATGTGTCCCATGCGCTGATGCCAGATATCAAGAGTGGTGGCAGCACTTTTGATGTGAGCATTGAGGCCAATGCTTGAAGCGTCCAACCAGTAGAGGTTGTCCTCCAAGTAGCCAACAGCTACACATTTTTTACTGACAGATATTTTAAATGAGCCACTGTCAAAGGCCACTTCCGCACCCTTTTGTGCTAAGGCACGCGTCGACAAGAAGCGTGTCTTCACCTGTGGAAGGTGCAGCACATTACTGAGGGTGATAGGAATGCCCTGGCTCGTAGTGAAGACGACGGAGCCTACACCAACTTGGTCGATTGTGGACTTATCACCCAGGCGCACAGCACCTTTACACGGGGTGTAGTCCTTGAAGTCAGACCGATGTGGTGTGATGTGGTGTGTGGCACCACTGTCCATCATCCAACGCACACGCGAGGCAACATACAAGGCAACTCCAACTGCATTGTCCGCCCAGTTAATGGTGGGCTCGTCATCGACCTCCTTAATGGAGGCGGTGGTAGGTACTAATACATGGGAGTTGGCGGCCTTGTTGCCTGTGTCCTTAAGCTTCCCCGCAGCTTCATCCTTCTTCCTCTGCCTGCAGTCAGGCTTGATATGCCCCTTTTTATTACAGTAGTGGCACGTAAGCTGAGAGTGATCCTTCTTCTTACAGGCACCACCACTTGGCTTGATAGGGGCAGCCTTATTGAGCGAGGAACCAGAGGGGCCAGAGCGGCGCGCCTCCTCCGAAACAATGCGCGCAATTATTTCAGCGTGCTTGAGCTTGGAGGGTGCGCCACTGGCAAGGATGGTGGATGCCAGAACCTCGTAGGAGGCTGGCAGGGCGTGGAGAAGTATGAGACAGAACTGGGTGTCAGTGACACCCATCTGTGCGTTGGAAAGGCCGACCCGCAGCTCATTGAGTTTGGCCAACTGAGAGGCCATGGGCGCGGAGTCGTCGAGGTGGGCTTGGGTTAATTGGATCCACAAATTAAAGATGGTGGTGCTGCCACTAGCACCAGCATAGACATCCTTCAGCTTGTCCCACTTTGACTTGAAGGTAGGATAGACGAGGGGGTCAGCAACAAGAGAGTATACGTCAGGCTTAAGGTAGAGGCGGAGGTACGCCTTTGCCCGACGCTGAATAGAGTCCCACTCATCAGCGGTGACTCCTGAGGGGGGAACTTGGAGGAGGAACACATCCTCAGCTTCATGGAGCGTGAGGATAGCCTCCAGAGTCCCGGCCCACTCGTTCCAGTTGGACCCATCGAATCGGGTAAGATGAATGCCCGAAGGCATGCCAAAGGAATTGCCATAAGCATTTGCGATACGCGAGGAGGGTGTGGAACCAGAAGCAGGTGGAAGTGAACCGCCTGCTGTGGCGCCTGCAGCCGCACCGGTGGCACCAGTGGGCGAGGCAGCGCGAGAAGAGGTGGCAGACATGGGGATGGTTTATCTGTTGCCGAGGAGCAGTCAGCAACAGTGCTTCTAACAATTTGCAAGATATAATGGGGATACCACTCCTGTCTGTGAATCTGTAAGGCCAGAACGCTTAACGCGTCCTGCCTCCTGTGGTATGCCAGTGATACAAGGGCTAGGCCCAGGATGGAAGATCCCTTTTGCCATACTAGGAGCCAGCTGCCAGCCAGGATGTGTCTAAGACACGGCTCACCAGTTTGCGTCAGGGGGAAATGGGATGTGCTTTCAGAGCCCAAGGCTGTCTACCTCAGCCTCCTCGGCCTGTTGGTTGCCTCATCGCCACAAGTGGCTTTACTGAATCCTTTCCCATTGCCGCTACAAGGCAGGTATCTGGCTGCAGAACACCATAGTGGTGAACACCCCCCAGAGTCTGAACCAGGTTTTACACTCCCATGGTGAGGAGATCCTGCGCCCAGTGTGGAGCACCAGAGACAGCTGGCACTAAGCTCCACAATACACAGCCCAGTGGGCCATGCACACCTGGATATGGATTAAGGGGCTGCCAGATCCAATCTCCTTGCGCATAGCGCAGGGGCTAGGAAAACAGTAGGGGTGAAAGTAGGACTACTGGGCAGTACATGATACAGGAGGTTCCTCAGCAGTGACAACTGGTGCCCCAGTGTCAACTGCCTTGGGCAAGGCTGGTGAGGCCCCAGACAGACCTTGACCTGGTGTGTGATCCTAAGAACACAGTGACCAGCCAAGTGGAGTGGCTTGGGCACCAGGGCCCATTGTCACGGTATGGGAGAAGCGGACTCTTACTTACGATTATGACCTCGTTAGTAAGTAGTAATGTGTCATGGACAGTCGCGTTAGTCAGAAAGGACAGTAGAATCACATGCCCATGAGGCATGACTCATTACTAGGATAGCCGTAGTAGGGTTCGAGCTACTTTAGCTATTCGTCGTACGGATTGGAGAGGAGCTTTAAAGCTGCCTCGTATGTGTATAAATAGTGGCCTAGGAAGACCAAGATACGCCATCTTGGTCTTCTTCAAATCACCACTTCTATTCGTCTCCTCACGCATGCCTCGCTTGTCTCTCTCAGAGCAAGTCGTCTTCGTCAATTATCGGATTACCTAGTGGCACGACTTGCCCTAGTGTACGTTCAGGTCATGTGCCCATAAAACGCCGTGTACCTCGTGATCAGGTCACGTGACCCCGAAGAGATATTCTGCTAAGTCGTGAACGCCCTTTCGTGTCCAAGTCGGACTAACGCCGGTGGTGGCGTTACATTAAGACCAAGATCCTTCCATCGTGGCGTTCACAACTCGAGACCAGTGGAGAAACTTCCAAACCTACTCCCTCGAACGACGAGGAGATCGCAACGTACCAACACAATTCCTAGGAGCCGCTAGGTGGAGAGAGTACCGGGGAGAAACCAGATACTTTGTAGATTTCGCGTCGGGGCCAACCCGATACCGACCCGTTGAGTTCAACTTTGACCATTTGTGCTGGGTCGAGATTACGTGGAACCCCATAGACAATCGCTACGACGCAGTACGACCAGCAGGAAGGAACTACAACTGCGACATCGACTCCAGAAACCTACCCACACTGTCACGGCACGCGGGAAACGGACTCTTACTATACGGATATGACCCCTTAGTAAGTAGTAATGTGTCATGGACTCAACGCATCAGTCAGCGGTCGTAGTATCACATGCCAGATACTATGACTCATTCCTAGTAGTAGTTGTAGTAGGGTTCGAGCTACTTACGCTACTCGTCTCGACTTTCAAGAGGAGCTTTAAAGCGCCCTCTCATATGTATAAATAGTGGCTCGATAAGACCAAGATAAGCCATCTTGGTCTTCTTCAATCACCACTCTCTTCTTATCTCTCTCACGCGTGATTCACTTGCCTCCTCGAGCAAGTCGTCTTTATCGATCGGATTACCTAGTGGCACGACTCGCCCTAGTGTACGTTTAGGTCACGTGCGGAAGAAGCGCCGTGTGCCTCGAGATCAAGTCACGTGATCCTCTGAGATATTTCGCTAAGTCGTGAACGTCCTTTCGCAGTCCAAGTCGGGCTAACGCCAGTGGTGGCGTTACATTAAGACCAAGATCTACCCATCGTGGCGTTCACAACCAGAGACCAGTGGAGAAACTTTCAGACCTACTCCCTCGAACGACGAGGAGACCGCAACGTACCAACACAATTCCTAGGAGCAGCCCGGTGGAGAGAGTACAGAGGCGAGACAGGATACTTCGTAGACTTCGCATCGGGACCAACCCGATACCGCCCAGTTGAGTTCAACTTCGACCACCTGTGCTGGGTCGAAATCACTTGGAACCCCATAGACAACCGCTACGACGCAGTTCGCCCCGCAGGAAGAAATTACAACTGCGACATCGATTCAAGGAACCTACCCACACGCGCAGAGTGGGGACGCATAGACGGGCAACCCGAAGAGGAACCAAGCACCTCTGAACCCAGAACTCCGGCACCATCAGAAACCAGCGGGGACGACGAAGAAACGGAAAACGAAGACGAGTCAGAAGTAGAAGGAATAATTCACACAGCTGAGTCCCTACGCATAAACGAACCAGAGAGCATCGAGGTACACCCACCCGCAGAAATGGCCACCGCAACAATAACAGAGATAGATATGGCAATCGAAGAAGCCCGAAGAATCACCGAAGAAGCCGAGGCCTACCTACGACCCATCAACCCAACTACCGGACACCGGATGACGGCCGATGACGCAGCAATCTTCCGGGCAGTGGGACCAGACGTCGCAGACCCTCCACCAGGTGCAGGAGGACCCCCACAACCCAGAAGACAGGGAGGTAATTTTGGCCGAGGACCCCCAGGAGGACGACAACCTCAATTCGGAGGAGGGGGAGGTGGAGACCCATTTGGGGGAGGACCACCACCACCGGCAGGAGGCCTGGCTCCAGGAGCAGTGCCATTGGGAGCACCGCACGGTGCCGACAAACTGGTAGGGGAAACGCCAAACATCTTCGATGGAAACAGAGATGAGTACGAGTCATTCCTCACGCAATGGCACATTTACTGGGGACAAAACTCAGAAGCGCCAATTATGACCAACGTCTATCGGTGATGCTTGCTATTCTTGGGCTTCATCAAAGGACCACGAGTGTCAAACTGGACGCTCGGCTTTCTTCAATGGCTCAACAATGAGCTACACCACGGGCGCAGCCGATACGACCCATATCTATGGGATACCTTGACAGCGGGATTCTCAGACCGCTTCTCGAACGTACTCGAGCAGGAACAGGCGCAGGCCACACTGGCCAAAGGATTCAAGATGATCGGTGACGATATTGATTCGTACGTCACCAATTTCGAGCAACTCGCGCGGAAGGCTGATTACCGCCTCAACGACCGCCAAACCTTGGATCGATTCACGGCGGGACTCCCACGAGCCCTATTCACAAAAATCTACGAGCTAGACGACCCTCAAACCTTCAACGAATGGAAGGAAGCGGCACTCCGAAGACAAAAACAGTACATTCATCTGAGAGCCCGCCTAGGGATTAACACTACCCCACGCACCCAACCACCGCCAAGACCTCAGCAAAACCGTGGTTACAACCCACAGTGGGCACCACCCAGATTCGCCCCACCTCGCCGCGATCCAGACGCCATGGACACGTCAGCAGACCGCACTCGCGCACGCCTCGCGGAGGTAGGAGACCCAAACAGAGGAAGCTACCAGCGACCCCCATTCCCACCAAGAGGAGGACCGGGGCAAAACCAAGGAAGAAGTCAGCGCCGCGACACGAGGGAAGTGATATGTTACAATTGTAACAATCCGGGCCACTTCTCACGAGAATGCACACGCCCCAGAAAACCAAGGCAACCTGCCCAGCCGTACGCAAGCACGAGTCGAAGCATGGGCACCGACCTCTTCGAACAAGAACCTACGACAGCACGACGAGCCAACACTACCCCGCAAGAACAGGCCAAAGAGTGGATGGAAACGCTGAAGGGAGCAAGTGACGAAGTAAAAGACCTCGTATTTAAAGACCTCTGGACCCAAGAGGGTTTTCAGGACACCTGAACCCATCGGCCTGGGTGAGGGCAGTCAACTGTAACTCTGTAATCATGACTCGCTACCGTTCGCTTAGAATTCCAGTCTCGATTCGTACAAGTTACTCCATGTGTAACGCCACCACTGGCGTCAGTCCGACTTGGACACGAAAGGGCGTTCACGACTTAGCAGAATATTTCTCCGAGGTCACGTGACCTGATCACGGGGTACACGGCGCTTACGGGCACGTGATCCAAGCGTACACTAGGGCAAGTCGCGCCACTAGGTACTCCGAAGCTCGATGAAGACGACTTGCTCAAAGGGAGACAAGTGAAACACACGTGAGAGAGATGAGGAGAAAGTGGTGATTGAAGAAGACCAAGATGGCGAATCTTGGTCTTGTCAGGCCACTATTTATACATGTTTGAGGACGCTTTAAAGCTCCTCTCGAACCCGTACGACTAATAGCGTAAGTAGCTCGAACCCTACTACGGCTATCATGTGATAAGTAC
>JAKELL010000213.1:0-83415 GCA_021524915.1 Lactarius akahatsu
TCTCGACTTGTGAATCCTCGCTCCGCTGACTGATTGTTGGCAATCACCTTTAAACATTCGAACTCTGTTGAAGCGCAGAACTAACGAGCAAGAGTGAATAGCGAAGAGCTAGTAGACAAGTTAACTTCAGAGGAGAAGGAAACTCTATTACAACTGCATACCTAGTAGACAAGTTACTATGGAACGTCTATGAGCAAAGGTAGTTGGAGAAGTAAGATAGAAAGGGACTTACACTTCAGAGGAGAAGGAAACTCTGAAGTGTGAAGGCGTAAACAGCAGTCCTTATATACAGGACGCTTAGCTAAGAATGGTCTGTGCGCACAGGTGATCCAAACACAATACAGGTGGTCTGTGCGCCAGAGGGAGAAATGCCATTGGAGGGCAGAGAACAATAGCTGCCTAAAGCAGACAATACCGGTATCTTAACAATGAAGAACAATAAGAGTCTACACATGACTCTAACAATAAAGATAAACAAAAGCGGTCTGTAAGAGTCCAGCCAAGTCCAAATCAGTCCGTAAGGGACAGATACCGTATTTAGTATATGGGATGACTCAATCATATCCCATGAGACATGTGACCTAAGTCACGTCTCAACATCCCTCCATGATAGAGGCAGTCCATATATAGATGGTGTTTCTTATATGAGCCAAGAGTCGTACAGAAGTTCGGGTTTTACGCCAACTTCATAGTGTTTCTCATAGAGAACTACTTTTTGAAGGTTTTAAACTTTCTGTACTAAGTTGGGAAGGTCCAACTCCTTTAGGGCTCTAAGAAGGGTTTTTCTTAGTTCTCTTAGATCAGAGAACATGTTTGTGCTTTACAGAACAATGTGACGTCCTTGTTGATAAACCAAGGATCGACGACCATTGACTGTGTAAAAACCCTTTTACACCATTCCTAGATCAGTGACCATTTTGTCAAAGGGTTCTTTGGGCAGTGACTTAGTAAGTCCATCTGCAACCATTTCCCCTGTAGGAGTACGAATCAGGTGTATAACCTTATTTTCTACGTACTCCCTGACTACATGGTGTTTGATCAGGATGTGTTTGGACCGCCTTCCAGTGACAGGGTTTAAAGCCAGGTCTACGGCACCCTTGTTGTCACAGTGTAGGGGAATTGGGGAGGTAACCTCAAACCCTAGTTCCCCTAGGAAGGTAGTGTACCACTGAGCTTGGTTAGAGGCCTCAGAGAGGCTCATGTACTCCGCTTCTGTGGTAGACTGGGCAATAGTCTTCTGCTTTCTGGTGCACCAAGAAATGGCTCCATTGGCAAGTAAGAAGACGTAGCCTGAGGTGGAGTGCTTTTCTTCCTGATCTCCCCAGGAAGAGTCGCAGTAGCCATGAAGGCCAGCTCCATCTGTGTCATTCCCTCCAGCATAGCGTAACGCATAGTCCTTTGTTGTGTTTAGGTAGGCAAGGACATATTTGGCTAGGCGTAAATGCTGTGGTGAGGGATTGGAAGCAAATTGACTAAGGCGCGCAACAGCGAAGGATATATCAGGTCTGCTTCCTATCTGCGCATACAGCAGAGACCCAATTATCTGTTGATACTTCTTAATCTCAGAAGTAGAGGCCTGATCTTCAGATTTGATCAAGTGTGCCTCGGCGCCAGAGGGAAGAGGGGTATATACTGGGTTGGAATCTAACATTCCAAATTGCTCAACCACATCGCGGATGTAATCTGATTGGTTAATTTCCATAGTGCGGTTGGCACGATCTCTGGTGATGTTAACACCAAGATAAGATTGGATTTCGCCGAGATCAGTCATCTCATATCGGTCTGATAGAGAGACTTTCAGATCATTGATCTTTGATAGGGAGCTCCCAAGTATAGTGATGTCATCTACATATAAGATCACAAAAAGTGTGTCACCCCCCTCTTGAAGATGATACACATATACTCCTGCATCAGAGTACGTCCGCGTGAAGCCTAGGTCACAAAGGACCCCATGGAATTGCACATTCCACGCGCGGGAAGCTTGCTTAAGGCCATAAAGGGCCTTTTGCAATCGGCACACTAAGTGCTCTGAGCCAGCTGTGACGAAACTGACAGGTTGCTCCATATAAATTTCTTCCTCCAGTTCCCCATGAAGGAATGCCGATTTGACATCCATCTGGTGTATATGCCAGTCTTCTAGCGTAGCCAACGCAAGAAGGAGTCGTAAGGACTCAAAGCGGGCTACTGGGGAGAATGTTTCGTCAAAGTCCACCCCCTCTAGTTGGGTGAACCCTTTTGCCACTAGCCTAGCACGAAAGCGTCCATCCGCTTTCTTTTTAAACACCCATTTGCATTTAACCACCTTCCTTCCAGTAGGGAGGGGTTCCAGTCTCCAGACATCTAGCTTGTCGAGAGCATCCAGTTCATACTGGCATGCTTCAAGCCAATCGACAGCGTCATCAGACTCCATGGCCTGCTTAAAGGTCTGAGGGTCCCTATAGCCGGGTACCTCTGCCACATTAAGTAGGTCCATCATTCCCAGCTGACTGCTTCCTTGCACGAATTCATCGTCCTCTTGGAGATAGCGAGGATTCGTGAATCGTACCCTGGTGCTCCGCCTTGGTCTAACAGGCGAGACCGGTTGTGTATTCCTTGGAGATCTGGGAGTAGATCTGGGAGGGGACACTTCCCTATTGAAATTAGGGGCCGGTATGGGAGCAGTTACTGCAGCACGCCTTGTGGAGCGAGTGCGAGTGCGGGTGGGCGCAGTATTTGTAGGAGGAGGGGCTTGGGAAGGGGGAGTGTGATATATTGTCTGGTCTGCTGGGGCAGGTGTGGTGTTGGGGGGTGTGCTAGGCTGTTGTTGTGTTTCTGCGGGCACCTGAATAGGTGGGAGTACAAAGACTGGTGTAGGTGCCGCAGGGGCAACAGCTGGTGTAGGCGGGCTAGGCACTACAAAGAAGATCTCTCCGCCGGCAGCGCCTCTTTCGAGTTCACCAGACATGGGAGGGGTAGGAGTTTGCGAGTGACGAGCCAGGTCACTCAGGGATGGGAAAGTGCTTTCGTCAAATGTAACATCTCGTGAAGAGACGAAGCACCGGCTATGTCTATCCCAGAGTTTGTAGCCCTTTGATAGGGGCTCATAGCCCACAAACACGGCTTCCTTTGCTTTAGGATCTAGTTTACGCCGGTTGTGTTCTGGTACATGATAGTAGGCTTTGCAGCCAAATACTCTAAAGTAAGAGACATCCGGGACTGTACCATCCCAGAGCTCCAGCGGAGTTTTCCACTGATTAGAACGAGTGGGAGTGCAGTTGTAGATTTGGACAGCAGTTTGAACTGCTTGCTCCCAAAAGCCAAGGCTAAGGCCTGCATGATGAAGCATGCTAGTGCCTTTTTCCATAACCGTACGGTTAAAGCGCTCGGCTCTCCCATTCTGTTGTGGAGAATGAGGCATTGTAAGAGTATGCTCAATTCCCGCTTCCAAAAGTATGTGCTTCAAGTCATTATTGATGTACTCGCCACCACGGTCCGAGTGTAAGGTTTTGATGGGCTTGTTTAATTGTTTTTCAGCCCATGCCTTATAGTGTAGGAAGGCATCCTTAAACTGGTCCTTTGTTTTCATGAAGACGACTACTGCTGCTTTGGAGAAGTTGTCTATGAACATGGCGAAGTACTTGTTTCCTTGTATAGAGTGGCTCTGCATGGGGCCAACAAGGTCACTATGAACGACTTCAAGTGGTTCTTGTGCGCGTTTTGAGGAAGGTGGGAATGGTAGATGTGTTGATTTGCCAGTTTCGCAGCCATGGCACAACTTATCGTCTACTGGTGAGTTATTTATATGGAGTCCTTTTACAGACTCCTGAGCATATCTTTTGAGCGCATCTTTGGACATATGTCCCATGCGCTGATGCCAGACATCAAGGCTAGCAGATGCAGGTGCTTGGACAGAGTTCATATGTTGTCCATCAAGCCAATATAGGCCTGAAGCCTTGTGTCCTTCCGCTATGGTCTCTCCATTGAATCTTATAGCAAAAGATGTGGAGTCGAAACTGATGATGGCGCCTTTTTGTGTTAGGGCAGGCGTGGATAGTATACGTGAGTGTGTGTTGGGGAGGTGTAGCACATTTGATATTTTGAGGTCATAACCTCTGTTGGTTCGGATTGTAACCGTACCAGTGCCAACGCTCTTGAGCAGAGAGTTGTCACCTAAAAGCACTTCTACTCCTTCATAAGGTGTGTAGGAGTCGTAGTCTTCTAGGTGTGGGGTAAAATGTGCTGATGCTCCACTATCCATCATCCATCTTGATGCTATCTGAGTGTGATTGACACTCATCATGTAAAGGGAGACCTGAGGTACCTCATGTACCTCTTCTATTTTTCCAGAGCCATTAACTATGGTAAATAGGCGGCTCTTTGGTACAGGTATGCTATTGGCTGCAGCAAACCTGTTCCCTGGAAGTGAGTCCGGGGCCTCAGTCATTGAGTTCTGGGCAGCTTTCCCACGTTGCCCAGCCCTCCCTTTCTTCGCATTCTCCTGGTCCCGTTTGAGTTTGTAACATTCTGGCTTTTTATGGCCAGGTTTTTTGCAGTAATGGCAGATTATGTCCGGAGACACAGAGCTGCCCGATGCCTGCGACGCACTGGGGTGCGGAGGCGAATGTGATTTGACGGGGGCTATCTTGTTATAAGATGCCGGGGGACCAGCGATACGGGACTCCTCATTGATGAATCTATTGATGAGATCCTGAGGTTGTAGATTTGCAGGGGGGCCAGAGGCGAGGATGGTGCCTGCTATGGTGCTGTAGGAGGGGGGGAGCGCGTCTAAAAGTATGAAGGACATTTGCATGTCCGAGACGGGCATCCCCTGCTCCACTAGGGTGTTCCTTGCATCCAGCATTTTCTGGAGTTGGGGTTGGAAGGGGCTACCTTCCTGAAGCTTGGTATTTGCCAAGCCCACCCATAAATTGAAGGTGGCCATAGAGCCGACCTGACCATAGAGGTGATCTAAATGGGAAAACTTGTCATGGACGGTTGGGAACACCGTCTCTGACACAATGCCTGAAAGAACCTCTGATGTGACTGAGAGGTATAGGAGGCCAGTAATGACCTCCTCCTGCTTCTCCCACATGGCCAAGATGGCCAACCCTTCGTCTGTTGGCCCCGTGGGGGCACCAACAACTCCTGCTGCAGGGGCAGGGTGGTGTGGAACAAAGGCAGGATGGGAGTGAGAGAGGTGCCTTTTCACCCCATTCATCAACATGAGCGACGTGAAGGTCGCTCCCCATGTTTGCCAGTTTGTTCCATCCAACTTTGAAAGGACAAGGGTAGGTGGGAAGGAGAGGTGGAAGGTGGGCGAAGCCATTTGAGATGTTTGTGAATCTGGTTCCGAGGAGCAGTCAGAACCAGCCCAGATCTTGTTAAGGGAAAGTAGATGTCCCGCCATAGGAGCGCTATAACTCCATAACACTGTAATGTGTCATGCCTCAAGTTTGTGCGACTTGGAATTATCTATAGTAGTGGAATCATTTTTATGATGGCTGCCTCGTACTGAGATCTCCTAGGCCCAGAAGGCTAGTAGTCATGTCATACGGCTTTATCAGGGTCTAGCAAGAAGGGCACATAGGAGCATTGTCCGGCGAAGGACGCTTCAAGGCCATCTCTAACCTTTACAGCTAAGTAGACTGGGGCTGCTAAAGATGTACAGTGGAGGGTAGTACCCTAGAGAGGAGCCAACAGCGAATTCCAGAAACAATGATAGGGATCAACTCCCATAACAATTGTAACTGTTGTCTGTGGAGTCTCTAGAACAGACCATTAAGGGTCTTGGTACTAAGCAACTAGACTAGTGATACATGCCATGCAGTGAATCCTGCACAAGGGGAGTGAATACTTCTCCTGGCAGAGGTCTAGTCATAGCTACTATGTAAATATCATTATAGTATAGTAGCGTCTCCTAGTTGTTTCAGAGGGAAGGACTTCTGGGTTTGACTATTAACCAGGCCTTCACACCCCTTAAAGTGACCCAGGTATTAACCGAGTATCACCCAACCATTAGAGAGGCCTATAGCTGCAAGGGTCTTCCCCTGTTGGCCTATGAAAGCACTTCCGGACGAAAACCGGGTATAGAAAATATTGTAAGGATAGTGCGCACAGAGGAATTTGAGGTTATGTAAAACCTCTCACGAGAACCTCCTTAGGAGGCTAGCCAAAATGGCACATGACAGAGTCATGGTGGACGAGAAAGGATGTGTCGAAAGAAGATGATAGAGGATGCTCACTGAAGATGTGGAAGACGACAAAAAGGATGTAGTCGGCTGAGAGAGCAAGGTGACACAAGAGCAGATCTGTGGTATCGCAAGTTAGTTATTTAGGCGTCAGGGCCCATAACCTGTTGAAGCGCAGAACTAACGAGCAAGAGTGAATAGCGAAGAGCTAGTAGACAAGTTAACTTCAGAGGAGAAGGAAACTCTATTACAACTGCATACCTAGTAGACAAGTTACTATGGAACGTCTATGAGCAAAGGTAGTTGGAGAAGTAAGATAGAAAGGGACTTACACTTCAGAGGAGAAGGAAACTCTGAAGTGTGAAGGCGTAAACAGCAGTCCTTATATACAGGATGCTTAGCTAAGAATGGTCTGTGCGCACAGGTGATCCAAACACAATACAGGTGGTCTGTGCGCCAGAGGGAGAAATGCCATTGGAGGGCAGAGAACAATAGCTGCCTAAATGTCACGATCCCCCGATCGTAACATCAATGGAAGTTTCCGTATTTCTCATGTTTCAGAATCGTTCTCTACTTCTCATGTCTCGGAAAGTCCTGGCTTCAGTTTCTGGAGAGATAACACTGCGGAGCACATGACCTACTGCGGGTCAGGTGACCGTAGATGGTGCAATGGACTGCGCTTTCAAGAGAAAATCCATAGAAAATACAGAAAAATAGCTACAACTGTACAATATAAAAGGGCCAGTAGGGTAGCATGTATTCCCTCGTCCTAGTCTTGTAATCTGTTGTCCCATCTCCAATTCCATTGCTAGTTCCATTCTCTTGTGCCCAGTCGTGCGCAAGCAGTCTTACATAATCGACCGAACTTACGCAGCACAAGTGTCGGACTTGTGTTGACGCGAACCCCTACGTCTCGAACTCGGTACTGACCGGGCTCTTGATCGCGAAATAAGACTAGGACCTACCCATACCCTTTCGCGTGTTTTACGAAAGGAGCGAACCTTACGGCCCCGCTGACGGACAAGCGGACGCGAACAACTTACGAGACTCGGTCTCGCGAAACTTACGACTCCGCGAACGTACCCGCGGACAGCGCGAACTTCAGTGACAATTACGAGGAGTAGTCCTCGCGAAATTACCCGGCAGTAAATCTTGAGGATTCCTGACCGTGGCGAGCTTACAGCTACAGATCCCTGAAAACGACGATTGGGTTGAGGTCTTTCGTAGACTCTCGGACGATCTCCCGCAGCACGTTCTTGGTTCCGCGTATTGGAACACTTCGCCAACTGACCCACGTGGAGGATATCGCTGCGTCCTCGGACAGCAAGTATATCTTGTAGAGTTCATCAACAATACTTGGTATCTTGTAGAACGACACTTTGACACAAATCTTGGGGAGCACATCCATCGCACTAGAAACTCACTCGCCATCGAGCGACAGAACCCTCTAGGACTTGGCTGGTGGCTCCCAGACGACGAGGCAAATCCTGAACGACTCCCCCCCGCCATTCCCCCGTTCCCAGCCGAAGAAACTCAAGAAGCGCTCGAGTACACCGACAAAGACGTCGCACACGACCTTCCGGCCGACCCCATCGAAGACCTTACCGAAGCCTTCCGCCGTCTAACTCCCGTACACACAGATTCTGCTCCCTTCCTTCCTACCGACCATCCGCTCCGAACTCCGACCCCACCAACGCTCCTCACGCCAATCCCTCCTACAAAAATGACCTCTGCCCCAGTTACCGGAGCCCTCAAAGGCGCGGCACCCGCCATATTCACTGGAAGTCGAGCAGATAGCGAACAGTTTTTGCGCGATTTCCGCATACACAGCAAATTGAATAGGGATCATGTTATCATGAAGAGTCCCTATTCGCGCGTACTCTGCGCACTCAGTTACATGCGAGGACCCGCAATCAACAATTGGATCGACATCGAAGAAAAGAAGATAGACGAAATGATCCACCGTCGCTCAAACCCCGTCGCCGAAACCGACGAACTACTCTGGGCAACATTCGAGAAGTCCTTCAAGGACGCGTGGACCGACACGCTTAGCAAACAAAATGCGTATCAAAAGCTCACCACGTTACAGATGAAGGAAGACGATGTCGATTCATACATCGCACAGTTCGAATACCTAGCAAACGCCGCAGGATGGCATCGAGATGCGGACGGAACTGTCGAATTCTTTCGACGTGGACTTACAGAGACTCTCCTCAGGGCGTGTATACTGCGCACCACCGTTCCGGAAACCATGGACGAATGGCAGACGGCAGCACGCGCAGAAGCACAACGAGCTCGAACGCTCGCTAGTTGCTTGCTCGCCCGGGGAAACCGAACTTCCCGAAGAACAAATCCTCCTCAGATCACCACCAACACCACCGTACCCACTGCCCCGATAACATCAGACGTCGTACCCATGGAAATCGACGCTCTCTCAACTTCAGGACGATTGTTTCGGACAACCCTATCGGATGCCGAATACGCCCGATGCCAAAAAGACGGAAGATGCTTCACTTGTCAACAAATGGGACATCTCACGAAAGACTGCCCAAAACGTCGACAACCGAACGCTCGGATCAACGAAGTCTCCACTTCGTCAACTGCCCTCCAAAACGTCCTTCAAAACGCCCTCGACCTCGAGCCTCGCGAACGCCTCGCCCTCATAGATAATCTCGTCTTCGCGGACAGCGAGATAGACGACGGAGAAGTACAAATAAATAACCTCACCATCAACCCTCCGGGACCTTTCGCCACCACCCACTTTACTTCTCCCTCCTCTCCGCCCCATAGCTCAGCCCACACTCCCCTCTCCTCATCACCCATGTCGCCCTGTCACTCCCACCGATCGTCCACAGGCTCCCCGTCGCTCCCGCTACTCACCTCCGCCTTCCTCGACACCCTTTCACTCGACGACGAATTTCCTCGCGTCTCTGGCTTGTTTCGCCCCTTCTCGGTATCTCCTGTCCTGCCTGACGACGAACACACCGACGACGACGACATCTGGTACGACGCCGAGGAAGGCGACGACACTCTCTGGCCCACAACTGCGCGTTCCCCACCTTCCGTCCCTCTTATCGATGTCGGGGACGACACTCACCTTAGAAGGGGGGTAAAAACCTCGACAGCCTCGGTTTCACCTCCCTCCGCAGCCGCCGCCTCACTTCCAACATCCTCCATACTGTCCCCAACCCCACGCTATCCCCCTCTGTTCCCGCACCACGCATTCGAACGGCCCAAGGACCCGGATCGCGTCGAACCCGCCACGCACTCATCCCACAAACGCGAGGCCATCGTACCCCCGGAACACCCCCTGTATACGCATATACACAAGAAAAAGGGAAGTCCAAGTTCCGACAACGAACGCCCGGCCAAGCAACCTCGACCATCGGGAACCGACGCAGACGACGAACGCAAACACAAACGGCTACGCCCACAACTGGCCAGAAGAACACACCCGTTACCAAGATTCGTCAAATATCGACTCCGCCCGAAGACACTCAGACGCAAGGCTGAAGAAACCCAGAGCAACAAAACCGGCCCGGGGCCCTCGGACCGAACACTACCGAAATTAGAAGAAGACGAACTACCGTTCGACTTCATTCGCCAACACATAGCCTTCTGTTGCAGACCAGGCGCCAAGGATACCACGTACCCTATTAACCCCTTTCCCACCGATTCATCTTCAGCGGTACAGGGTTTCCGCAAAAGGTACCGACCCATCGATATGACGAAGAAGTCTTGATTTGGGACGAATCAGTCAAGAAGGGGGCGTATGTCACGATCCCCCGATCGTAACATCAATGGAAGTTTCCGTATTTCTCATGTTTCAGAATCGTTCTCTACTTCTCATGTCTCGGAAAGTCCCGGCTTCAGTTTCTGGAGAGATAACACTGCGGAGCACATGACCTACTGCGGGTCAGGTGACCGTAGATGGTGCAATGGACTGCGCTTTCAAGAAAATCCATAGAAAATACAGAAAAATAGCTACAACTGTACAATATAAAAGGGCCAGTAGGGTAGCATGTATTCCCTCGTCCTAGTCTTGTAATCTGTTGTCCCATCTCCAATTCCATTGCTAGTTCCATTCTCTTGTGCCCAGTCGTGCGCAAGCAGTCTTACATAATCGACCGAACTTACGCAGCACAAGTGTCGGACTTGTGTTGACGCGAACCCCTACGTCTCGAACTCGGTACTGACCGGGCTCTTGATCGCGAAACTAAAGCAGACAATACCGGTATCTTAACAATGAAGAACAATAAGAGTCTACACGTGACTCTAACAATAAAGATAAACAAAAGCGGTCTGTAAGAGTCCAGCCAAGTCCAAATCAGTCCGTAAGGGACAGATACCGTATTTAGTATATGGGATGACTCAATCATATCCCACGAGACATGTGACCTAAGTCGCGTCTCAACAAACTCCAATTGAATCTCCAAACCGAACTCAAACGATATGCCTTACTGTGCGTAACATCCATTCTGTTGTTCCTCTCACTGGCAATGACCTTGAGGAATCTTTCTGGTATGTGAAGTGGCAACAGAGGACAAATCAGAGTCACCCGGTGTGGGGAGAGGGGACGAACGCTATTTGAGAACCAGGAGCCTGAGTGAGTACTAGTGAGTGCTCAGTCACTTGGTGGGTGCTGGACACACCTTGGAGAGCCGATTGATAAAAGTGGTTCAGAAAAACTTGAAAGGGAGACTGGGGAATGCTGGTCGCTGGTTGGATAATATTGGCTCTAATCACCAGTAATATGGCGAACGAAGTGCCTTAGACAAACCTCTGAGATCTGAGTACCCATTACAGTAATGCAGGTAATAAACTACGTTGGTGGTGTGACGGTGGGGGCGCATGGCAGTCGACACAGACCAGATTACTCAGCAAACCTCGTCTCTCTTCTCCTGATCTCGTGGCTGTAATGAACATCTGACAATAATTCTAGGGATCACTCGCCTCTGAATTGTGGGCACACATCGACTGCTTTGTAATGTAGCGGAGTCATCATCAATAAGGGACTGGTTTATTCACCTCTTGAGATATAAAGAGAGATTGTGAGAGGTTGCTGATATGAGGGCACGGGGGTGAACGAGCTTGATGGAAGGTCAAAGCCTTAATGCAGAAGAAATGTTTGTCTCTAGACTCTCGAATGTGAACATCTATCTAGCATCCATGATGTCCGATATCGTTCAGTTTTTGTCTCCCTCTCTCACACATTTGACTGGGTTTGAGTCGATGGCACACCGGGACACAGCTTGGGCCCCACTTCCGATCATCGAGCAGCGAGCAATAACTCTTTTCGGTGTCGCATACGGAGTATCGTGGTTCTTGAACCTGGTTGCGCCGTGCTATGATTGAAGCCAGACCAAGTTCAGGCCCCTCACGCAAAAGACCAAGGCCCATCATGATTCCGTCGTATTATATTTGTCCAACATATTGTGACAAATGCAATACATATGTGAGCATATATTGTCTCCTAATTAGGACGGATAAATAATCAGAATCGTAAAATACCAGGCCATAGAATACGCAACTGATATGGGACAATCTCTTATCTGCTGACATAGGACTCGAGTCTTTTATTAAACTCTGTTTATGTGTCGACAACGGTTACCGGAAGACCAGAGAACATGCGAGTGGCGATGAACTTCTCGATGAATGGTGCCCACTGGCCCACTATCCAAACCAAATCAAGGGATGGTAACACTTCGTCGACCAGCTCGCCCATGATGTCTTCTGGTGCAAGAGCAACGTTCCATGCAAGCGCCAGAGATAGACGCAGCATCTGCACGGCGGAGAATTGATGGAGGAACAGCAGCAGCCAATCAACATCACCTATATCCTCTAAACAATGATTTGCCTCATACGCGACGAGATTGAGATGGATCACATTGGAGAGTGTAGTGGGGAAATGGCTGAGCAACTGGGCTATGTCCAAAACCTGCCAGTCAACCCATTTTAATGAGACGAGAGCCTCAGCATGGCGCCAATCCGAGGATGGGTGCTTGACATGCAGATACATGGTGACGGAGCAACTGAAAAAGTCAAAATCAGCACGCCTGGCCAGAATCAACTTGGGGCCGACTGAGCGATCAATGAACTTGGAAAGTCGAGTAGCCCGATAGTCGACGAGCTGAGGGATGTTATCTACAGAGATACTTTGTAGTTGAGGGGCGTCGATCTGGGAAATGAAGTCCTCCAGATACTCGCTAGCACCATGGAGCGAAAATTGGTGAGAGCAGGAAGGACAATCCGTGTTATGGGAGGCAAGCGTATCCGATCATTGCGGGCAGTAGCTGACTGTGATTCAAATTCAATGACAAGGTCGGTCAGCATCGGCAATGCGGCCAAACATGCAACCATCGCCCCAAGTAAATTGTAACCAGTTGGGGGTGTATGGTAAAGTTGGAGGGAGACGAGGTCACTGGTGGATGAAATGTAACGTCTACCACGGACGTTTGCCTGACTTAGGCTTCTTGCTTGGTGGCAATCCTTTGAAGTCGATAGTTGTGATTGGCGAAGGTACTGGCGTAAAAGGCGGGATGAGGTTGAAGGCTTTCGTCTCATCCGAAATAGGCGTGAAGGTCTTCGAGTTGGGGAACTCCTACGGGGATCTTATCGATATACTTGGCGTGGTCCCAGGAGATACTGTCGAGGATAAAGAAGTAGTGATATGGTGAAGCCACACGGTGTAAGGCCAGCATTCTGGCTGAGCCCGAAACCGTCCATTTTTGGACTCTCGATCGCCTCGGCCACGCGGCCTTTGTCCGTGTTCATTTAGGTTCTTTTCCTTTTGCTTTCCGAGCTAGAGGATCCCCTTTGTATATAAACTCTTACTTGGTATTGAATCAAAAAAAAGTCTCGTTTTCCCCCTTAACTCAGTGTGACAATCCCGGAAGTCAGGCCCAACCGCGGGCACTCGAAGGAAAATCTCACTGATTCTCTCCCCCTTCTCTTGGAGTGGAACACCTCCGCCTTCGAACTCACCTAGGACCCTCACGTCCTTACACATTGGCTGCCCCAGTGAGGCGGAGTCAGTTGATTCCCCCTCCATCCCCTCTTATTCCTTTCAACCTTCTCTTTTCACCTTCTTTTCGGTCGCCTCTGGTGACCAACTCAATGTCAAACAATCTCCTACAGTCTACGACGCTCGCTCGACTCCAGCCCATATTTCGTCTCGTCATCATCGTCAAAATCTAGTCGTTTTCGGTCCCCTGCCATCAATCACCTTCCCCTCGTTCCCGTTCGATCTTCGTCCCACCTTCTCTAATCCACCTTTAACTTACACTTCTCTTTGTCGTACCTTCATTTGTTCCCTTCAGTTCGATTCCCTTCGATCCCTTTTGATTTCGTTGTATCCGCTTCCGATTCCCCTCCCATTTCAACCTCCGAGCTCGCACATTTGCCCTCTAGTTCTCGTCCCCTCATCTTCGCTTGCCTTGACAAACTTTACAGTAACCCTTCTGCTTCAATCTCGCACCATCTCCCATCTTCGTTTCGACCATCACACGCACGCACCATCAGGATGTATTACGACGATGAAGACGATGACCCGTACGCGCCACGCACCGGACCAGCAGCGATGCCCTCCCCTCGTTTGAAGTTTGCACCTTACTACTCGGGATGCACAGATTCGTTCGAAGACTTCTTGGAGGAATTCGAAGGCCTAGCGTATGACTGCGAACTGACAGACCCTCAGCGAGTCGACGTACTCATCCGCTATGTAGCCCCCTCGTTGCGCGACTTCTGGAGATCGCTAAGTGGTTATCATTCGCGTGACTGGCCTCAGCTTCGACAATCCCTCGTCAACATCTTTGGCAACCCCACTCCACGGCACCAGATCATGAGGCAGAAGTTGCGCAGCTATGTCCAGGAATCTTCTAGAAGCCGAATGTTATGCGAGGACGACGTGCTACGGTACTACAGGAGGTTCATTTGCTTCGGTATTCCCCTCGTTCACACAGGCCACATGTCCGAAGAAGAACGCAACGCAGCGTTTTGGTACGGATTCCATCACGAGGATCGTCAAGTTCTTCAGCCCCGTCTTCTCGGCAAGAACCCCTTCCAGCCATCCGACGTCCCCTTCCACTTCGAAGATGTTTTCGTTTGCGCACGAGCAGCGTTTGCGTATGACGGCTCCTCATTTTGGTCGCATGTGAAGCAGTTCGAGCCCCCGAGCCTTAGACGCGTGCAGCCCGTCGTTGAGCCCACTCCTCGGCGAGACGCCTACCGTTTCCGAGCAGTGACGTGCGCTGTCGCCCCGAACGCTGAGACGACGACCATCCCCAACGAACTTCCCCCGTCTTTGCAGTCGCCATTGACCCAGCTCCCCCCTTCGTCTTCGTCCTCGGCTTCGGAATCTCATCAGACGCAAGCGCCTTCGGTGACGCTCGATCAGCCCGAGCCTACACCCACGTTGTCCACCACGTTGCGACCCTCGGCATCTCCTTCCCCGATTCATACTCATTCGCTCGCACCCTCGGCTGTTGCTGATGTCCCCGAGATCTCGTCTATACACCCTTTGTCTTCGATCGTGCCCACGTTGTCGTCCACGCCCCCATTGTCGTCCTCGATTTCGCCCCCGTTTGTACCCTCGGCGACGGAACATCAGTCTGAGCCCGAGCCCGCGCCCACGTTGCTCCCTTCCATTCCTACACTGCCAATCACCCCCTCGCACGTTCATTCGGCTATCGACACTTTCGCGTCCACACCCTCGTCTTCATCTTTGTCCAGGTTCTTGCCCTCTCATGCGCGTTTGGCAACGGAAGATCAGCCTGAGCCCGAGTCTGCGTCCACGCCTCCGATCACCTCGTCGTCACTTATTCCTCCATTGACCCATCCGCCTTCTTCCCCGAGTATTGATGACGTCCCCGAATGCTTACCTTCAGCAATGGCCGAGCAGCCCGAGCCCGAGCCCGAGCCCGCGTCGACGTCTGAGAGTCCAGTCTCGAAGTTTGGTCTATCCCCACGTACGCTGCCGCTCCCTCTTGACCAGACGCTTGCACCCCTCCTTTCGTCGCCAACGCTTTCGTCCTTGCCTCTGCTGGAGACTTCGACACTAGGCTCCCTGCCTGTCACTCTGTCGCCCGTTCAATCGTCCAAGTTGTTGCTATCAGAAGCTCACGGCCAGTCCTCTAAGTCCTGCGAATCTGAGTCAACCCTCGTGTCTGCTGCCGGTGTCGTCCCGCCGAGGTTTCCGGAGCTGTCCTTGTGCGAGCTGTTGCTGTACGAAACCATTCCCCTCTTACCCGCGCAACACGAAGTTTCGGTGGCGGTTCCCGCTTCACGCCACTTGACACCGTCGCAACAATCGCTTGGATGCAAGACGCTCAACTCGGATTCCTCCTCACTTGAAGTCACATCAGCCCCGACCTCGCCAGCGACTCATTTCGTCCCGCAAGCGCAAGAACCCCCAATGGTCCATGAGGTCTCGCAAACGTTCGCGCCTCGTCTCCCACTCGCCTCGTCCCCGCAGTCTAGCCCTAGACTTGCTCACTTAAACTTCACGCTCGCTCTCATTACCACGGCATTCCTGGATTCGCTACTCAACGTCTCGGCGATCCTTACCCACCCACGCAAGTTTCTGAGCAAGGAGCAAGATATCGGCATCAGTCAGACTCGGTTCGGTTTATCCAACACCTTCGTGCATCGGCTTCGACTTGGACAGCTCACGCCCCGTGCCCCACGCCTTGTATTCGACCCCGGAGGCAAGCTCTCAAGATTCAAAATACTTTCGACACATGAAGACATTCGCAAGCGCAAGTCGAAGACACGCGACGGCATCATCTCCTTCGCCACGCTCGACACCGACCTCCCCATCCATTCTAGTCGACAATCTCATCGTTTTTTATCCCAGAGGTGTAGCGTTCGTGTTGGAGCCGGCACACGAGGACTCGGCGACGTTTGACGAAGACGCGCGGCGACTTTATCTTCGTGCACGACGTTACCTTTCCCACTACTATTTTAGCTCACATTTTCTTCATTTTCGACGCTCAAACACGATGTTTTCTTTTTTTCTTAGATGTAGCTTGACCGAGGACGGTCAAGATTTTGACCCCCCAGGAGGTGTAAGGCCAGCATTCTGGCTGAGCCCGAAACCGTCCATTTTTGGACTCTCGATCGCCTCGGCCACGCGGCCTTTGTCCGTGTTCATTTAGGTTCTTTTCCTTTTGCTTTCCGAGCTAGAGGATCCCCTTTGTATATAAACTCTTACTTGGTATTGAATCAAAAAAAAGTCTCGTTTTCCCCCTTAACTCAGTGTGACAATCCCGGAAGTCAGGCCCAACCGCGGGCACTCGAAGGAAAATCTCACTGATTCTCTCCCCCTTCTCTTGGAGTGGAACACCTCCGCCTTCGAACTCACCTAGGACCCTCACGTCCTTACAACGGTCGTTGCGATAGAGGAAGACTTGATACGCAGCAGTGTCTGCAGGGTAGTCCACTGATCCACGAAGGGACAGGCGACCGTAAGTCACAGGTGATCCCTGGTCTAAGGGGATATGCCGGACACTCACTTAAGAGGGGAGAGAGCCTCTTAGTAAAGACGAGTAGATGGTGGTGGTATTAGAAGAAGACCAAGATGCCGTTCTTGGTCTTCGCACTCCTCTACTTATACAGATACTCGCGGGCTTTAAAGCGCCGCTCGAATACTACTAGCCAATAGCGTAAGTACCGTGAACCCTAGTACAGCTATCCTAGTATGAGTCACATCGAGTCATCCTAAGATCCGATCCATTATCGTACAATCACATGTGCCGGAGCTTACCCGGCTGACTGATCCTACAAGTCCATGACAATATCTCGCTGACGGTGATGTCATAGTCGACGCGTCAGTGTCCACTTCCCGGCCCGAGGCGCTGATCAAACCGAAACGTAACATGAAAGAAGCGCCGGTAATGCCGGATAAAGTATGCCGCACAATGTGAGGCTCTGTAAACACGGTGCAGACCCCCCCAAGAATTCGGAGGGAAGGACCAGTGCATGTCCGTCGGCCTCGCCAACGAAGAGATTGGTCAGCACCGGAAATGGCTCCTGCATCACTTTAGTTATCGTTTCTAACTGCAAGTTCGTTGCGAAGAGCATGATAGAACATAGACAGTCGCAGTGCTCAAGTGTCACGGTACACAGGGATTGGACTCTTACTTACGATTATGGCCTCATTAGTAAGTAGTAATGCGTCATGGACTAGTAGCATCAGTCAGCAGGGGGGTCACTATCACATGCCAATAGGGCATGAGTCAACACTAGGATAGCTGTAGTAGGGTCCGAGCTACATACGCTATTCGTCGCACAGATTCGGGAGGAGCTTTAAAGCTGCCTCGTACATGTATAAATAGTGGCTCGATAAGACCAAGATTTGCTATCTTGGTCTTCTTCAATTCACCACTTTCTATTCGTCTCTTTCACACGTGATTCACTTGCCTCTTTGAGCAAGTCATCTTCATCGATCGGACTACCTAGTGGCACGACTCGCCCTAGTGTACACTTAGATCACAGGCCGATTGAAGCGCCGTGTATCTCGAATCACGTGCCCGATAAGTGCCGTGTGTCCCGTGACCATCAAAGATATTTCGCTAAGTCGTAAACGCCCTCTTGCAGTCCAAGTCGGACTAACGCCAGTGGTGGCGTTACATTAAGACCAAGATCCCTTCACCGTGGCGTTCACAACTCGAGACCAGTGGAGAAACTTCCAAACTTACTCCCTTGAACGAAGGGGAGACCGCAACGTACCAACACAATTTCTAGGAGCCACTCGCTGGAGAGAGTACAGAGGAGAGACCGGGTACTTTGTCGATTTCGCATCGGGGCCAACCCGATACCGCCCAGTTGAGTTCAACTTCGACCACCTGTGTTGGGTTGAGATCACTTGGAACCCCATAGACAACCGTTACGACGCAGTTCGCCCTGCAGGAAGGAATTACAACTGCGACATCGACTCGAGAAACCTACCCACACGCGCAGAGTGGGGACGCATAGACGGACAACCAGAAGGGGAACCAAGTACCTCCGAACCCAGAACCCCCGCACCATCAGAAACTAGCGGAGACGACAACGAATCAGACAATGAAGACGAGTCAGAAGTTGGGGACATAGTACAAACAGCTGAGTCCCTCCGCATAAACGAACCAGAAAACATCGAGATACACCCCCCCGTAGAAATGGCCACGGCAACAATGGTCCAAGAAGATATAGCACTTGAAGAAGCACGAAGGATCACCGAAGAGGCCGAGGCTTACCTACGCCCCATTAACCCAACAACAGGACACCGAATGACAGCCGACGATGCGGCAATTTTCAGGGCAGTAGGACCAGACATCGCAGACCCGCCACCAGGCGCCAGAGGACCTCAACCACCCAGAAGACCGGGAGGCAACTTTGGTCAAGGACCACCAGGAAGACGACAGCCACAATTCGGAGGAGGAGGAGGCGAAGACCCATTCGGAGGAGGACCACCGCCACTGACAGGAGGACCGGCGCCAGGAGCACCACCAGGAGCACCCCATGGAGCGGACAAACTGATGGGAGAAACCCCAAGCATCTTTGACGGGAACCGAGATGAGTACGAGTCATTCCTCACGCAATGGCACATTTACTGGGGACAAAACTCAGAAGCGCCGATTATGACCAACGTCTATCGGCGATGCCTACTATTCCTAGGCTTCATCAAAGGACCACGAGTGTCAAACTGGACACTCGGTTTCCTCCAATGGCTCAACAACGAGCTACACCATGGACACAGCCGATACGACCCCTACCTGTGGGATACCCTAACGGCGGGGTTCTTGGATCGCTTCTCGAACGTACTCGAGCAAGAACAAGCGCAGGCCACACTGGCTAAAGGATTTAAGATGATCGGTGACGACATTGATTCGTACGTCACCAATTTCAAGCAGTTGGCACGAAAAGCTGACTACCGCCTCAATGATCGCCAAACCCTGGACCGGTTCACGGCGGGGCTCCCGAGAGCCCTGTTTACAAAGATCTACGAGTTGGACGACCCCCAAACCTTCAACGAATGGAAAGAAGCGGCACTCCAAAGGCAGAAGCAGTACATCCATCTGCGCGCCCGCCTAGGGATTAACACTACCCCACGCGCACAACTACCGCCCAAACCCCAGCAAAACCGTGGCTACAACCCACAATGGGCACCACCTAGGTTCCCACTACCACGCCGCGACCCAGACGCCATGGACACGTCGGCAGACCGCACCAGGGCACGCCTTGCAGAAGTGGGAGACCCAAACCACAACCGACCCCCATTTCCGCCAAGGGGATTAGGGCAAAACCGAGGAGGGGGGCAGCGTCGTGATATGAGGGAAGTAATCTGCTACAACTGTAACCAACCAGGTCACTTCTCACGAGAATGTCAGCGCCCCAGGAAACCAAGACAGCCGACCCAACCATATGCGAACACGAGTCGAAGCATGGATACCGGCTACTACAACCAAGAACCCACAACGGCATGCCGCGCAAAAACCACACCACAAGAACAGGCCAAAGAATGGATGGAAACGTTGAGGGGAGCTAGTGATGAGGTCAAAGACCTCGTATTCAAGGATCTCTGGACCCAAGAGGGTTTTCAGGACGCCTGAACCCATCGGCCTGGGTGAGGGCAGTCAATTGTAATTCTGTAATCATGACTCACTATCGATCTCTCCGAATTCCAGTCTCGATTCGAACGAATTACTCCATGGCCGACATAAAAGGGCTTGTAGATTCAGGGGCCACCGACAATTTTATAAGACCTACATTCGCGAAACGAATCGGCCTCGGGCTACAAGCCCTTGAAAAACCAAAGAAGATATGGAACATTGACAACACAGAAAACAAAGCTAGGTCTATCACTCACTTTGTCGACCTGAACGTTCAGACCAATGGAGCGTCTAAGGTTATGAGGTTCCTCGTCACAGACATTGGAAACGAGAATCTCGTTCTTGGCTACCCCTGGCTAGCCACCTACGAACCCACCATCAGCTGGGCACACGCCACAATCCACGAAGACGCCCTCCCCGTGGTACTCCGATCGATCAACCCTAAAGAGACACAAACCATCATTGCTGGAGCGATGACCCAAGACGAAGTCGAAGAAGCGGTCAAGGAACTCGAGGAAGAGTGCCAGATACACACTACAGCCACCGAACTCGCCATCGCAGCCAATCAAAACACCGTTGCCACAACCATCCCCGAACCATACAAAAGATTCGCAAAAATCTTCAGCAAAGAAGCGTCCCACCGATTCCCACCATCAAGACCATGGGACCACGCAATCGACTTTAAACCCGGCACACCCCCCAGTATCGACTGTAAAGTCTACCCAATGTCACAGGACGAAGACGGACAACTACGTGAATGGCTAGAAGAACAACTCAAAATGGGCTATATACGACCGTCAAAATCACCCTACACCTCGTCTTTCTTCTTGATGAAGAAGAAAGACGGAAAACTAAGACCGGTGCAAGACTACAGACGGATCAACGCCTGCACAGTGCGTAACCAATACCCGCTACCCCTTATGTCAGAACTCATCAACAACCTCGGGAATGGGTGTATCTTCACCAAACTGGACATCCGTTGGGGGTACAACAACGTACGCATCAAGGAAGGTGACAAACACAAGGCAGCGTTTAAGACAAAATACGGATTATTCGAACCACTTGTCATGTACTTTGGACTCACAAACTCACCGGCCACCTTCCAGAACATGATGAACGACATACTGAGCGACACCATTCGCATCTTTGCAGCCATGGGCACAATCATTCGCGTGTACATGGACGACATCGGAATAGCCACAATGGAGAGCGCCGGAATCCAAGAACATATAAAAGCCATGTGCGCAGTACTCCAAGTCGCAATGGACCATGACCTCTACTTCAAACCGTCCAAATGCACGTTCCACCAACCATGAATGGATTACCTGGGGGTAATTCTTGAAAAGGGGGTGACTCGAATGGACCCCATAAAAATCGCAGGCATACGTGATTGGCCCACACCCACGAAAGTACGTGACGTACAATCCTTCCTAGGCTTTTGCAATTTTTACTGACTCTTCATTCGCGGTTTCGCCACACACGCACGAGCACTCAACAGACTCACGCGCAAGGACACCGAATGGACGTGGGGTAAAGACGAAGAGAAGGCATTTCAAACCCTCAAAAACCTAGTCACCAGCGAACCCGTACTAGCCCACCCCACACTGACGGATCAATTCGAACTTGAGGTAGATGCATCCGGATACGCAGTAGGCGCAGTCCTCCTCCAGAAGAAACAAGACGGGAAACGCCACCCCATCGGATACTTTTCGACCACCCTAAATGAGGCAGAACGCAACTACAACATCTACGACTTGGAACTCCTGGCTATCGTCAAGGCTTTACGACATTGGAGACACTTCCTGGCAGGATCGCCACACAAAGTCAAGATCTTCTCCGACCACCTCAACCTTACGCACTGGAAGTCGCCACAAAAGATAAGTCGTCACGTAGCCCGAGAAGTCCTAGAACTCATGGAATACGACTTCGAGATCCACCACATCAAAGGGACAAGTAACGGCCGCGCAGACGCACTGTCGAGAAGACCAGACTACGACCGAGGCGAAAGGGATAACGAAGGAGTCATAGTCCTGCCGGAGAAAGTATTCGCGCGAACCCTCACCACGCAAACCCAAGAAACACACGACCAAGACGAAAGCACCATACGCCCCTGGGTAGACCCACACAAACTCAAAAAGGTTGAGGGAACCTGGTACCGCCAAGGCGCACGAGTAATCACTGGAGGACCAGACGAGATTCGCACAATCATCGCAAATCACCACGACCCCCCAGTTTACGGCCACCCAGGAATCAAACAAACGGCAAGGATCATTGAACGGAACTACTGGTGGCCAAACATGGTGAAACACGTGACCGAATACATCCAGGGATGTGCAGAATGTCAACGACACAAAGTCAATAACCGCCCAACGAAAGCTCCGCTGGTACCCATCACACCAAAAATCGACGCTAAGCCATTCGAAACTATAGCACTCGACTTCATCACTAAACTACCGGAATCACAGGGATACGACTCCATCCTCACGGTAACCGATCACAACTGCACCAAGGCATCGATCTTCATACCATGCAACAAAGAAATATCTGCAGAAGAGACAGCCGCCCTGTACGTCACTCATGTATTCAGAAGATTCGGGCTACCGGCAAAGATCATCAGCGACCGCGATCCACGCTTTGTGTCCAAATTCACGCGAGAGCTGTGCCGGATCTTAGGCATCTATCAGAATATCTCAACGGCATACCACCCCCGGACAGATGGACAATCAGAGCGCACCAATCAGTGGCTCGAACAATATCTCCGGTTCTGGACCAACGAGCGTCAAGATAACTGGGCGCAATTCCTACCCATGGCAGAATTCGCACACAATAATTGGCCACATGAAGCCACAAGGAAATCCCCATTTTCGCTCCTAATGGGATACGACCCTCACGCTGATTGGATCGATAAGCCATCACCTATCCCACAGGTACTCACAAGACTTCAACAATTCCGAGATGCACGGAAAGAAGCCCAAAACCTTATTCAAAAGGCACAATCTCTATGGATCAAACACCGCAACACGCCCAAATACCAAGCAGGAGACCAAGTATGGTTAGAAGGGAAGCACCTCCGAACCAACCAACCAATGGCCAAACTCGCGGCGAGACGCCACGGCCCCTTCCGAGTCACACGAGTCCTGTCACCGGTCAATTATCAACTCGAACTTCCCACACAATGGAGTATTCACCCCGTGTTTCACATCGATTTACTCACGCCTTATCGAGAAACGCCCATGCACGGAGAAAATTTCCAGCGCCCACCACCAGATCTAGTGGATGGAGAAGAGGAGTATGAGGTGGAGCGAATTCTAGACTCAAGGCGCTTCGGCCGGAACAAAAGACTCCAATACCTTGTGAAATGGAAAGGGTACCCAGACTTGGAGAATCAGTGGGTCAACAAGGATGACGTATTCGCTGACGAAGCCATAGCGGAGTACAAACGGAGTTCAACCATCGCTAGACTGCATATAAACCACACCAACGACGCTAAGTTCACCCCATCCCTTCACACTGGACTCCTCACTCAACCAATGATGTCTCTTCCCTCTGCCACCTCTTCCCCCTCTCTCGCTTCCCGTCTCGTCGACGGCCTCACCCACGAAGAGCTCTGCGAAGCCCTTAACAACGTCCAGACCGTCATCGACATCGAGCAACCTGACCAGCCCTCCGCCTGCTGGCTCACCAACACCCAGGGGGATCGCCTCAACTCAGCACCCTACACTGAGGCCAAAATTGCTCGGCTTCGTACAGCTGTCAGACTCTTTGCGAGTCCCCCACTTCGACCTCTCCCTGTCCGGATCGAGCACAGGCAAGAACAAGACACGCGCGACCCTCCGATGGCAGGAGTGGATGAAAATGCGGGACTGGAGGGATTCGGCGGACAGTTGGAAGAGGCGGCAGTTGGCGACAGCAGCCGCCAAGAGAGCCATCGTGTACCACCGACGCCGACTACACACCAAGACGCTGAGAGGGCCGTCTACGAGGCAGTAGAAGGGATGCTCAGGGAATGGTATCCAGCTGAGCAACCTTACCTTATCATGGCTACCGATTCTGACGACCCCCGCGAAACCCCATACGCCTGCGACTCCACGGGTCGCCCCATATACCACGGCGGAGTGGTGGTCGACACCGAGGACTCCACCATGCCGGCGGTTCGCCTCCGATACCTGGGAGGGTCGGCGCACACCGCGCCCCACGGATACAAACACAATCGGGGGGACGACTTCGTCCACTACCCCATCACCAACGCACAAGGGGTGACGCGCCAGGCCACCTTTGTCCAGGTCATCGCCGGACCCGACCCCATTGTCCTAGGGCTCGTAGACGACAGCGACAAGGTTTATAGCCGCCCTCTCTACGCCGAGCCCCAAGTCAGGGAGGCCAGCAAACCTCACTACGCCCCCGAAGACCTGTACACCCTTGTAGGAGGGCACAGCAACCAGCACCGAACCGACCGCGCCATCAACAAGCTGAGGGACATAGGATTGAAGGCGGAGGTGACTTGCTTCCAGGCATACAAACATGAGGCGGAGAGGATGGAGCAGCGCCTCCACACCCTGGCCCAGGCGCTCGGTGGGGTACAGTTGGAATTGGCCCGCTGTAAGTTCCGACTCGAGATGGCTAACGTGCTGGACCGAATTACGGAGAGGCAGGAAGCGTGGGTTGGAGGAATGGGCCCCACTCGGCGCCGTGGTCGTCGCGGCTGAAAAGGGGGTGATGTCATGGTACGCGGGGATTGGACTCTTACTTACGATTATGGCCTCGTTAGTAAGTAGTAATGCGTCATGGACTAGTAGCATCAGTCAGCAGGGGGGTCACTATCACATGCCAATAGGGCATGAGTCAACACTAGGATAGCTGTAGTAGGGTCCGAGCTACATACGCTATTCGTCGCACGGATTCGGGAGGAGCTTTAAAGCTGCCTCGTACATGTATAAATAGTGGCTCGATAAGACCAAGATTTGCTATCTTGGTCTTCTTCAATTCACCACTTTCTATTCGTCTCTTTCACGCGTGATTCACTTGCCTCTTCGAGCAAGTCATCTTCATCAATCGGACTACCTAGTGGCGCGACTCGCCCTAGTGTACACTTAGATCACAGGCCGATTGAAGCACCATGTATCTTGAACCACGTGCCCGATAAGCGCCGTGTGTCCCGTGACCAAGTCACGTGACCATCAAAGATATTTCGCTAAGTTGTAAACGCCCTCTCGCAGTCCAAGTCGGACTAACACCAGTGGTGGCATTACATCAAGTGCAGCAATGACATTGTCTTCATCATCAGGTGGAACGCCGCTCTCAGGAAAGTTGTGAGGATAATAAATATCAATAGGAAATGTTGGCCAGATATCGAGATTCTTCCTGACAGGAGTGCCAAAGGAGCAGAGTATTTGGAGATTGAGACGGTGTGGTGACTCAAATATGATTTGTCCCCATCTTCAGCATACATGTGCCAGTAAGTGCCATTTCCATACAACTTGAAGGCAAAGTTGAGCCTTGTGGCAGAAGTCAAATATTTCGAGCAGGACATCATCTGGGAGCATGCTGATTGTTGTTATATGTCCGTGACTCTCGCCTGTGTCACACAAAGTCGATTATCGCTGGAGTCATCACGGTGGTGGGGCCGAAGGACACACCTGGGGCGAATATGTTGTTTTGTTTCTTGTGAATCTCTCTGATATGTGAGGTGGCAATGCCAGAGGACAGACCCAGTAGGGAGAGTGGACGAACGCCAATTGAAGACCTGGAGTGAGTACTCAGTCAATTGGTACTAGGCACTGGACACACCTGGGAGAGCCGATCGATAGGAGTGGTTCAGAAAAACTCTGCAGAAAGTCTGAACCACTGGGACTGCTGAATAGAGATTGCGGCGTGAAAATCAGTCCGGTAATAAGGCACATGAACTTGAAGGTCTTGGACAAACCTTTCAGTAGCCATGAGTAATGTGGGTAGTGAACTGGGCTTTGCGGACGGGGGGGCCGCACTTATACTAGTCCCAGCCCTATAAGTCGTAACTTAATAGCTTCGTGACGGTTACTGGAAGGTTGCCTAGCCCCGGGCCGGTTGCGCCGGGCTGTGATCATGTGATTGATGGTCAACCAAGCTCCTCGTAATTTCTTTAGACCAAGACCCATCACAACAAGTCCACTGTAAATCTCGTGCAGAGGTAGATATTGTGACGAACCCGGCGGGCTGTTCGGGATTCCGGTCCCGCCACCCCCTTGAGTAAACCCGTTTAGCTGTTGCGGAATGTAGTATAGTGAATAGTAGGCGTGTTTGCCTCGTGTCAGTGGTAATCGATGGTAAGTTGGTTGACACCACCGATGACTGTGGGTAGTCATCAGGCTGGTAACTTACTTGGTGGTGTCCGACATGGGCGGTGGGCGGTATGGGCGCTTGTCAGCTAACAACTCGACACGGACCAGCAAACCCCGCCTCTCCTCTCCTGACCTTATGGCTGTAATAGTGCTGTAATGAACATCTGACACTGATTCTAGGGATTTCTTGCCTCTGAGGTACGTCGTATATTGCATGGAATTAGTCACAATTGCACAACCCCTGCGGGGAAATGGCCAGGTTGTACGGTGGGTAACAACAGATGTTCTCACAGACGATGCACGGTGTCTCAAGAGGAATCCTTGCGACTTCCCATGGGATTGTGGGAGCGGCGTGGATGGAGGTGGTAAATGCATGTGCAGGTGCGCCGGACGCTGTTCTCCTGTCTCCCTCTCTTCTGCCTCTGCCTTCGAAGAAAAGGTCGAGTCAACAACTGGTTACACCATGCCTCCCAGTCCTCAATTCCGATTTATAGCTCCCGTTAACACAGACTCGGTCGTAAGGTTTGCTGTCTGGCATCTTGCGTGCCTGTTCTTTCCATCAAGACACGGGTCTGCGGCACGCGGAGGATGCGAGCTGGGGAACAAAATATATGTGGTACGCAGTTGCCGTTTCCTCCGTCCTTCCTTCCATCTCACACAGGTGTCACTCATCTACCTCACGACCAGCGTGCGCTACGTGTTTGAGAGGTAGGGATGTCCTGTTGGGGATCGATCCCACTCCGGCTCTCAAGGCGTTTGCTGCCCTGCGGGAATGGCTGGCTGGTCGTGCGTGTCAAGTTGAGAGTGAGTAAGTTTTAGGTCATTCATGAGGTCCTCTCTACATCCCCTTCTCCCCTAGCATCTGCCTGCGCGCACAGTAGGAGCGCAATTCGAGCCCAGAACATTAAAGAAGGTTTACGGTGTAAGTCCGTTGACAGTGCCAAATATTTTTCGATGGGTTGCTCAAGGACGAACGATGGGCATGGCCCAATCGCATGTGCTCTCCTGATCGGTTCTCGAACCAAGGAGTATCACGGGTATCTGATGAACCGCATGCCGCTTTTCTGAGCTACAAGGCCCCGGGAGCGGGCTCCGAGCCAGATCCGCTATCTCTGCGCTTCGCCATTTCCTTTTGCTTGTCCGATCCGCAGACCTGCACTTCACTGACCTCGACGGCGACCTTCGCAGGTTTACATTGTACTCACACGATGACGCGCCTGCGCTTGTGCAGCACGTCTGTCGTTCGACCTCGTTGCACAAGTCTGATCCCCGCTCCTACTTTACTTCGTCTTTCACTTGTAATAACCTCCATCGACACCTCCTTTGGCTTAAACGCCATCCCTGACAACTGGCTCCGCGACTGACTTCTTCGAAGCCCAGGGGCGTCTCTCACACTCGCATGCGGCAGGGGCTCTGGCATCATCGACCGAAATGCCAGAAAGTCGACGCTTCTCCAATACATGACGCTTGCAGGTGATTCAGTTGTTAGCTTGTGATTGCCGTGTATGTGTCCTAAGTATTGTGGAGACACTTGCATGTACATGTCATGACAAACGCAGCCTACAGTGTCTCTACGGTAGAGAAATGGTGGAGTAGGTACAGCCATTCAGAATCGCCCGTATCCTCAATTTCGTAATCCTTGGGCTTGGACGAGGGACCATATTGGAGTGTAGCAGAAAATTCGCTGAGCACCTGGGTCAAAAAAATTCCACCCATACGCTTTGCATGAGACGCGAATCCAAAGGAGGTGCCAGTCCGGGGATAAGTGGCCTGCCCGACGGTACGTAGCAATGTCGACGGCTCCCGACCTGCATGATTTTTACATCGAATTTGGAGCTCCTTCCCGATTCGATGTTCCGTGGTCTTAATCACGTGTACTTTCCCATCTTCCCTTATATCCTAACTTCAGTCAGTAAATGAATGATGGAACTACGGCCCACCTGTCGGGTCGGGCGCGAGTGGATTCAACTCCCCCATCTCATTGATGAATATTGATGACCCGAAACCAAGCCCGAAACGGTCTTTGTAAGTCGGCTCGGTTTGGAATACTAGTACATGCATTTGTCTTATCAGGAGATCAATCACGCAATTTCGTCACACGACCGCGCGAGCGATGGTCTATAAAAGCTGTGCTGAGTTCCCATCCATTGCAAAGACCCACTAGAGCACCTCGCATACAGACAAACATGACAGACTCGAGCGAGCCTCGCTTCGTCGATACCACCCTTGAATACTTCACTCCACCCGCAGATGGGTCGAAACCCTGGATTAACATCAACGCCGATCTCACCACCGGCGTGCGCGCTTCAAACTGGAAATACACGACCCATAACGTAAAAGTCGAGAACCTCCGCGGACGCGCTGAGGCCACCCTCGACAAGAACGGCTTCCAGTTCTTCCACCACCCCGCCAAGCACACGTCGTTCGCAAACGACGAAGAGATCTTGCGCGAGTACTACCCCGAGAGCACAGAGCTTCTCAAGCAGCTCACCGGCGCCAGCCGCGTCGTCCTTTTCGATCACAGTGAGTTTGTCCGTCCGTAACATGCGTCGGTGCCCGCTAACGGTGTGCACGTCGTCTTCTCAGCCGTCCGCCACAGGCGCCCTGATGTCATCGACACGCCTCAGACTCGGCAACCTGTCCCTGCCGTGCACGTCGACCAAACGAACGAGTCGGCCGTCGTGCGCGTGCGACGCCACCTCCCGCCGGATGACGTGGAGGGATTGCTGCAGCGACGCTTCCAGATCATCAATCTGTGGCGGCCGATCCACCATGCCGCGTATGACTGGCCGCTCGCGCTCTGCGACTGCGACAGCATCGACCGAAGCCGCGACCTCGTTCCGACGACGCTCAAATACCCGGATCACGACGGGGAGACGTACTCCGTGGTGTGGAACGAGAGCCACAGGTGGAAATACGTACGCGGGTTGTCGCCGGAGGAGGGCGTGCTAATCAAATGGTACGTCGTTCGTTTACCCTGTCCGCCCCGGCGACTCGCGCTGATTTCACCGGCGCCGTTTGCTAGCTACGACTCGATTCAAGATGGGAGCGTGGCGGTGCTCACTGCGCACACCGCGTTCGAGGACCCCACGACCCCGCCTGACGCGAAGAAACGCGAGTCCATCGAACTCCGCGCTCTCGTCTTCTATGACTGATAATAATAGCACAGTACGTAGCATGTTATCACGTTCTCGTGGGATCCGTCCCCCGTTTGTGACAACACAGTAGTATGGTCCATCTTGAAGGGTATTACAGTTGCGTTTTGCATGCCAACGAGAGGATGCTTTGCCGCCTTGTACCGATCCAGACACATGTAAAGCGTGTAACGATGAGGCATCTCTGCTCTGTGGCTATATTTGTGATTCATTAGCATATGGGAAAGTGAGACAGAGCTGCAGCAGAGGAAAGATAAAAGAGGAGGACTCGACACTGGTGTTCCATCTGACCTTCTTGCTCATGCAATCGAACAATGCGTAATGATTGGATCCTTTACGAATAGCCGAAGTAGAGCAGCACATCGTGGGGAGGCTGAGGGGAATGAGACGACATAGTGCCGTCTCGAAGTCGCGGTAGCCCGTATCGTACAGTAGGTGCTCTACTCACTAGATTTAGCCAGCAAAGGCAAACTATGACTGATAATCAATCCATCTATTCTATACAATATATAAATGCTCGACGAACTTTTTTGCTGACACATACAATGAGTCATATTTTTGTCATTTATGGCAGGTGATGTCTGCGATCCCTTGCGTCCACGTACGCTTCTATGCTTGCTTCTATGCAGGTCTCCACATTTTCTCAGGTTGTACGATGGCTTCCTCCGGCTTTCGCTACAATAGTTGAATAGTGAGACACCGTTGGCGACATGATGAAATCATCGTTTCGCTCTCTCACTGTGTCAATGTATGTTTCTCAGCGCCATGTTTTCCATATTCTTCTATGCCGGTGTGTTTTCGCTCTTGTTCTTTCGTTTCTCTTTCGGTTTGATGTTTGCATTCCTCGCTTTTTTAATTTGACACCCAATATATTGTTCTTATGACTTTGTGTCGTCATTGCTGCAAAATACGGGTGTCCCCATCTCGTGACTACTTTCCAGCGTCCTCCTCTTCGCGTTCTACCTCTGAGGTTTCACGTTCGCCAGAGACGTCAACGCTTGACTCCCTGCCTCTCACTCCGCTGCCTGATCAGTCATCATCGTTGTCGAGATCTCTCGGCCAGTCTTGAAGTCTCATGAATCCGAGTCTTTCTCTTTCTCTGCTGCCAATATCGCCCCGCTGAGTCCCCGGAGTTTTTCCAGTCCGAGTCGTTGCAAGGCGAATCCCTTCCTTTCCTCCTCACGTCACTCGAAGCACCACCAAACGTACCCATTTTGACCCATTCGCTCCAATCGCGACGACCACTCGGAGTGACATCGACAGGCTCAGTTTCCACGTCACACCAGCCCCAGCGACTCATTTCGTTTCGCGATTGCAACAACCTCTGCTGGTCTACGAAGTTTCGTCGACGCTCGCGGCGCCTCGTTTCTCACACCCCTCGCCCCTGCTTCCATTATTCGGCCCTGGGGCGGTACGGGTACGGGTGCGCAATCTGTGACCCTTACGAAACCCGCTACCCGTGGTCACCAGTCATGGGTTTCGCCGACACGTTCTCGCCCCACTTCACTGCGCGCTGCAAGCCCATGGTGCCACCTCCACCCTTTGGTTGCGCGCAAGAGCCGCCATCATCCCCCGCTGCGACACAACTCTACGAGTGTGACACAGAGCAACATGCTATGGCAGTGACGGTGTGCCGCGCGCTACGACACCGACGGCGCGCTGCATGCTATGACAGCGATGTGGTGTCGCACGCTACGACACCGACGGCGTACTGCACGTTACGACAGCGATGGCGCGCTGCACATTACGACAGCGAGGGCACGCTGTGCGCTACGATACCAACGGCGTGCCGCACACCACAACAGCGATGGCACACTGCACGCTACGACGCCGACGGCGCGCCGCATTCTACAACAGCGATGCGGCGTCGCACATTACGACAGTGATGGCGCCGTGCACGCTACCACTGTGATGGCGCGCCGCATGCTACGTCAGCGATGCAGCATCGCACGCTACGACAGCATCGCCATGCCGCACGCTACAACACCGACGGCGCGCAGCACGCTACGACAGCAACGGCATGCCACACGCTACGACATCGATGGCGCGCCGCATGCTACGACAGTGATGCGGCGTCACATGCTACGACACTGGGGTTTAGACGGGTACGGGTACGGTATCGAGGGATCGATCGGTTCGTTGCACAGTGTTGCATGTTCTTCTGTTCGCGCTCTTAACTATGTTATGTACTGCAGGGCACGCTTCCTTTCATTGCTTGGCGCCTCGACAATGCCTGGTCTGGGAACAAACTAGCTCTGCACACGGCGGCTGACGACCTCGAGTCCTTTATGTGGGTTCTCGTGTGATCGCTTGTCCATATATTCAAAAAGTCGCAAACATAACCATTGAATCTGCGACAATCAACCGTCTGGCACACGCATTTTCCAGCTCTGACCCTTCCGTGATTGTCGGCAAGGGCATCATCCTCAATTATGGCCAGACCAGATCTTCGGGGACCTCGTCCGAGAGTGGCTAGGGATTTCCTCTGATTCTCGCAGGTTTCTCGCGCAAGTTGAGAAGTCTTTGTCAGCCTCGGAATCAACAAACGATGGGAGACTGGGAGGCAGTTATCGATAAGAGTAGAGTGCTATTAGTAATCAGATACGCGACATACTGTAAAAGGAACGGGTCAGAAACCGAATTTTACGATGTCGCCCGGCGTTCGCTCGCCGCTCGCCCTGGACTCGAAGACCCTCGCACCCAGCGGCCACCATACTCACTGGTTGCTCGGAGTTGCTCGGAACTGCTGTGCTCGGTGCGTCCCTTTCTATCGGATCGATCGAGGTGCCTCCGGCCATTCCTCTCTTCATTCGTGCCAAGCCGCTGCCGCTCACCCCTTCCGTCTCATTCGCCATTGTGCCCATCGATCGTGCACTCGCACTCGCAGTGTGTGCATGGTATATCAGCCGATGTGAGTTAGAAGAACTAGAGGGACAGGGTTACCTCTCATCATGCGTCCCTAATATATGACCCAGAAGCTGTGCTGCCAGTGGGAGATCACCAGGAAAGGTAGTAAGTACGTCACTGGCACGTGACACACTCAACCAGTACACACCTGGAGAAGGGAACACCGCGCACACGGACGAACAGGCGCGCTTCCTTACGGCCGACTGTCGCTGGTAGACTCGTAACCAGCCGTTCGAAGGAGGATTTTTGAGGGTGTCGCAAGCGACTGGAGGATCCTCGATCGAGCAGTCCTTGCACAGCCGGCACCCCCATAGAGCGAGCGGTCACCGGTCTATGTCGCTGGCAGGGAGCTGTACCAACTGTCCACTGCCGCACACTGTAATTCCCTGCAACCTTCACATGCTTCCTCCGAACCCGGATACACCAACCCTTTCGATAATGTTTAGCCTTCACTGGCAATTGATTTGCAATCCTGGGTAAATACGCTGAGCATACTGGAATAAATATCCGTAGGCCGTGACTCTCCCAGTGCCATCCTCCTAGTATTTCAAGAGAACGAATGCGTTCAGAAACCACAATCTGAAGTTCGTCAAATACCTTAGCCCGGTAGCACAATTCGCGCACGCCTTCTCTGGAATTCTTGGTCAGCCAGCTGGACCGGTGGGCTGTCAATAATCATTTCGTTCTCTACGTTATTCTTAAAGGAGCATGGAAATTAGCCAGTCCCCCGTGCTCACCCTAAGGTCAGATCTACAAAGTGTCTTCCCAAATATCCCATCCGACCGAATGACTGCAACCTTCCGCATGCTCAATGCCCTCCTCCCTCCCCATCTGTCCGGCGAGGCATACCACGGGACAATCTTCTGCATTCCCGACCCCACTCAGCCGTGAAAACTCGTCGTTGTCGTCGACAACTACTACCCCGAGGGAGCTGTACTCCCGTAGCGCATTGCCCACCTCACCAGGCCATGGAAACCGATACGTCAACACGCCTTCCTCCGTGCGGGACCGCCGAGCGGCAGATACGATCCCACTGAACATCGCTACGGCCTCCTCCCAGCCGCGCCGGAATTCAGCAAGGAGCACGCGTCTGGCGTCTACGTCTATGTGCGCCGGGACCGACAGCGACAGCGTGCGCAGCGCCGATACGCGCGGGAGGATGCGCACCTCTCGTGGGTGCGATCCTCCTGGGCCAGAAGCGCCGTCGACCGCCACCAAGCGCCGGTTCACAACTCGCTCGAGGTTGAGGTCTTTGCCAGCGAACATACAGTGACGCGCAAAGGTAGCCCAGTCGCGCGTGTGCGCGTCGTCAAACAAGTCGCACTGGTCGAGGACGAGGTGGCGGAGGCGCGGGAGGCTATGGAGGAGTTTGCTCACGTCGGAGTCGCTGAGGCAGGAAGAGGAGAGGTCGAGGAAGGTGATGCACGGGAGGACCGACCTCCAGCGGCTGGGGCGTAGGATGCGGACCATCTCGCGCGTCGGAAAGCGCAGGCGGAGTGCGTGGGTGCGAGCGAGGAATGGAGAGGAGGCGAAGTATGAGAGGGTGTTGAGGTGGAAGGCGGTGAAAGGATATGCAGACCACCGAGTCGAGTCGTTCACCAGGTCCTCGACCACGGAGATGGTGGGGAGCTCTGCGGAGGGCCAATCGGCGAGAGTGTCCAGCAGAGAGTCGTAGTATAAAAACTGTGTGAAGATAAAAGGTAACATAAATGCGGGCTGCAGGAGAGGGAAAATGCAGGTGTGCTCACTGGGGGACGATTCATGGACGGGTTCCAGATCGGTTTACTATAAACTCAAAACATGAAATACTTGAGTGGAGTGGTAAAACTCACTAGGGTCGAAGTCGGAGAGAAAGGTAGCGCAGGGTCGGCATGGGCTTGTGAAAGAGGCGCGTCAAATGATCTATTGTAAAAGTCTTGTGGGTGTATAGACTTAACCATTCAAGCTCGGGTATCATAAGGATGACATTGATGGCAACATCCGCATTTGCGGTCCGAGTGGCCAAGGAAAACTTCTTGATAAAGTTTGCGTCACCGGGGGTCCTTTGTAAATGCTCCCCCAGCGTCAGAACATTGTCCGAGCTCTTCAAGTGAATGTGGTAGAACAGATAACGACGCCAATTCGGGATACGGCCATAGGAAAGGATACGGAGAAGAGAGATTGTCGTTTGTTGTAGATCAATAGATGGGACACAGTCGAGGATGCAAGCAAACAACTCTGGAGGGAGAGACGTCAAACCCGCCATGGTGGCAGGTGGCAGAGAGGTGAGTAGTAATGCCCGTCCGAGATCCGGTCCGAGTTTGACATGCGACGTTTCTCGGTCATATCCAAGCGACTCAGGCTGTTGGTATTCCATTCTCTTCATAACAAAGCCTGTCAAATGAGGACACTATCGAGTCCTGCTGTCCAATCAGTTAGAAAGATGCCAAAATGGAGTGCGGAAGATAGGGAATTGATTATGGGCAGCTTTCTTGCAACTTTTGCGGAGGGTCGACGAGATTTAAGTAAACGACAACACTTTCACTTATAGTGGTAACAGGTTCCGGGTTTTCTGTCAAATAGAGGCCATTTTTCCCTGGCAATTCGGTGCCAGTGTACACTCGAGGAATTGGCCGCAGTGCCTGATACCCAAGCTGATACCTTGGCCCGGCCCGGCGGCGCCCTTGGATGGATGCACGCACACTGCACGCACCAAAGGGGTGTGCGGACCGTCTAGGCGCCCATATTATGTCAGGGAGGGAGCGGTCCATTGAGGTGTTATTTGGGTGTTATCGAATTTTTTCACCCCAGCACCTACAGAGCGCCTACAGAGCGCTAATCATACTCTCCCTGTGAACGTGAATCTTCAGAAGTTATCGGCACAGGTAACCCCCAGATAATTTTTCCTCAACCTGTATCTGTACCCGTCAAAACCCTTAGCCTCCACAGGGGTAAGGGTATTGGTGGTTAGGGGTACGGGTACCCAGGGGTTCTGCGGGTAGAGAAAACCGCAGCTGGCCAGTAAGAGTCCTCTTTGGCGGACCGGACTTTCCCGCACTTCGGCCGACTTGGGCAGTGTCGCCCACCAGGACCCCGTCAGGCTACAGTTATTTGCGTAACTACTACCCCAACTGCTTGGCCTTCTATTGTGGTTTCCTGGAAAATTTGAGCTCAAACTAGCTGTCTGGGTTGAAAAGGCTGTCTTAGGCTAGTCCGTCATCCCGTTCTGTTGCCAACTTGAAATATCCTACCTGCATCGCGCTTTGTGTACCATGCCCTCACATATTGACGCTACGCTCACTTCTTTGGTGAACTTCAACCCCACTTCGTCCGTCCGATTTCTTGACATAATTGCCTTTCTCAAGAGAACCTCAAATGTCTTTCCTGCCCTCCGCCACGCTCTTACGCTCCGTCTCGCTAAGAACTCACGTGAACACCACAGCGGCCAAACTCCCATTTCTCATATGTCTTCTCCCGCCCTTACCTCTGATTCACTCGATAAGGACACACGGGAAAGGTGGCGTTTCTCTTTTTGGAAGTCTCAGAGAAAGAGCCAACATGCGAACCGCCTCGAGGACGGAAAGAAGAGACGGTTAGCATCCTGAGGTTCCTTATTGGCTCTATATATTCGCCGTGTACATGCACGGGTTGCCGAACAGCAAGTAGGGGTCGTTTGTGCTAGTGGGCTTCCTACTTGACTTCGGGTGTGCTTGGACGCGTAAGATTCGACAGTCGAAGTGCTAGCCAGTAACATTGGATCACGGCTGCATCTTCTCACTTTGTTCAATTAAAAGCAGTAAACTCCATGCCGTTCACCGCGGAGTCCCCGCAAGAGTATACATCAACCCGGGCTGATTTGAAGGAATTCTCCGTCCGCAAGTTACATAGAGAGACATGCCTGTGATCAACGAAGAGCCTCATTTGAACGGTAAGAATCACAGCTTTGAGGTGCTTCGACCGCTACGTGGACCATAAATCGACCGCGCACACAATTCACTAAACTATCAGTCATAGTTTACCGATGCTGGTGAATCCTAGTGAGTAGAGCACCTACTGTACGATACGGGGTACCGTGACTTCGAGACGGCACTATGTCATCTCAATCCTCTCAGCATCCCCACGATGTGCTGCTCTACTTCGGCTATTCATAAAGTGTATCCAGTCATTACGCATTGTTCGGTTGCATGAGCAAGAAGGTCAGATGGAACACCAGTGTCGAATCCTCCTCTTTGATCTCTCCTCTGCTGCAGCTGTCTCACTTTCCGCTAATGAACCACGAATGTAGCCACAGAGACGCCTGGGAAACTGATGCCTCACGCACACCTTTGCATGCTTTACATGTGTCTGGATCGGTACAAGGCGGCAAAGCGTCCTCACTTCCCACGTTCATTGGTACGCAAAACGCAACTGTAACACCTTTTCGTTGCTGCCGCTCTAGATGACCATATATTTTTGTGTTGTCACAAACGGGGGACGGACCCCACGAGGACGTGATAACATGCTACGTACTGTGCTATTATTATCAGTCATAGAAGACGAGAGCGCGGAGCTCGATGGACTCGCGTTTCTCCGCGTCAGGCGGAGTTGTGGGGTCTTCAAACGCAGAGTGCGCCGTGAGCACGGCCACGCTCCCATCTTGAATCGAGTCAAAGCTAGCAAACAGCACCAGTGAACTCAGCACGAGACGCTGGGGCAGACAGGGTGAATGAACAACGTACCACTTGAATAGCACACCCTCCTCCGGCGTCATCCCGCGCATGTATTTCCACCTGTGGCTCTCGTTCCACACCACGGCGTACGTCTCTCCGTCGCGATCCGGGAATTTGAGCGTCTGCGGAACGAGGTCGCGGCTTCGGTCGACGCTGTCGCAGTCGCAGAGCGCGAGTGGCCAGTCATGCGCGGTGTAGTGGATTGGCCGCCACAGATTGATGATCTGGAAGCGTCGCTGCAGCAATCCTTCCACGTCATCCGGCGGGAGGTGGCGTTTTACGCGCGCGACGGCCGACGCGGTTGTCTGGTCGACGTGCACGGCAGGGACAGGTTGCCGAGTCTGAGGCGTGTCGAAGACACCAGGGCGCCTGCGGCGGATGGCTGCGAAGACGAGACGCGCACCGTAAGCGGGCGCCAACGCGTTTCAGGGGCGGACAAACTCACTGTGATCGAAAAGGACGACGCGGCTAGCGCCGGTGAGCTGCTTGATCAGCTCTATGCTCTCGGGGTAGTACTCGCGCAGGATCTCTTCGTCGTTTGCGAACGACGTGTGCTTGGCGGGGTGGTGGAAGAACTGGAAGCCGTTCTTGTCGAGGGTGACCTCGGCGCGTCCGCGGAGGTTCTCGACGTTGATGGCCTGGGTCGCGTATTCCCAGTTTGAAACCCACTCGCCGGTGATGGGGTCGACGCTGGTGCTAGTCCAGGGTTTCGACCCGTCTGCGGGTGGAGTGAAATATCTGAGGGTGGTATCGACAAAACGGGGCTCGCTCGAATCTGTCATGTTTGTTTGTATGCGAGGTGTTCTGCGAGGTGTTCTAGTAGGTCTTTGCGATGGATGAAACTCACCACGGCTTATATAGACCATCGCTTGTGCGTTCGTGTGACGCAGTCGAAATTGTCATAACACATAATGCATAATGAGTTACAGTAGGGCCGTTTTCATATTGATGGGCGGCTCCTTGACGATTCGAAAACAGCTCTAACTCATTGTGCATTATGACAATTTCGACTGTATTTGATTGACCTTCTGACAAGACAAATATTTGTGCTAGTACTGTATTGTATTCAAGCCGAGCCGACTTTCAAAAACCGTTTCGAGTCATCAACATTCATCGATGTTCGACATGGTGTGCTTGGGGAGGCGCCCTACAGGTGGGCCGTAATTCCATCATTCACAAGACTCCTTCCGATTCGATGCTCCGCGTAAGAGGCTCTTAAATAGTGTTGCCGTGGATCAACCATCCATCTCCCAGGGACTCTCCAGCCCATTGTGGAGTCATGGGCTAACTGGGTTGTTGGGGACTCATGGCGGTGGCGCTGACAGACACTCATTTGCCGCCGAACTTTCTCTCGCTTCGCTTCCACCTTCACTAGGCAACAAACTGGTTATGACGCACGACGAGCAGCGCTCTATCCATTGGACGTGTTCTGGTTCGACATAGTACTCACTAAACACAACAAAAAATACGGCAGGATGGTGTACCACGGGTCTCTGCGTACTAACTACGTGGCCACCAGAAAGCAATTAAAGTCCCCAAGCGCTTCACCCCGAGCTCGATTTACGAAGCCTGCGCTCCATTTCCTTGCTCTTCTTTCACAAAGCAGACCGACACAGAAATAGTGCTTTCCCTACGAAGGGCCCCTTCGTATTCATGGAAGACGTTATATGACTTTCTCGCTTCACCGCAAGTGCCTTTCGAGCATGGACTAGCCTAGATTGACCCTCAGCGGCCTTGCACAATCTCCAAAGCGAAATTCATCTCCCTTTCTTCCAATCATCGAGAAGCAAGCAAAACGCGACCGAGTGCAGGTCAACGACATCCTGAGCGCGACTGTCTGTGAGTTCCTCCCTCTCCACTTTTCGGCGTCGCGTATATGGTGTGGTAATTTCTGCGTATACTTCTGAACATTTGGATGTAGAAAACTAGTTCGTCGTACTTTCATTGATGGCTAACCAAGAGTCCAAGACCTTAGGCCGCTGGCAATCACGACAAGTCTGTTGTAAATTCGTACAGATGTACGCTTCGGGATGAATGTAGTCTAAATCGATTCGTCTATGCGTATGGTCGTCTCTCCAAACTGTGACTGAGGGCTGATCAAAACGGGATCGTATAACATCGGGCTTATAGAGTACGCAACCAGTATGTAGCATTCACTTATTCGCCAACGTAGGACCCGAGTCTTTCATAAAACTCCGTTTCCGTGTCGACGACGGTTATAGGATGACCAGAGAGCTGGCGCACAGTGAGGAACTTCTCAATGGATGATGCCGGCTGGCCCGCTAAGAAAATCAAGTCAAGGGATGGCAACGCATCCGTGACCATCTCTCCCTTGATATCTTCTAGTGCGAGAGCAACGTGTCCTGCGAGTTCTCGAGATACGTGCAGCGTCTTCACGGTGGAGAATTGGTGGAGGAAGAGCAGCCATTCGACGTCTTCCGTACCCTCTAGTGAACGATCTTCCCAGAAGTGTACTTTGAGCCTGAGATGAATGACGGTGGAGAGTGTGACGGAAAATGACTGAGCACCTGGGCCATGTGGGAAACTTGCCAGTCAACCCCTTCGCATAAGATGTCAGTACTTGCAGGGCGATGATCCAAATATGGATCGCTTGTGTGATAACGATCCAGGTGAAAGGCAATGCGGTGACTGAAAAAGGTAACATGTGCATGCGTTAATAGGGTCAACTCAGGGCCTAATGAGCGATTGATGAACTTGGAAAGTTGCAAAACTTGAAAGTCAACGAGTTGATTGAAATAATTTATCCACATCCGGTTCAGTTGAGGGCTATCGATTCGGTCAACAAGGTCCTCCAGATACTCGCTAGCGCCCTGGAATCGAATGGAGGCGAGAGCGGGAAGGACAGTCCGTGTTACGGGAGGAGGGGATATTCTATCGGGGCGGGAAGTAGCCGATTGGAATTTAATGAAAAAGAGTCTGAGCCTGGGCAATGCGGCCAAAAACGCAACCATTGCCTCGGGTGATATGTAGCCAGTCGGAGGTATCTCGTTAAGATCGACAAAACTGAGGTCACTGGTCGAGTCAGACAAAAGAGGCGTTGGCACCGAAAAGGGGATGCCGTGTAAATGGATTTCCTGTAAACTTGGTGCACGTCCTCCCAAGAATTCGGCAAGGACTGGTGCGTTTCCATCCCTCGAGACGATGCTGAGATGTGTCAGCACCGGACATGGTTCCTGCATCGCCGTGGCCAACTTTCCCAACTGCGAGCCCGTTCCCCGAATGTCGAGAAAACATACACGATTGGGGTACTCCAGTGCAGCAATGACATTGTTTTCGTCATTGGGCGTAATCCCCCATCGAGAATAGTCATAGTCAATAGCAATGGGAAAGGATGGCCAGATACTGAGATTCCTCCTGACAGGAGTGTTGTGTGTGCAGAAAATTTGGAGGATTAGACGGTGTCGTGACTCAAATATGATTTGTCGCCAACTTCGACATACGTGTACAAGTAAGGCCATTCCCATACAGCACGACGGGCGTAGTCATGATTCCTTCGACACAAATCAAAGACTTCAAGTAAGACATCGTCTGGGAGTATGCCGATTGTCATTGAGTGTCTATAACTCTCGCCTGTGCCACACAAACTCAGTACTACTTGCCACAGTCGCCACGGGGGTGCCAGTGCTAAAGAACGTACCTTGATCGCGTAAATTTTTTCGTTTCTTGCAACGACCTTGAGTGATCTTTCTGATATGTAAGACCTGTGAGGTGGCACCAGAGGACGGTTCACTCGGTAGGGAGAGCGGCCGAAAGCTTATTGAAGATCAGCGGTGAGTACTCAGTCAGTAGTTCGAACGAAATGGTAGATGAGGGTACCAGACACACCTTGGAGAGCCAATCGATAGGAACAGTTCAGCAAAACTCGGAAGGGAGACCGGACAATGGCTGATTAGAGATCAGCAGCGAGAATTTGAATCAGTCCAGTTATGTGGCAAACGAAGGCCCGAGACAAACCTCTGAGTATCCATTGATCATGCGGGTAATGAACTAAGCTCCGTGAACGAAGGAGCCACTCTTATACTAGTACCGCCTGGCAGCCCTTGCTGTAATCCAGCGTCCTAGTACATTAAAAATCAGAGAGTCACCGCCTCACTAAAGCCATTATTCGGACGACAGGGAAATTCATTCGTAAATGTGAAGCGCGCTGGACATATTGCTACCCACAGCCTACTAGTAGGGTAGTACACTTTGAGTACACTGTTTAAATTTTCGGAACGCTCCAACAGTACACGAAAACTTGAATATGCTGTCGGCCATACCTATATCTTAGAACTGGGAAAGGGACATGTTGTACCGCATAAAAAACGAACGTGCAATGACACCCCTGGGCTTAGCAGGCTACTTATTGGCTGAGTTGATAGTTGCCATGCCACTGCCGAAGGCCGTGGGATGAAAGCAGATCTCGTGCGGACTCTCGGGCCGGCACTAACAAGTACTACTAGTACGGACATCGCATCAGATCAGTCCCTGTCCTGCACTGGTTTTGTTTTTTGGACCACGTTTGTTCTTTTTTGTTTGACGACTTGCATGATGAGCAGTGCTCTGTCCAGCGAAACTTGTTTGACTTGACAAGGCATCGCAATCACCAGCCCAATCGGTTCCCAAGCCAGGGATACACCACTGTCAAGGATGATGGGCCTCTGACGTGATATCTGCCGCTTGACCAAACTACAAGACAGCAGGAACGATCTCCGAGCAGGATCCGCTATCGCACGTGTGGTGAACAGCATTTCCTTACTCTTCATCCACCTAGCCGTAACCATAGTGCCTTCTCTCTGTGGTTCTCGTTATTCTCTTCCTTGCTCAATGCGCCAACACGCCACTGGCCTCGACCATCGTCTCGCAAATATACTTACCTTATGACGCGCCTCCACTCGTGCGGCACGTCTGTCGCCCGGACTTCGTCACACACATCCCCGCGACCGGTCCTTGCTCCTGGTCTACTTCACCTTTCACTTAGAATAACCTCCTTTGGCTCAAATGACATCCCGCACGACGATTGCCTGGCCTGGCTCAGTTACTGAATTCGAAGCTCAGAAGCGTCCCTCACGTCCGCAAGTGACAGGCGCCATGGCGTCATCGGCAGAAATGGACCAGAAAAGCCGACGCTTCCTTAACACATTCAAGTTGCCATGCTGGCGGTCCTCTTCGTCGAACAAGAGGTCCGATATTAAACCCGCTGTGGGGCACCGTATATTGATGCTTTGGATGTGTGGACATCAATCTGTCAACGGCTGCGTTCTCATCTTGTTGATGGCAAAGGCTGTGATCCGAGTCGCCCCGGCGATGACCCGTGCGTGGCTCCGGGTTTTTTTATTCTTGAGACTTCGCAATAATTTGGCAGCGAGATTGCAGACTGCCGTCTCTTTGGTTCGATAAAGGCAGTGGAGCAATTACCCCATCCCTGTATCTGTGGCTGCCTGTCCTGTAGACGTCGAACAAGAACCTCGTAAATCTCTACCCCACCACTTTTCGTTGCCACATATATCGTGTTGTGGTTGTTGCTTACCCTTTCTAAACATTCGGGCTGCTTCGTGCTGTCGTTGATGGTTGGCAGGACTCTTGGTCCAAGATCGCGACAAGTCTATTCTTACGATCGTACGTATCGTGACAAATGTAGTCCAACTAAATAAATATCTATCTGTCTTCATGTGTGGTCGTCTCCCAAATGCGATAAGGATTAGAACAGTTGGATACTAAAACACCACGTTATAGAGGGACTTGAGTCGTTGATCAAACTCCGCTTTTGTGTCGACGACGGTTACAGGGCGGCCAGAGAGCCAGTGGATAGTGACGAACTTCTCTACCCGCTCTACCCGCTGTTCCTGTAAGCAAATCAAGTCAACGGATGGTAACACTTCTTCGGCGATCTCCTCCGGGATGTTTTCCAGTGTACGAGCAACGCCCTTTGCGAGTATCTGACATATGGATAGTGTCTGCACGGTGGAGAATTGGCGGAGGAGGCGGTGCCATCTGTCTTCTGCAGCTTCTAACTGCCAATAACTCTCGAGCTCGACCTTGAGTTTGAGATGGACGACAGTGGTGAATGTCGCGAAAAAATAGCTGAGCACCAGAGCCATGTGCGAAACTTGCCAATGAAAAGATGAGATGACAATCTTGGCACGGCGTCCATCACGATCTGGATAGTTTGTATCATAAATGTCGAGGGCAATGCGGTCGGCTAAAAAGGCAACATGCGCATGGTTGAACGGGGTCGACTTGGAGCCTCCTGTGCGATCGAGGAACCTGGAAAGTTCGGTAACCGCGGCCTGAAAGTCGACAAGCCACTTCAAGTGGTAGACGACGACGATCTGGTCTAGTTGAGGACTGTCAATCTGGGAAATGAGGTCGTCCAGATACTCGCTAGTACCCTGGAATTCAAAGTAGCTGAGAGTAGGAAGGACCTTGGGAACGACAGTCCGCCGTGTTACGGGAGGCGGGGGCATTCGATCAAGGGAGGGAATCGGCGGTCGAATCGCAATGTGTAAAGTCTTGAGCCTTGGCAACGCGGCCAAACATGCAACCATCGCCTCGGGTGGAATCTCACCAGTTGGGGGTATATTGCGAAGACTGAGGGCGACGAGGCCACTGGCCGACAAAAGAAGCGCCGGTAATGTCGGAAAGGGAATGCCGGACAAGGTGATTTCCTGTAAATATGATGCAGATCCTCCCAAGAATTCGGCGGGAAGGATCGGTACATATTCTCGCAGTCGCACCGTGGAAATGTCGAGGTGTGTCAGCGCTGGAAATGGCTCCTGCAACGCCGTGGCTATCTTTTCCAACTGCGAGCCCATGATGGCGAGCCTGATAGAGTATACACGATCGCGGTGCTTGAGTGCTGTAAGGACATTGTTTGTATCCGTACGTGAAAGGCCGCTCAAAGGATCGTTGTAATGAATAACGATAGGAAAAGCTGGCCAGATACGTAGTTTCTTCCTGACAGGAGTTCCGTATGTGCAGAGAATTTTGAGATGGAGACGGTGTGGCGACGCAAAGACGATTTGTCGCCATTTTTGACATACATGCACGAGTAAGTGCCATTTCCATGCATGGCTGGTGGTGTGGTCATGATTAGTTCGATAGAAATCAAATATTTCGAGTAAGACATCGTCTGGGAGGCTGATGGTCGTTGAATGTCTATAGTTCTCGCCTGCCACAAAAAATCAGTTCTCGCTGCACTGGCCACAGGGGTGCTAAAGAGCTCACCTTGATTGCAACCTTTTTTTTGTTTCTTGCAATGACGTCGAGAAATCTTTCTGGTATGTGAAGTGGCACCAGAGGACGAATCACCCGGTTGGGAGAGCGGACGGACGCTAATGGAGGATCAGTGGGAGCACTGGTGAGTCCTCAGCCACTCGGTAGGCACTGGACACACCTGGCAGAGTCGATCGACGAAAGCGGTTCAGAAAGACTTGGAAGGGAGACTGGACAACGGCTGGTTGGAGAGTAGCGAGAGTTCGGTGAAGGGTCCAGTAGCATAGTAAATGAAGTGCTTGAGACAAACCTCTGAATACCTATTAATGCGGATCCACTCATATATATGGTACCAACCCTTTGAGTCGTAAACCTGTTCAGTCGTTACAGAGTGCAGCCTGTGGTAAAATCAGGAATGGTAACTTTGAAACACCGCACTGCCACAAAACTGTAATGATGTGGTTGAACGAGGCATTCGCTCCGCTTCCATTCCGGCTTCTCGATGCAAACAATTGGTCACGGCTCCCTAGTCTGATGTTCTTCCGATTTGGTTGGACTACTCGTGTCTACTACACGCCCGGACTTGGTTGTATGGTTGGTTGTTTGGCATCTCTCGTGTCTCTCCGTGTTGTTCCTTCCACAAAGACACGGGTTTGTGGTACGCGGAGGATGACCCATGTACGATATCTATGTGGTACGTGGTTGTCGTTTGTCCCCGTGCTCCCATCTCGCCCAGGTATCACCCGCCTAGCACACGACTAGCGCCCCCAGCGTGTTTAAGAGGCACGGATGGCCCGTAGGGTATTGATCCTACTCCGGCTTTCTGGGCGTTTGAGGGAATGACTAGCTGGTCGTGCGTGTGAAGTCGAGTGTGAGTAGGGTGTTTGTCCGCTCACGAGGTCCGCCCCATTCTCCCCTAACATCCGCCTGCACGCACAAAGGGGCGCAGTTCTAGTGCATAGCATTGTAAATCCGTACACGGTGCTATATTCCAGTTCACGAACGAATATATGGCGTACAAAGCATAGGCAGCTTGAGCATGAACGATCCACACGGCCCAGTCGCATGTGTGAGCACTTGCGTCAAATAGTCCAGTAATATGGCTTTATACAAGACTGTGAGCATCATTGATAAAGTACCAAACACTGTGAACAAAGGAGCTACTTTAAGCTGCTCCGGAATGCAGTAGCAAGGCCTCAACAAAATCCGAGACCGAGACTCCTCGAGTCGAGTTACAGGACCGGACGGAGCCGAAGCGGAGATTAAACTTTGTTGATAGAACTGTAATTCATCGAACTGCAACCCATCATTCGCCAAAGTCATCCACACTCTTCAAGTTTCAAGACCCTCATCGACGCTAATGGTGAGCTTCCTCTGGCTTTGTTGATATCCGAAGATGTACCCGGAGCTCTTTGTACGTGGTTGCCTGTAGAAAACGAGCTCTTTGGAGCTGGATGGTATGTACTCCTTCAGATGCAATTTGCGACTCACCTAGATTCGCTCTGCAGAGTGCATCACGCATGTACCCGAAGACTTAACGTCTTCGAAGCGGAGCCTCACGGCGATGATGCACTTGCTGGGCGCGGATACACTTCGGTGTGCCGAGCATTTAGAGCTCCGGGGAGCTACGCGATATCAGTGGTCCATGCCATGACTCGTGACTGACGCCCCCGTCTCAATGACCAGCCTCCCGTCAAGAAAGGAACAGGAAAAAAGCCCGCTGCCGCACCATTTGGTGCCAGTAAACCCGCCAAGCCCGTGAAGAACCCGTTGTTTGAGGCTCGTCCCAAAAATTTCTCAATCGGTACCCAACTTTGCCATCTGTCCCACCGATTTGTGTGCAGTACTGAGCCACACTTTCCAGGTCAAGACATCCAACCCAAACGAGATCTCAAGCGCTTCATCAAGTGGCCCGAATACATCCGTCTTCAGCGACAGAAGGTCATTCTCTCTCAGCGCTTGAAGGTGCCGCCAGCAATCGCGCAGTTCTCACATACTCTCGACAAGAACACGGCCACCCAATTATTCAAGCTCCTTGACAAGTACCGCCCCGAGACGAAGCAAGAGAAGAAGGTTCGTCTTGCCACGGTCGCTCAGGCTGCGGCGGCAGGCAGAGACACCCAAAAGGTAAATAACCATTAGCCATCTCATCTCGCCCATTAACGCACCTCCACTAAAGGATACGAAGAAACCTGTTTACGCGAAATACGGCCTTAACCACGTTGTTGCTCTTGTGGAAGCCAAAAAGGCAGCTCTCGTTGTTATTGCGCACGATGTTGACCCCATCGAGCTTGTCATTTTCCTTCCCGCTCTCTGTCGCAAGATGGGCGTACCGTACGTAATCGTGAAGGGCAAGGCCCGCCTTGGCACTGTCGTCCACAAGAAGACTGCCGCCGTAGTTGCCATCCAGGAAGTTCGCAGTGAGGATGACCGCGAGCTCGCCACCCTCATTTCTGCTGCCAAGGCTAACTTGTATGGAACTACTCATCTGATTTCGTTTTTCGCTTACGTGGTCTGTCTAGCTCTGACAAGTATGAGGAGCAGCGTCGTGTATGGGGCGGAGGTATTCGTGGCAACAAGTCCGCAGACATGCTTCGGAAGCGTGCGAAGGCTGCTGGTCAAACGATAACTGCAGCTGCCGCAAAGAAGCTCTAGGTGGATTGGATACGCAGTGGTTGATTCGTTTTGGTATCTGTTCTATATGTCGACCGTTAAAAATCCAATTGTGCATTATGCCGCTGCCGTCACCCGGGTCATCGGACCTACACTACTGAAATCGGCCGAAAATGATTTGTTGACTGACCATGAAATTTTATTCTCCCCGTTGTTCCTGCTCTCACTCGGACCATGACTTTACAAGAGTCTGTGCCTCTCAACGCGAGCGACATGCCGCTGTCCACTGCAGGGGCTCAAGTGCTCAAAAATGGCCTATCCTCTAGCCCGTCCGACATCGATGTGAGTTAGATCAGGCCCTGACAAACGAGATCCATGCTCATCTTTATCAGCCTTCTCAACTTACAATCACGCTTGCAACGGCACTGAAACAACTGCCTGATCCAGAAACCTTGGTATTTGGAGAGGTGAGGTACGTCGGATCTTTATGATCGCAATGACTCAATTTGCTCTAGGTCATGACAGACCATATGCTATACATGGACTTTGCTCCAGAACGCGGGTGGTCTTCGCCACAAATCAAGCCGTATGGCCCTCTCAGCCTTGACCCTGCCTGTTCGTGTTTCCAGTACTGCCCCAGCGTTTTTGAGGGCATGAAGGTTTGTCTCCCCACGTTCACCCGTTTGGCGAACAAATGTCCAACCACCCGCAGGCATACCTGGGACCTGACGGTACCCCACGTCTGTTCCGACCTCAGCTGAATATGGAGCGGATGGCGCGTTCAGCTGAACGTGTCGCCCTTCCGGCAAGCACCACCGCCCTTTCCTTCCCTGTCTCTACTGACATTCGTCCGACCCATACTTCCAGCCGTTTGACGCAGACACCCTGCTAATCCTCATTAGACGCCTCGTTGCAATTGAGGCGCGCTGGATCCCTCGAGCGCGGGGGTGCAGCCTGTACATCCGACCCACTCTTATCGGCACTCGACCCTCGCTCGGCGTCTCGGCGTCAACACAGGCGGCGCTCTACGTCATCCTCTCCCCGACGGGCCCGTACATTCGCGACCTCAACGGCAAGGGCCTCTCCCTGCTCGCCATGAGCGACCAGATACGCGCGTGGCCCGGCGGCACTGGCGGATTCAAACTCGGGCTGAACTACGCGGCGGGCTTCCCCGCACAGCGCGTAGCGGCTGCGCTCGGCTACCAGCAGATGCTCTGGATACTCGGCGAAACTGTCGCAGAAGCGGGCGCCATGAACGTATTTGCTGTGTTCGAGCGTCCCGACGGCGGTAAGTGTCTCGCGCGTTCCGATCGCATGCACCCTTGCTCATCCTCCTGTTGTGCTCGCAGAACTCGACGTCGTCACACCCCCGCTAGACGGCACGATCCTGCCCGGCGTGACGCGCGCCTCGGTGCTCGCCCTCCTCTCCTACCAACCCCCCACCGCCGCGCTCCCGCAGCTATCCGCGCACGCGCGGATCCGCACCGCCGAGCGCGCGCTGACCATGTCTGAGCTCTTTGCGGCATCTGCGACGGGCACGCTCCGGGAGGTCTTCTGCGTCGGCACGGCGGCCGTCGTCATCCCCGTAACGCGCATCGGGTGGAGGCGCCCGCCTCCCGGCGCGAAGAATGGGTCGGAACCGGAGGTGGTGGACATTGTGTTGCCAGCGGCGGGCGAGCAAGGCAGCCTTGCACAGGCACTCTGGCAGCGCCTCGTGGATATCCAGGAGGGGCGTGTCGAGTGGGAGGGATGGGGCGTCACGTGCGGAACCCCTGATGCCTGACGCTGACGCCTGTCAGGGTCCCCTGAGCGCTTTTTCCTTCAAAAAAAGGTGGCATGCCACGCAATATGTGGTCTACTGGCATAGTGAAAGATGACGCGAAAATTATTGTATATCAACCATATATCTTCAGACGATGATCTTTTCTTATTTATTAGGGAACTAGTGTACTAGAGAGGTCTTCTGGATCATACGTGTACAAAGACCGTGACCTGCCCAGGAACGGGCCATAGTTCTGAATGTTGTCGATGGAAGTATAGTGCAATCAAAGTGAGGTGGGATTGTGCTGCTTGGGTCATCTCCTCGTCCCAACTGCCATACTGTTCATATAGTAGCATAGAACTAAGTTAGTATATCAACCTTGTGATGGGCAACGGACCCATGGCTGATAATCCCGTTGAACACGACCATTCCACGACCATTCCAAAACAGCCTGACTTGCACCCAGTCCGGTCGGACCCCGCATCATTAAATAATAATAACGACGTGACTAGCACGATGCGACGCGACGCCTATGATGGTTGGGTCCTTGTACGGACGGGCAGTAAGCACGAAAGCAAACCCGACCAACTTACTCATAAATTACTCCCAGCTGCAAGCCCAGCTGTTACGCACCATAACGAACAAATTCACTCACCCCTCTAGGGTGATTCGTTTCTTCCTCCGAAGCTTCTTTACGGTTGCCTGGAGTGCTTTCGCAGACCTCTTGGAATACGGCGTCCCCTGCTCTCTTCTCGAGGTCGAGAATAGTAACGCCTTGTAAAAGTTTTCGGCCAGGTCTTCGTCCACCATTACCCACATCGTTCGGACCACGCCCCGGAACCCCCAGTACTGTACCGCGGCCGTGGGGTGCAGTGCCTCGTCAACGATGCTTCCTTCAGTCACCTCGGCTGTGTGACAAACCGAGAGAAACGCGAATTCGGCGGAGGGGAGATGGGAGCGCACGATCTCGAGAAGCGTGAGGCGCTCCCTCCTCCTTGCTACGTTGTCCACCCTCAAACACCTAGCTGGCCGCCAATGTGCAGACTGTGGCAGGTATTATCTCGTTGCTCAATGACTGCCTGTGATGGTATCTTGTACTATAGTTTGTAATGGACGATGATGCACTTCGTTTCTACTCGTTGCCACAGGCCCCCTCTGCCCGCCCCGCCCAACTTTCTCAAGTCGACGCCCGAAAGCTGGGGTCAGACCGAGCGCCCTCGAAAGCCGTATTCGATGGCCCAAACCTTGATCTTGGTGAGCCTAAGCCTCCCAAAGCTGGCGTTCAGGCTGGCGCGGGCCAGGAAATCTCCTGCCCCGACCAATCCCCGGCTTCACTGGCATAACTCGGCGGTGCGTCCGATATCGTCGCATGCACCTCACGCCTCGATGTGTCGACCGCCGACTTGTGACGTCTCTGAGATTCGACCCGGGATGATGACGTGACCACATCCCTGTCGACACTTGAGGAGGGACCGGGTGACTGCCTGTCAGTGGTTCGGGAACGCGAGCGCAGCTGCGCAGGCTCCTTCCTGGAAAAGCCGACAGGGACAGGCGCCACAGGTTGTTCCTGGTCTATTTGAGGCCTCGTGTCTAGTGGCGCTGCCCCGGTGTGTGTTGTTCCAGTTGGGTTGAATGGCATCAGTGTCTTCCCGTCGGTGGGTTGGGAACGCGAGTGCAGCTGCGCAGGCTCATCACTGGACAAGCCGACAGGGACAGGCGCTGCAGGTTGAGTCCCTGTGTTTAGTGGCGCTACATCGGTAAGTGTTGGTCCAATTGGGTTGAATGGAACCAGTGTCTGCCCGCCGGTGGGTTGGGAACGCAAGTGCAGCTGCGCAAGCTCCTCACTGGACAAGCTGACAGGGACAGGCGCCATGGGTTGTTGCTGGTCCGTCTGAGGCCTTGTGTCTGGTGGTGCCGCCCCGGTAAGTGTTGGTCCAGTTGGGTTGGATGGCCGCCAGTGGGTCGGGAACGCGAGCACATCTGCGCAAGCTCCTTGCTGGACAGGCCAACGAGAACAGGCGCCACACGCTGTAGCTGGTCCATTTGAGACCCTGCATCCAGTGGTGTCGCCCCGGTAAGTATTGATTCCATTAAGTTGAAGGGCGTCACTGCCTGGGTCCGTAATCATGCCACCCGACGATGAAGACCTGACGGATTCGCGTTTCTGACTTCGTCCCCGCCTCCTTCGCCAACGCCGTACCGAGTGAATAGCCGAAATTAGGAGTATAACCAAGAGTATAACCCCAACGCAACCCAACGCAATCCTGGAAGCCATGCTTATGTGCGATGGAACAGGTATATTGGGATCGACTGTTATCTGGTGGATGGGAGCCCTGCCAATGAAGAATAGCAAGTCAGACATCAAAAAGCTGCACTCGCTATAAACGAACTTGAGAGCTAATGGCGCATACATTGTGCCCTGCGCAGGGCTAGAGACCGATGCGGGTATATTAGTTAGCACCCGGCGATTGGAATAAAGAATTCACCTGGCCACTCCCAGATGGTTGTTCTGCTGGTGCTGTTGTAGGAGAGCAGGAACACGCCTGCGCTCGCGTTATAAGATGCACGGTCGTGAACTCTCAAGAAAATATTCGTGCTTAAATCTTGATTAGAGGTCATGGCGGCAACGAACAAGTTCCAGCCTAAACCATATCAGCTGAGATGATGTTAAAAGTATGACTCTACTGACTAGATACTACAACGTCTAGGTCCAAACAGAAGCTATCCACTGGCATGCCAAATTTGCTGAAGGTCGAAGTTGATATGAGGTTATCGATGAATGCACTTTGAGCTTGATAGACCTAAATAGATGAGTGTTAAGATAATGCAGAAATCAGCAGGCACAGACAGATGGCTCGACGACGCTGGTGCCTAACCATACATCGGCAAAAAGATTATAACCCAACACCCACGGGTCCGCTTGTTCGTGTGCTGCGAGTATGTGCTGATCATTTGCAAGTGCTAGGTCATTCTAATGAGCATAGAGATTGTCGGCTGTGCTCTATTGACTAGTCAATCTCGCCAAACAACACCTGACAGATTTACACGGACGTAATAATCGAAAGAGTGAGGACTCTGATCCGAGTCAAGAGTCTGGTTGAGAATCCAGCTCATGTTGTACATGGCTTTGATAGAGATGATATTATTGATTGCGAGGTTATGATCGTTGGTTGGTGGTCCAAACACATTTCTGTGTCGGTGGTCATCCAAGGTAATCAGAGTCATTGACGTAGACAACGCACTGAATGAAAGGCAATATCGAAGAACACAGGTGATCAGCCCAAAAAGTCAGCACAGAATACTACTCGGCTTTGTTGGTTTTCACAGGCACTTAACAAGAGTTTCGTATGTACATATCGTTTGATCAGGCTACCATCCCCACTTGAGGCCGCCCCCGCCCTTGCACGAGCGTGGGCAAAAGTCATGATTAACATATTCCCAGATTCTGTATAGGGAATGAGAAATATATCAGTGACATACAAGACCTTCAAGAGGGATATAAACCTTCTATCCCTTGGTCATAGACAGGACCGCCGCCTGTGCCAGTGACATCGGGGTAACTCACCCCTTTACGTTATTTATAAACCAGCATTCAAAATTTCTCCGGTACTCATACATGGGTTGAAACTGAAGCAGAGGCTCAAGAATGAGTCCACCAAGTTTTGGGTCAATATACATCAACGCTGGGAACGCAGAATAAAGTGTCTCAATGGCGTTAACTCGGCTTGATAAAGTCAAGATTTGGCCCCCACCCGACGTACAAAGTTAACTCATTTTGTCTTTAACCCACCGATATTTTTCATGAACGCCATCACGTCCGATTCGTTAAATAAATTGCCAGATAGGTCAGTCCCAACAGTCACTTGGATGCTGCCATATACTTGTGCCGTTGCGAGCGACACCACATCTCCAAGCTTTCTCGAGACGGTGCCAGCGTCCTGAAGTATCCTCAGGTCTAGCTGCTGAGCTCGTGAAGAGGCATCGGCGAAATCATCGAGGAAGTCAACGATCTGAGATATGATATGAGACGCATTCAATGCTGAACGTGGATACTGACTAGGAACATATCATTGTGATATCGGGTCACGGTCTTGTAGAACAAGCTACGATTCTGGGGGACCCCACTTTCATCTATGTACTGGACGGCTGGTTCCGTGATGAATACAATACTCCAGACAATGGGATCCTGCGTCGTTCGGATGGTGCCAATGTCGCGCGAGATGCCAAAAACTGGCAGTCGATCATTAATGGGACGAAAATCGTCTGGTTGTCTAAGACCCCCTCGAACTTGAACGTTTGAAGGACAACCGAGTCCTCGGCGATCTTGTATGTAATTTCACCGCCCTATACGAGCTATAAGCGGCAAATGTAGACCGCACCATTTTTACGCACGCTTTTCATTGCATGGTGCAATGTGCCCCATTCCGGCTGAGTGGCGATTTCGTTGAATACGGCTGGATTCTGGAGTGTGACCGAATGGTAGACGACGTCGAGAATGGTTGCAGTATTTCATACAATAACCTGGTTTCGATTCGCTGACATCCATTCTGCACACAAGTTTGAGATGCTATGGAACGGGAACAACGGCAAAATACTTCACGCACCTGCGCTGAGATTCGAGTGTACCTGCACAGCATGAGCCTCGCCGTCCAGCGTTATCGTAGTTAACGACAAGTATGAGAACGGGATTGATTGCTTGACCCAATTTCCGGGCTAAAATTAAAAATGTAAACAGCTATCAAGTTAATGGCTGGTAGTTCTAACCTCGATCGGGTTCAGGAAGGTAAGGTTAACTTGCATGGGTCCAGCTGTCGCCATGAGCGTGGTCTGAGTAGGCGATATCACCGTGTCAGTGAGGTTCACAGTCGTGTTTACAGTATCCGCATATCCCAGAAAAAGGTAGGTTATATTGTCCACGCAGACGAGGACGACCATGTTAAGGCTCTAAAACGCCATTAATTGGGGTGCTACGCCGAGAAAGGGAAAATAAGATGCATCGAGACTCGGATCTTGGGCCGAGTTAGGTTGATGGGCAGAGGTAGTTGGCCGTAGGCTCCCGACGGTCGACCCATTGGTAGTGGATTGCCAACAACTGAGGTATGGCGAGCGAACTGCAAGAGGGATTGCCGCGGGAAAGAAGGTCTGTTGAGCCCGTCCGTATTGGACGAAAAATAGGAAAAACGGTAAGTGCCAGTGGGTCATTGGCGTCTACAGGTGAGTGGTTGCCTAAGTCCGGATGGTCAAAACACGATGAGCCGCCTGGAGTGGGTTTTGGCCGGTGATAGTTGCGCCGGGCATAAGTACTACTATATGTACACATTGATGTACACCCGATGAACGGGGACTCGGAATCAAGCTCGGAATAGCCATCCCACGCCATGATTCGAAAATTTTCCTCGGGATGGTTCCGTTTGTATGAGTCCATCACCAAAGAAGCAGCAATCAGATAATGAAAGGTGCGTGTGAGTGTCACGAAGAGCCAGTTCGTAACACGTACTATTGGAGATGATCATAAAGACTCCGGGCCGGACAGGACCGCCAGTGACGCGCCCAAGGACAAAAATTAGCCCCAGAGATGCTATCATATCACTACAACAGAGAAGATACTTGATGGCATCATGGCACCCACAATGGATATCCCACAAGGCTGTTCCCGCTCCGGAATTACTGGCTCACAACTACTGTAATTCCTGTCCTGTAAACAGGACGCGTTCGAACCGAATAGTAAAAGTTGCTCAGACACGCGGCTCAAACCCGATTCTGAAAATTGATTGATCTCTTCGCTGTTTCGATTTTTAGCAAGATTTGTACGGTAAGTATACTACGCAAGATTTTACAATAAAGGCGCAAAAAGGGGGATTACATCTCGATCAACGTCAAGAAAATAAAAACGGGAGAAAGGAAGTAACATCAACGGCGACGTTGAAAGGCAAGGCAGACTTCTGTCCACAGGTTTCAATATTCTACTAAGGGCAGTCGGGGGTATGCGAGAGGAGGGGATAGCAACGTCCGCGGAAGTTCGGACTGGCCAGCAAGAAAAGGCCGGGACCGGAAACAACTGATAAGAATAACAATACATCCTCCCAAGTGCGCGGCACAAGGAGGAAATCAATATAAGAAGTATAAAGTCATCAGCAAAAAAAATATAAGGAGAAAAGAAAAGATGAAGAAAAAACATCATCTACTCCGCGTCGAGCGCGTGCTCCTCGCCGCTTCGAAGCGCGCGCGCACGTCCGCATACCCGGCGCGGTCGACACGATGCACATAGAACTTGCCCGTGCCCGATGCCCACGAGACGTCCATCGAGTGATAGTCATGGGCCGACACGTCCAAGATCGCACTGATGTCGTCCACATTGCGCTCCGTCACCGCGCGCCCACCGCCCACGACGAACGGCTCGAGCGAGATGACCAGCGCGCCTTCCTTCAGGTCGAGGAATTTCGGCCGGATCGCCTCGTTGACTGTACAAAAATATACCGCTTTAGTCCCGAGGTGAATGAAATGGGAGGGGGGGAACTCACGTTTCTCGCCGAAAACCTTGTTATTCACAAGCACGACGTCTGCGCGTGCCATGAGCTCGTTGACGCGCGAGCTCTCGAGCATGTTCGCTTGTTCGAGCTCGACGTCGCCCATGCGCACGCCCCACATCCCCGCGCGCATCCTCATCTGCGCACGCTGCTCGCACGCCATTTCCGCGGGCTTCTCCATTAGCTCGACGCCAAACGCAGAGCAGCCACTTTGTAGAGCGGCCTGCAGCACGACGTTTCCGACGCCACTACCGAGGTCGAGCAGGAGCGTGCCGGGACGCGCGCGCGCGAGGGACAGCAGACGAGAGACGAGCGATGGCATGAGCTCGCCATAGACTGAGTCGGAGAACGCTTGATAGTGGTTGAGCTCGTGAGTGCGGGGGCCGACCGTGCGTTGGTACGTTTCCTCGACGATGCGAAGTGCGACTGAGCGGGGCAACCCAGTCGCGCTCCAGCCAGCCACGGCGGCACGAAGCGCATTAGGTTGGGGCGGCGCAAAAGCATCCGATGGGAGGGGCGGGTACTTGAGCATGCGTAGAAGCGCGTTGATAGAATCTAGTGTGCGTATAAATAGGGGCCCGTCGCAGAGTGCGACTGCACGGCGCAGCATCCGCAGGTGGTTTGTTGCTGGAGTGTCCTCGTTCTCGGCGGGAACGATATCCTGCGGAAGTGTTCCAAAAAGAGAGCGTTGTTTGGGGGTGAGATAATCTGTAAAATTGTCAGGATAGGTAGGAGCGCCAATTCTGAGATAGCTAACTCACGCTCTATGATGGTATACAACGTCCGTTCTAAATCTAGGATGGGACTATAGTGATCTTTGTCCTTGGGAGCCAGAAGGATGTAGCTGAGTGGTGTGTTAGCATCGAAAGGCAAAGAACGAGTTCGTCCATGACGTCTGGCAGAAGGGGAGATGCGGCAAGAAATATAAAATAAAGAACAATCGAAACAGAAAGGGGCGAGAAAGAAAAAAATTTGGGCGTGGCGGTCATTGGTCATCAGTACACAAGACCAGCTTCAGATTCACAAACACGTTTGGTGTGGAGCTTTGTGGCGCGGCGTGGGAAGAAATGCAGCGCATATAAGCGTCGGAGGATCGGGCCGGTCAGTGATGTTGATGAGTGCCAAGATGCAATGTGGATCAAGGGTGGCGGCAGATAAAGCAAGAGGCATGCTGGGCATGCGGCATCAGTGGAGCAGCGCGTTCAGCACCGCACACGGGGATTCAGGGCGGAGATGATGTACTGGCGGCGAGCACGAACCATCAAAGCACAGCACAGCACACGAGTCTGATGGTTGGACGTGATACACGCAAGAAGAGTCATCAAGGGGTGTGGGCAGTAGCTACACGAAGAATGGAGGGAGGGAGGTATTGCCAGACGCCATGGACGGAAGGAGCAAGGGGAATACGTACCGTTCTGTGGCACCAGAGTTGGGGAACTCGAGTTCACCAACAGGATAATCTGTTGGGTGTGGGTCGAAGGACTTGTCGTAAGGGTCATTGGGATTCTTGAAATCTGGGCAAGAAAAATAAATGGTGAACATGATTGGAAGCGAAAAAGGGTAAACCGGGGGGGAAGAGAACGGAACGGACATCGAACATAAGACTTCATGAGCCTGAGAACGACCTTTTCGCTGCTCAGGAGGGAGTCATCTAGCACTGCGTCGTCGTGAATGTGGCATTCACGTGGGATAGGCTCGTCGGTGGTAGGAAGGACAGAGGAAGAACGAGATCTGCTGCGCGTAGAGGGAGCGAGTGATGTAGGCGGGGATGATCGGTTACGCGTCGATGAGCGTGAAGAAGAAATAGAGAAGGCGATCGATGACTCGCGTGAACACGATGAGGATGGTGGGGGAGTCGCGTCACTATGTTCGGATGAGCGAGCACGCTTAGAACATCGTTCGTTGAGTTGTTGAGTTGAACTCCTCTTAGCAGGAGGGTTGGTGGAGGCGGCTACTCGGGGTTGGAGCCTGTTGTGTACGTTGAGTACAGGGGTGGGTGTTGACCGTGTGACCTGCGGTGGCACAGCTACGACGCGTGTTTTGACAGCGACTGAGGGTGCATGAGAGGAAGAGGAGGGCTTTGGGAAGAAATGAAAGGGGATTTGAGGAGGATGAGCTGATGCAACCTGCATAGCGGTATGTTTCCAGTCTGAATCGAATGAGAGAACAAGGGCAGTCAACCAAGCTTTGCGGTGACGCTCCTAAGACCTAAGTCAATGTGTCACGTGTGTAAAAAAAAATTATAATGCGATGCAAATGACGCAAAACACATTCACCTCCGGTCACAGCACCGGCCAAACATTTCACCGACTCGGACTCCACCAACTCAACTACCGTGATCGCCCCCCTATTCCACTCCGCTGTTCCTGTTCCTCGTATCCCTCAGCCCACAGCAACGCGTCTCCGCAGTACTATACTGTATGCAGTGCCACACGCGACTCACACGCGCCTATCTTAACACCCCACACTCTCCATCTCCGACCTTTCCTTATATATTGCTTTGGTGAGTCGGTGACTCATCAAACCGCTGACATCACCACCATGACTACTGCCGACCAAACGGGTTGGCGCGCTGGCGCAATCGGGCTTCCGATTCGTGTTACCATGTCCCTGCGTCGTGGTGATTACCAGGGTGATGTGGGTGCCCGTGACCGGTAACGTCGTGACACACCGTACATGGGGGTGAAATATATTTGTGGTGACGCCACCGCTGGGTGAAGTACACCGTATATGGTCTGTGAATGTTTTAAATAGGGGGTCTGCACGGTGGCCGAAAAGTTCAAAGTGTGCTAAGCAACCTGAAGGGTCGAAACTTCTGAAACGTCCAAATCAGTCAATAGACTGGAAAGAGTCAAAACATACCTAAATGATTGCTAGGAATGTGTCTGAGGCGGAGGCGCACAGGATTTTGGGGGTGTGAAGCGGCGCAAGTGAGCGCGCATGCCTCCGCGTGGTGCGAGGCGTCGTAGGTGGGCCCGTAGCGGTTGCGGCCGCGTCTGCGTCGAATAGCTAAGGCTGCGCACAAGTGCAGCGCGGTCGGGAAAGGGAGCAGTGGGTGAGCCCTGCTGGGTCGGGTGGTCGTGGGCGATCGCAAACGATCGTGCACGCTTCCGCGCGACGCGAAACTTTGCAGAGGGGGCTACCTTGGTCTGCGACGCGTTAATCTTGAATTTCTAAGGCCGCACGCAGGTGCGGCGAGGTCGGCAATAGGAACATTGGGCTGCATGGAGCCCTGCTGGTCTGGGTGGTCGCGGGCGATCACAAGCGGTCACGCACGCTTGCGCGCGACACGAAAATTTGCAGAGGGGGGCGTCGTGGTCGGCAACACGTCAAGCTCGAGTCACTAAGGCCGCGCGAGGGTGCGGCACGCTGGGGAAGACGAGGGGGCGAGTCGGAATTGTGCGAAACGTGCGAAGGACGCCGACGACCGAAAGCGGAAAGCGTTCGAAACATGCATAACATACAAAACATACAAAACGTCCGAAGCGCACTAAGGATACTATGAGTCATCAGAACGCTTGGGGGCACGTATATTTCGGGTAATGCGCTGGTGACGGCTCGGCGACGTGACTGCCCGTCACCAGCGCCGTCACCACGCCCGCACGTGGACCGGACATACACTCTATGGATGTTCGCTGTTTGGTTTGCAGCCGAACCGGCAGGCCCTGGGGGACTGTTTTCCACCCAGGTGTGCCGGCTCCACTAGGACCTCGATGATAGAGAGGTGCTTGTGATGACCTCAACCCTCATTCTGCGACTGGTTATGATTCTGCCTTGAGCTCATGATCAGTCGTTTTTTCACGATCCTAGAGGTGGGCTCTCGACCGCGTCAATACCACTTAGTTGTGAGGCAACCTCCAGGTCACGCTGAGGTCAGCGCACCGGTGCGACAGTCAATTGATGGGCTCTTCTGTCAACGACAGATGCAGCAGTAAGCAGGCTCTTCTGCAAGTCAATGCAGATGCAGCAGTAAAGCAGAGAGGACAGTAGACAAGAGCTGGACAAGTGGTGGCAATAGCTTGTATTGAACAAGACTAGAATGAGGAATACAGGGTGTACTACTGCCCTTTAAATACTGTACAGGAAATCATATTTTTCTATGTTTTCTCTCATTTTGTGAGCTGGCAGGAACAGAAGACGAGACTCTGAAACATACAGAATATTCTGGCAGAAAGAGAAGTGGAACCTGAAACACAGAAGCAGAATCAGGAACATTCCAGAACCAGGACATGAAACATGAAGCAGAGACCTTTCCAAGCCGATTGTTGGGGAGTTTCACGATCCAAGAGGTGGGCTCACATCTGCGATGCTACCACTTTGTCGTAAAGGGACTTTCTGGGGGATCGCGCAGGGCCCAGGCTCGATACCGGGTTGCGTACAACGGGAGGGGCTCTATACCCTCGGGGACACGCTTGAGCCACCAAGTGGAGTGTCGTCTATTACTAGCTAGACAAAGCCTTCTTGAGCCACCAAGAGAAGTGCCACCAATATAGCTTGGCAGAGCCTAGGACATTCTTGAGCTACCAAGAGGAGTACTGCCTATATAGCCAGGCAGAGCACTAAATGTAAGACTGCTTGTCCTTCAGCAAAGGGCAAGAGAATGGAACTAGAATTCACGACAGGGAACAAGACTAGAACGGGGTGTTGATAAGTTGTCATGGCATGCGCAGAATGGACTCTTACTATACAGTGATGACCTCATTTGTAAGCAGTAATGTGTCATGGACAGTAGTATCAGTCAGCAAGGGTAGCAATCACATGCCAATGTGGCATGACGCATTCTCAAGGTAGCTGTAGTAGGGTTCGAGCTACTTACGCTACTAGTCGTACGGATTCGAGAGGAGCTTCAAAGCTGCCTCATACATGTATAAATAGTGGCTCGATGAGACCAAGATACGCCATCTTGGTCTTCTTCAATAACCACTTCTCTCTCGTCTCTATCACAAACAGTTCGCTTGCCTCTCTCGAGCAAGTCGCCTTTATTGATTGTCGGATTACCTAGTGGCTTGACTTGCCCTAGTGTACGTTCAGATCACGTGCCGGAAGAGCGCCGTGTATCTCACGACCAGGTCACGTGACTATCAGGGATATTCTGCTAAGTCGTGAATGCCCTTTTGCAGTCCAAGTCGGACTAACGCCAGTGGTGGCGTTACATTAAGACCAAGATCCTTTCACCGTGGTGTTCACAACTTGAGACCAGTGGAGAGATTTCCAAACCTACTCCCTCGAACGAAGAGGAGACCGCAACGTACCAACACAATTCCTAGGAGCAGCCAGGTGGAGAGAATACCGCGGAGAAACAGGGTACTTTGTAGACTTCGCGTCGGGACCAACCCGATACCGACCCATTGAGTTCAACTTCGATCATTTGTGCTGGGTCGAGATTACGTGGAATCCCATAGACAACCGATATGACACAGTATGCCCCGCAGGAAGGAACTACAACTGCAATATCGACTCAAGAAACCTGCCTACGCGCACAGAGTGGGGACGCATAGACGGACAACCAGAAGAGGAACCCAGCACGTCAGAACCAAGGACCCCAGCGCCATCTGAAACAAGTGGAGACGACGAAGACACCGATCACGAGGACGAATCAGAAGTCGGGGACATAATACAAACAGCTGAGTCCCTGCGAATAAACGAGCCAGAACGCATCGAAGTACACCCACCCGCAGATATGGCCACGGCAACAATAGTACAAGAAGACCTCGCAGTCGAGGAGGCACGAAGAATCACCGAAGAAGCCGAAGCGTACTTACGCCCCATCAACCCCACAACCGGACATCGCATGACAGCCGATGACGCCGCCATATTTAGAGCGGTAGGCCCGAACGTACCTGACCCACCACCGGGAGCAGGTGGACCAGCGCCACCAAGAAGACCCGGGGGAAGCTTCGGTCAAGGACCACCAGGAGGCGGAAGACCACCACACGGGGGTAGGCAACCCCAATTCGGAGGAGGAGGTGGAGGAGATCCCTTTGGAGGAGGACCACCACCGCCACCACCAGCTGCAGGACCCGCTCCGGGAGCACCACATGGAGCAGACAAACTTGTAAGAGAACCCCCAAGCATATTCGACGGAAACCGAGATGAGTACGAGTCGTTCCTCACGCAGTGGCACATTTACTGGGGGCAAAACTCAGAAGCGCCGATCATGACCAACGTCTATCGACGATGCCTATTATTTCTAGGATTCGTCAAAGGACCACGAGTGTCTAATTGGATGCTTGGATTCCTCCAGTGGCTCAACAACGAATTGCACCACGGACGCAACAGATACGACCCATTCTTATGGGATACATTAACAGCGGGATTCTCTGACCGCTTCTCGAACGTCCTAGAACAGGAGCAAGCGCAAGCCACCCTAGCAAAAGGATTCAAAATGATCAGGGACGATATTGATTCGTACGTCACCAACTTTGAACAACTAGCACGGAAGGCTGATTATCGCCTCAACGACCGCCAAACGTTGGACCGATTCACGGCGGGCCTTCCGAGAGCTCTATTTACAAAAATATACGAGTTGGACGACCCCCAAACCTTCAACGAATGGAAGGAAGCGGCGCTGCGACGACAAAAACAGTATATCCACTTACGCGCTCGCCTAGGACTCAACACGAACCCCTGCAACACACCGCCACCGCAACCACAGCAAAACCGTGGATACGCTCCGCAGTGGGCGCCACCCAGGCTCCAACCACCGCGCTACGATCCAAATGCCATGGACACCTCAGCGGACAGAACTCACGCACGCCTCACGGAGGTAGGAGACCCAAACCGTGGCGGATACCAAAAACCGCCGTTTCCACCTAAGGGGGGGTCAGGACAAAATCAAGGAGGGGGACCATGCCGCGACATGAGGGAAGTAATCTGTTACAATTGTAACCAACCAGGCCACTTCTCACGAGAATGTACTCGCCCCAGAAAACCAAGGCAATCCTTCCCACCACGCGCAAGCACGAGTCGAAGCATGGACACCGACTACTACAGTCAAGAAACAACAACAATACGTCGCGCAGAAGCCACGCCAGAAGAACAAGCGAAAGGGTGGATGGAGACGCTTAGAGGGGCTAGCGATGAGGTGAAAGACCTCGTATTCAAGGATCTCTGGACCCAAGAGGGTTTTCAGGACGCCTGAACCCATCGGCCTGGGTGAGGGCAGTCAACTGTAATTCTGTAATCATGACTCGCTACCGTTCGCTCCGAATTCCAGTATCGATTCGTACAAATTACTCCATGGCCGACATCAAAGGACTCGTAGACTCCGGAGCCACCGACAACTTCATAAGACCCGCGTTCGCCAGACGCATGGGCCTCGGACTACAAACCCTTGAAAAACCAAAAAAGATTTGGAATATAGACAACACAGAAAATAAAGCTGGGTCCATCACACACTTCATCGACCTAGACGTCCAGACCAACAACATCTCTAAGACTATGAGATTCCTCGTCACCGACATAGGAAACGAGGATCTTGTCCTCGGGTACCCATGGCTGGCCACCTATGAACCAACCATCAGCTGGGCACACGCCACCATTCACGAACGAGCCCTTCCAGTGGTACTTCGGTCAATCAACCCTGTAGAACCACAGACCACAATAGCCAGCGCAATGACTCAAGACGAAATGGAAGAAGCGGTCCGGGAACTTGAGGAAGAATGCCAACTACGTACCACAGCCACCGAACTGGCTATTGCAGCTAATCAAAACACCGTCGCAGAGGCCCTCCCAGAACCATACCAACACTTCGCAAAGATCTTCAGCAAAGAAGCATCCCACCGATTCCCGCCATCACGACCCTGGGACCACGCAATTGACTTCAAACCCGGTACCCCACCCAGTATCGACTGCAAGGTCTACCCAATGTCACAAGACGAAGACGGACAACTACACGAGTGGCTAGATGAACAACTCAAACTAGGCTACATCCGACCCTCAAAATCGCCCTACGCCTTGTCATTCTTCTTCATCAAGAAAAAAGACGGAAAATTGAGACCGGTGCAAGACTACAGGCGAATCAACGCCTGCACGGTACGCAACCAATACCCACTACCTCTCATGGCGGAACTCATCAACGACCTTGGGGACGGACATATATTCACTAAACTTGACGTCCGTTGGGGATACAACAACATACGGATCAAAGAGGGCGATGAGTATAAAGCTGCATTCAAGACAAAATACGGATTATTCAAACCCCTCGTCATGTACTTCGGACTCACAAACTCACCGGCGACGTTCCAGAACATGATGAACGACATTTTAGGCGACACAATCCGAGTCTTCACAGCAATGGGAACAATCATCCGTGTCTACATGGACGACATCGGTATCGCAACACGTGAATACGCAGGACTTCAGGCACACATAGACGCAGTATGCGCAGTACTCCAAGTCGCAATGGACCATGACCTCTACTTTAAACCGTCCAAATGTACTTTCCACCAACCGCGAATGGATTACCTGGGGGTAATCCTTGAAAAGGGGGTAGCTCGCATGGACCCTGTAAAAATTGCGGGCATACGCGACTGGCCCACACCAACGAAGGTACACGATGTACGCTCCTTTCTGGGCTTCTGCAATTTTTACCGCCTCTTCATTCACGGTTTCGCCACATACGCACGAGCTCTCAACAAACTTACACGCAAAGACGCGGAATGGACATGGGGCAAAGACGAAGAGACCGCCTTCCAAAACCTCAAACGCCTAGTCACCAGCGAACCGGTACTCACACACCCCACACTGACAGACCAATTCAAACTCGAAGTAGACGCATCTGGATACGCAGTAGGCGCAGTGCTTCTACAAAAGAAACAAGATGGGAAACGACACCCCATCGGATATTTCTCAGCCACCCTGAGTGAAGCTGAACGCAACTACGACATCTACGACTTAGAACTTCTAGCCATCGTCAAAGCATTGTGACACTGGAGACCATTCCTGGCAGGATCCCCGCACAAGATCAAAATCTTCTCGGACCACCTAAACCTCACGCACTGGAAATCCCCACAAAAGATAAGCCACCGTGTAGCTCGAGAAGTACTAGAACTCATGGAATACGACTTTGAGATCCACCACATCAAAGGAACCAACAACGGCCGTGCAGACGCCTTATCACGGAGACCCGACTACGACAGAGGAGAAAGAGACAACGAAGGGGTTGTTGTCCTACCAGAAACCGTATTCGCGCGAAATCTCACCACTCAACACCCGGAAGCCCACGATCAAGACGAGAGTATCATACGCCCATGGGTAGATCCCCACAAACTCAAGAAAGTCAATGGAGTCTGGTACCATCAAGGCGCACGAGTCATCACCGGAGGACCAGAGGAAGTCCGCACCATCATCGCCAACCATCACGACCCCCCAGTCTACGGCCACCCTGGAATCAAACGGACGGCGAGAATCATCGAACGAAATCATTGGTGGCCAAACATGCTGAAACAAGTAACAGAATACGTCCAAGGATGCACGGAGTGCCAACGACACAAGGTCAACAACCGCCCAACGAAAGCCCCGCTAGCACCAATTACACCAAAACCCGACGCTAAGCCGTTTGAGACCATCGCACTCGACTTTATCACTAAACTGCCAGTATCACAGGGGCACGACGCCATCCTCACCGTAACCGACCACAACTGCACCAAGGCGTCGATCTTCATTCCCTGCAACGAGGAGATATCAGTGGAAGAAACCGCCGCCCTGTACGTAACTCACGTATTCCGAAGATTCGGACTACTGGCAAAAATCATCAGCGATCGCGACCCACGCTTTGCATCAAAATTCACATGAGAGCTATGCCGAATTCTCGGCATCTATCAAAACATTTCCACGGCATATCACCCCCGAACAGATGGACAATCAGAGCGCACCAATCAATGGCTGGAACAGTATCTCCGGTTCTGGACCAATGAACGCCAAGATAACTGGGCACAATTCCTACCCATGGCAGAATTCGCGCATAACAACTGGCCACACGAAGCCACAAGGAAGTCCCCATTTTCGCTCTTGATGGGATACAACCCCCGCGCTGATTGGATCGATAAGCCTTCACCCATTCCCCAGGTACTCACGAGACTCCAGCAATTCCGAGACGCACGGAAAGAAGCTCAGATCCTTATCAAAAAGGCACAATCCTTGTGGATCAAACACAGAGATACGCCCAAGTATCAGGTAGGAGACCAGGTGTGGTTAGAAGGACGACACCTCTGAACCAATCAACCGACGGCCAAACTCGCGGCACGACGGCACGGACCATTCCAAATCACAAGAGTCTTATCACCGGTCAACTATCAACTCCAACTTCCCACGCAATGGAGCATCCACCCCGTATTTCACATCGACCTGCTCACACCTTATCGCAAGACGCCCATGCATGGGAAGAACTTCCAACGCCCACCACCGGATCTAGTGGACGGAGAAGAGGAATATGAAGTGGATCGCATTCTAGACTCCAGGTGATTTGGCCGGAACAAGAGACTGCAGTACCTCGTGAAATGGAAGGGCTACCCAGACTCAGAGAACCAGTGGGTCAACAAGAATGACATATTCGCTGACGAAGCCATAGCAGAGTACGAGCGGAGTTCGATCACAGCCAGGATGCATATAAACCGGACGAACGACGCTAAGTCTCCCCCATCTATTCACACTGGAATCCTCTCACACACCACCATGTCTTCTCCCTCTTCATCTCCCGCCATTGCCGCCAACCTCCGAGGGTCATTCACCTACGAGGAACTTAAAGCCGCCATCGACAACCTCGCGCCCATCGAAGACCTCGACAACCCCAACACTCCCACCACCTACTGGATGCTTGGCACCGACGGCCAACACCTCAACCACACGCCCTATACGCAGGCCAAAGTTGATTGGCTTCGCGCAGCTCTCTGAGACTGCGCGCCTTCCTCACCGGGACCTCTCCCGGTTCGAGTGGAGTACTGGGTCGACGCGGACCAAGAACGCGAACACGAAGTGATGGGAGGAGTGGAAGCTGACGGCGGAGAGGTGGAAGCTAGAGCAACTGGCGATGGCAGCGACAAGGAGAATGAGGATCCTCGAAAGGAGGAAACTATTCGACGAGATGATGCACGCCAAATCCAGGAACAACCCGAGTGCAAACTCAAAGAGTGGTACCCAGCTGAGCACCCGTTTATCCTCACCACCACCGATTCTGACCACCCCAACGAAACTCCATACACCCTCGACACCGTGGGCCGCCCCATCTATCGAGGCTCCCTTAGAGTGGACCTCCCTTCCTCCACTCACCACACAACCACGCTTCACCGCCGACTCGCCAACGCCCCCTTCGCCCCGTACGGCTACGTTCACAACTGGGGAGACAAATTCGTCAACTTCCCCATCACCGATGCCCAAGGAGTCACCACCCAGGCCTCCTACGTCCAGGTCATCATGACCCCCGACCCCATCGTCCTCGGCATCGCCACGGACAGTGACAAAACCTACTCAAAGCCGCTTTATGCAGAGCCTCAAGTACGGGAAAGGGGGAAGCCTCAATACGGAGAACTCAAGGTACAGGCCCTCGCTGCCGGACACGCCAACCAACACCGCCTCGACACGGCGGTCAACGAGTTGAAGGACGTGGGGCTGAAAGCTGAGTTACATAGATTCCGATCGCTTAAGAATGAAGCTGAAAGAATCGAACAACGCCTTCACGCCCTCTCACTAGCCTTGGGCGGTGTACAGGCTGACGTCGCACGCTCGAAGTTTAGGCTGGAGATGGTGGACATTCACAACAGAGTCGACGAAGTACAGGAGGGGTGGCTTGGAGGCATAGGCCCCACTCGGCGCCGTGGTCATCGCGGCTGAAAAGGGGGTGGTGTCACGGCATGCGCGGAACGGACTCTTACTATACGGTGATGACCTCGTTTGTAAGCAGTAATGTGTCATGGACAGTAGTATCAGTCAGCGAGGGTAGCAATCACATGCCGATGTGGCATGACGCATTCTCAAGGTAGCTGTAGTAGGGTTCGAGCTACTTACGCTACTAGTCGTACGGATTCGAGAGGAGCTTCAAAGCTGCCTCATACATGTATAAATAGTGGCTCGATGAGACCAAGATACGCCATCTTGGTCTTCTTCAATAACCACTTCTCTCTCGTCTCTATCACAAACAGTTCGCTTGCCTCTCTCGAGCAAGTCGCCTTTATCGATTGTCGGATTACCTAGTGGCTCGACTTGCCCTAGTGTACGTTCAGATCACGTGCCGGAAGAGCGCCGTGTATCTCACGACCAGGTCATGTGACTATCAGGGATATTCTGCTAAGTCGTGAATGCCCTTTTGCAGTCCAAGTCGGACTGACGCCAGTGGTGGCGTTACATAAGTGGCCTGAGCGCATCTAGCAGCTCAATGGACATGCAGATAACGGACTGCTTTAGATAAGATATATTGGACTTATGTAGATTAGATTATAGTATATATGATCTTTACAATCTCGGACTTTTCTTATCTATGACATCACTGTACAATGACATCATGGACTCCTCTGGACTCGCCTTGTATTTCGTCCTTGTACTCTGACCTTTGTTCTTATCTTTATTATGATGTCACTATGATATCATATTCCAGACCTTTCTTGTTCTATACGCCTTGTTCTCTAGAACAGTACACTCCTTTGTCCACTTGTAGAACAATGCGTCTTGTATTCACTGTGACCAGCTGTTACCTGCGTCACCCTGTATTTTGTATAAGTAGTGCAGCTTGTATGCTCCTGGTCCACATCAGTTCTCATCTGTTGTGTGCCAGGTATGTCTCCTCTCCTGTAATATCAATCAGTTCTCATCTGTTGTGTGCCAGACACTATCTGCTTCACTTGCAAGATCTCTCTGTTGCTGCTTCAAGCTCACCTTCATATCTCACCACAGTCACCAGTTTACTGTGAGTATGATCCCTTCATGTGCGCTGTTCATCACGGGGAATACAGAGTACACTACTGGCTCCTTAAGTATTGTACAGGAATCCATTTTTCTGTGCTTTTCCTACCATTTTCCAGGGACGCGTAAGCGAGGTAGACTGCGCACATCAGTCTGTCATAACAATTGCACGATTCAATTCATGTGCAGTTGAGATTCTTTGAAAGGAAATGAGAAGTAGAACTTGAAACACTAGAAATTGAGTCTGAAACGTGAGACAACGATCAAGAAACTGAGAATTCTCCAAGGCTTTTCTTATCGATGGCACGATCGGTGGATCGTGACAGGGAGACTGATTATCCGTGATAATCGATGGCACGATTGGATCGTGACATGTTTTATCTTCATTGTAAGTTACTGCAAGGATTGTTCTTACGATTGTTCTGTTCACATGTCAACCAGGCTTAAATAACTCAGAACCCAACCCACAGACTGGTGCTAATCTGACAGATAACTCAAGATCCGTGCATCATGACAGGCTCCACCAAGTTCTTGTCCACAGAAATCTGGAGTCATGGTCATGGTAGCAAGTCATATTCTGTCTGATGAAGGCTCAGTCACATACAACATGACACAAGAAGGGGTTATATTCTCTAATACTCAGTTTGCCTGCATTACTAATTCTGGTCGCTAATGCCAACCAATTTATGGATTTACAGCAAAGAATCATCAACGAGCTGAGGGCCAATATCTTCTGAGCACCCCTTCGGCAACAGCATCATGCACCGTGTTTTTTTTGATTTCAGGACCCTTCTTGCCGAAGTATTGCTCACTTTCATACTACCACTGATCACCTGCCCTCAGTTCCCAAGCCACTGTGCTAACTCTGTGTCCACTGGCTCTTCAAATTCTGTGATCTTGTTCTCATCAAGGTCCATGAACTTTACCTCTAGTTCCTTGTGGTAGTCATAAACCCAGTTCATGGCGCCCTGTATGTCAGTCTTGTTGTGGTGCATGGTGGTGGTGATTATGTTGTGGTTATTGTCACCTTGTACCTGCTCCAAGTTGTACAAAGCGATGTCCTATGGCCAGTACTGACAATCGAAAACGGCAGAAATATGCGCAACCTACATTGTTAAGTAGGATCATGTCAATGGACAAAATATACAATTCTTTGATGACAGGATTGTAACTGCCTCGTCTGAGAGGTTCATATCAAACTTAAGAACAGCAAAGCATGGCTTGGAGGCAGGTGTGTCTCTTCTGATCGCTAGATAGTCTTGGATGTTCCTGATGTGCTTGTGAGCCCTATCTGCGGCTTCCTGGACTATGGCCTGAAGGTAAGCGGTGTCAAATGTCTTGATGAATCATTTCTGTGGCTGTTTTGATTGTGAGCTAGATCGGCTCTTGCATCAACCTAATGGCTCTGTTGTCTATGTTGTACCTCACTGTCTGGTCATTTCCCCACCAATCCATTCGCCTTTGGGGCGAGGTTTGTGTGGGTTGTGCAGAGCGTCCATCCCAATGTTGGCCATGACCTGGACCTCTTCTTCATGTGCCACACCTGTGTACTCATCAAAGACAAAGAGCACATTTACCAGGTTGCAGCCAGTGCATAGACCAGCTGTGCACCGCATGTGAGCGGAGCTTGGCATGTGGTCTGGTCTGTGCACCTACCCTTGTCCTGCAATGGGTACCCAAGAGCTGCGAGGTGCTCTGGCAATAGGTGAGCATGCCTTGGCATGAATACATGGAGTTACTGCTCATACCGAAGTCACAGTGGTCATAGGCCTCCTGAGCTTTAGGACTGAATGCTCCGAAGCTTCTCACCCACACTGAGGATGCTGCTTTGACTTTGGCATAGTGTGGATCGATGCGACGAGGCCATTTCCACTTAAGTGAGGTTGACTGGGATGTAATATCCCTCCAACATGGTAGCGTCTCCGGTATGGATGTGGCAGGTTTCGTATCTAGGGAATGAGGAGCTTGTTCAGTGTGTTGTAGAACTGGTTTTAACTCTGTAGCTCGGTGTCATCCCTCCAGCTTGTTCACAAATCCAGGTTGTTTATGATACTTCTTGATACCAACTCGAATGAGAAGGACCCCAGATGTGTAATGATTGATCGCGAAGTATGCCCGTTACTTCAAGTTGATGAGCGTGTTTTGCGTGGCATAGTTCCCTGCAAGCCTTAAGAACTTGTTCTGCTCCAAGGATTATGAAAATTCAGAAACCATGATGCAGGGCCAGATGTCCCATCTTGGTCTTGCCCCCCGAACGTATGGGCATTTGGGTAAATACATGTGTGCCCTTTTTGTGCCCCCCCGCCACCCTGAGACTGGATGAAGCTTGTAAAGAAGAGGACGAACAGAGGTTCCACTGGCTGTTTTATCCATCTATTTGACTTTCAGATTGGCCCTGACAATCTAGTTTATAGTGGTCTCCCACTCAGCTCTTGGCTCTACTCACGGGTACCAGTTCAATAACCAAACCAAACCTTGACATCTTGTTTGACATCACTAATTATGACATCATATGCTGTTGCTTTGACAAATCACCTGCATGACATTTGGGGCATAGTCGATAAGATATCTACCCCAAGGTTGATTGAAGGATGTTGTATTTGTTGATGCGTAACTCTGTGCCGGGAAGACGTTGTTCGTAATGCACTTTCACACACTATTTTACACAGTTGATACGGGTGACTGAACTGATCAGCAATAGCAGTACGATACTGTATCAGCATGTGGATTGCGCCAGCTTGAAAGCAGCCCAGGACTATGACCCATGTGGCACTTGGATGTGGCAGAGTGAGAGACAAGAAGTGAGAGACGCGCCCAGCGGGTTCTTTATGAGACACTATCTGGGAACTTGCACAAGCCCCAGGGTGTAATTTCTATCTAAATAGGGTCCGAGGCCATGCTACACGTGCTAACTGTGGGGGTTGCAATCATAAAGTACTAGTACTTGTTGCGCAGCAATGTACGCAGTGTATAGGTAGACCCTTACCTGTGTAGAGAGCTTAGACGAGGCTTAGAGTGAAGCAGAGGAAGCTCAGAGTGGGGTGGAGAGAGATGTGTATCTGTACTCACTCCTACAGTAGGATTTATATACTCTATGGTCCACCCATGTCTGTTTGGGGAAAAGTGATGAGTAGAGGCGTCCACAATATCGCGTTTTCAGTGTCACCTAATGTCTAATCACCGGTGGACTCAGAATAATCCCTTAAGGGGATTCTGTACGTATACCATATGACTAAATACTCCGATTTACGTGTATAGCATAACTAATCGTACTGTCATTCCTACATAATGAGCCTTATAGTAAGTATTACGGCTCAACACTCCCCCTTGCTAAGTGCAGCTACTAAGCGCTCTAAGCAAGTGTGTAGGGCGAATTAATATTCTAGCCATGATTAGAAGGGAGTCTATCTTGGAACCATGAGAGCAGTTTCAAGACTGAGTTCTCTTCACCATCCCATTTCAGCTTTTGAACTATTACAGTTCATTGGGCTGATTTTTTGGTATAATGAGCAGAAATGTTGTGATTCTCTGGTTGAGAAGAATCTATGTATCCGGAAGACAATGTCTCCAAGCGTCGCTCGATATACCTTCCATAGTATTAATGGAATTTTCAGGCTCGTCTCAAGGCCAAGTTTGTTGCCTTGTGACTTAGTTGGATGAGTAAAACTCAAGTCCTAACTGACTTCTGAATTTTTCAAACTTAATACGCCCTAGGTTCTTGGTAAACATATCTGCGGGATTCTCTGAACCATCTATAAAGAATAGTTCTATTTTCTTGTCCTTCACTACTTCTCTTATGTAGTGATAGTGTATATCAATATGTTTAATACACTTTTCTTGGACAGGGTTTGAGGCCATAAAGATGGACCCCTGATTATCACTGCAGAGTGGTATTGGGCTTAGTTTGATGCCAAGCTCAGTAAAGAGTGACTTTATCCAAACTAATTGTCTGCTAGTATCCGACAGCGACATATATTCAGCTTCAGTGGAAGATAATGCGACTGTCTTTTGCGCTCTAGAGTTCCAACTGAATATCCCATTAGCCAGTTTAACCATATAACCTGTGGTAGATCGCCTATTATCTGGGTTTGAAGCCCAGTCAGAGTCTGCATAGGCAATTAAGCCTCCATTTGATCTTCCATCATACACCAAAGAGTATGAAGAAGTCCCAAGCAAATAGCGACAGATATAGAGTGCTCTGTTCAAATGGTCCTCTGAGGGGTTTGCAGCGAATTGTGATAGTTTAACGACTGCATAGGCAATGTCAGGGCGAGTCCCAAGCATTATGTATAGGAGTGAACCTATAACTTGCTGGTATTTGCTCCTGACGCTTGGGTTGACTGGTGAATTATTAGGTACAGGTTGGTACCCTTCAGGAAGTGGAGTTGCAGTGGCTTTTGCATCTACAAGTCCAAAGCGTTGCAGCACCTTTTCTAAGTAAGTGGTTTGATCTAAAAAGATCTTTCCATGTTTGCGCTGAATGCGCATATGCAAGAATTCCTTTGCATCACCTAAGTCATGACATTCCCAAGCCTTCATGAACCTATTCTTCAGTTCATTTAAAAGGGCTTTGTCCGATCCCATAAAGATCACATCATCAACATAGACAATGATCACTACAAGGGCACCACTCTTACCTCTATGGGTAAAGAGTCCTGAGTCAGATAGTAGCCTTTTACAGCCCATCACAGCCATGGACTTATCCAGCGCTTTCCACCATGCTAGAGCAGCTTGTTTAAGTCCATAAATGGTGTGTTTTAGTTGCAGTACTTTATTTTCATGCCCTTTGGCTTTGAAGCCCTCAGGTTGTTCCATGTATAGCTCTTCATTGAGCTCTCCATATAGGAAGGCAGTTTTAACATCTAGTCTGGTGATGTGCCAATCCTCTAGTGCTGCAAGCGCAAGCATCATCTGGACAGTCTCAAAGCGCGCTACTGGTGAGAATATTTCATCATAGTCAACGCCTTCAACCTGAGAAAAGCCTTTGGCAACAAGCTAGGCTTTCTTGCGACCATCAGTCTTTTGATCAAAGACCCATCTATTTTTTATTATTTTCCTCCCTTTAGGGGGTTCCACAAGCTCAAAGACATTACATCTGTGAAGTGCCTCTAGTTCCTCGTGACAAGCAGTCTTCCATTCCTTTTGTTGTGCTGCAGGCATGCGTATTATATCTTTATAGGTCCACTCCCATATATTAGAAGTGTCCAGTGGTTCCAGATCATTAGATGGAACTGCCTTGGCAAGCAGATGATCTAGGAATTTTACTCCCCCTTCCTGAGCAAGGTGTGACAATAAATCATCTACTTCATCCTCTGAGGGTTCTGGCGGAGCTTCACTCTCAGCAGGTGGAGGGTCAGGGTTTGTCTCAGGAAATCCTCCTGGAATCTGCCTTTGCCCTGGTGTACTATCAGCTCTGGAGCGACCAGGCTGTCTTCCAACCATTTCTTTCCACTTGCTACTCCGTTCAACATCTTTAGTAATGTTTGTGGGGTGCCTGTCTTCCCCATAGACATTGCCAGGATGAGTAGGTACTTTCCTCAAGTGCGCAGACCATCGTGGTAGTGCTGGTTCTGGTGCAGGAGGCAGAGGCTGTTGTGCTTCTGGTTCCTCTGGTTCCACAGATCCGCCATCACGGTCTGGTGCATCCTCCCTATTTTGCCTCTGTTTAGGGGGACGATGAGTAGGCATATCATTGTCAAAACCACTTGGAATGGGCTGTGTAGGTGATGGTTCATTCTCCATAGGAGGTTGATTCTCTACTGGCTCATTTATGCAGGTTGTACCCCACACCCTTTGTGTCTCGCACTTAGGGTATACGGTCTCATCAAATAATGCAGTAGTGCTGGTGAACACTGTGTTGTTTTTGATCCGCATGAATCTATATGCTTTTATGCCCTCAGTATGACCAATATAGATCATTTGTTTGCTTTTGGGGTCAAGTTTATTTGATCTGCGATCTTCTGGTATGTGCACATATGCGCCACATCCAAACACTCGTAAGTGTGAAAGACTAGGTGCTTCACCATGCAAGCTCATATAGGGTGTCTGCCAATTAAGGCGACTTATTGGAGTCCTATTATAGCAATGTACTGCATGTAGGACCGCAAATTCCCACCAGGATTGAGGGAGACAGGCTTCAAGGCACATAGCCTGAGCCTTATCCATACAAGTACGCATAAAGCGTTCAGCGCGACCATTTTGTTGGGGAGTATGCGGTGCACTTTGTAGGATAGTAATGCCCATATCTTTCAGTACCTTAGTAAACTCGTCAGACTTGTATTCTCCTCCAGCATCAGACATCCACTGTTTAATAGTGGCATTATGCTGATTTTTGACCATGGCAACAAACTGCCTTAATGCATTGATGGCCTGTGCTTTGGTGTGTAATAGCACGACCCACACATAGGAGGAAAAGTCATCAAAGAAACTAATGAAGTATTTATATTTGTGGTACGAGTCAACTGGGAAGCTCTTAAGATTGGAATGAATCTTTTCAAAAGGCTTCTTAGCACGTGTCTCAGAGGGTTTATGCGTTGAAGCAGGCATTTTCCCTTGAGCGCAACCAGGACATATGGGTGTCTCAGAAGGATATTTAAGGTCCTTAGGGAATCCCTTAGTGTGATCCTTGGCACGACGTAGTACTTCCTTCGAAGGGTGTCCTAAACATCTATGCCAAATGTCGTAGTCAGCAGTATAGATTGTACTATGGGCTGTATGTACATTTTTTACTTGTGTGACTTTGGCATCAAGTGTAACGTCTACCACGGACGCTTGCCTGACTTAGGCCTCTTGCTTAGTGACGATCCGTACACGTCGATAGTTGTGGTTGGTGAAGGTAGTTGCGTAGAAGGCTGGATGAGGCTGAAGGCTCTCGTCCCGTCCGAAGTATGCGTGGAGGTCTTCGAGTTGCGGCACTCCTGCTGGGATGCGATCGATGTACTGGGCGTTGGCCCAAGTGGCGCTGTCGATAATGTAGAAGGTGTGATAAGGGGACGCTACTCGATCGTTGCGATAAAGGAAGACTTGATATGCGGCAACGTCAACGGGGAATTCCACTGAACCACGAAGGGGCAGTCAAAGGATAAGTCACGGGGATCCCTGGTCTAAGGGGATATGCCGGACACTCACTTAGGAGGGGGGAGCCTCTTAGTAAAGACGAGTAGATGGTGGTGGTATTGGAAGAAGACCAAGATGTCGTTCTTGGTCTTCGCACTAGTCTACTTATACAGTTACACGCGGGCTTTGAAGCGCCGCTTGAATACTAACTAGCCAATAGCGTAAGTACCGTGAACCCTAGTACAGCTATCCTAGTTATGAGTCACTACGAGTCATCCGAGATCCGATCCATTATCGTACAATCACATGTGCCGGAGCTTACCCGGCTGACTGATCCTACAAGTCCATGACGATATTCCGCTGACGGCGATGTCATAGTCGACGCGTCAGTGTCCACTTCCCGGCCCGAGGCGCCGATCGATCCGAACCGTAACATCACCCCCTTCTTACAATCGAGCCCCAGCTCGACCCCGCTGTACCGCCGCTTCCCTCTGCGCCGCAACCTGCTGCCCTGCTTCCAGCCCGGGGCGATAGGAGTCTCGCTCCGCCTCGATACGCGTGATCGCGTTGGCTCGTTGGAGGCGAAGTACGCATTCCCATCTCACCCTGGCGATCTTGTCCAACTCTTCTGTCAGCCGTGCCAACTCTGCCTCCTTCGCTTCTACTCCCGCTTGGGCGCAGCGATAGCGGTGGACCTCCGCTGTCAATGTGAGGTCCTTCATGCCCGTGAGGGCGCGGTCTACCGACTCCCGCATGATGCTGCGCTGATCTAGGAAGATCAGGTCGTCGTCGCAGTATGCGGTGTCTCGGGGGTAGTCGTAGTTGGGAGCGGCGTGCACCGGCTTGCCGTACTGCTGGTCGCTGCCTCTCCTGTAGGCGAGGACGAAGGGGTCCGCCGTGAGGATGAGCTGCGTATACCGAGCTGGGTGCAGCCGGTCTTGAGCATCGCGGATCTGGAAAGGGATATAATGTACTCCCCTGTTGAATTGGAACCCGATGGGTGGAGGAGTCTCCACTTGGCGTCGGGAAACCGGGCTGTGTTCTTCCGCACGATAGATGCGGACCTTGGGTCGAGCAGCTTTCGGCATACGTATTGGCTCCCCGTCCGTGGTGCATAGCAGAGGGGTTTCGTTGTGCGTGGTGGTGAGGTGGTTGCCGTAAGTGAGGTGTTGGTGTAGAGGGCAATGTTCCTCTGATAGGTACCGGTCGAAGTCCCGGTCCTCTTGAATCGGAGTCTCGTCCGTATCGGGCTCTGCGGTCGTTGACATGTAGGTCGGCGAAGGATCTCTTGAACCAACTCTTGTAGTGGTTGGTGAAGGAACGAGGGATGGTAGGGGGGTAGGTGGACGACTGTCTCCGTTGTGAATGGACTGGGGAAGCGACAGGGGTGATGGTGGCGCGTTCTGAACGATGAGGGTAGGTTGTACTGAGATTGGGAGTAGGTCGTCGAGGACATAGTGTACTTGGACTGGGGATGAAGTCATGAGTATATGGAAGAGTGGATGAAGGGGATGGGGACGTCTCTTGGGATTTCCCTGCGCTTATATGTGTTTCTCTGGCGGGGTTTGAACGTTTGAATTCCCGAATTGCTTCATCAGCGAACACGTCATCCTTGGAGACCCACTGGTTGTCCGAGTCCGGGTATCCGCGCCATTTGACCAAATATTGCAACTTCTTTGTCCTGCCGAATCGCCGTGAATCTAGAATCTTCTCGACCTCGTATTCTTCTTCTCCATCGATTAGATCCGGTGATGGGCGCTGGTAATTTGGTCCGTGTGTGGGAGTTTCTTTGTACGGAGTAAGGAGGTCCGTGTGAAACACTGGGTGGATGCTCCACTGCGTGGGAAGTTCTAGGCGGTAATTGACTGCGGACATCACCTGAATGACCTGGAAGGGTCCATGTCTTCGGGGCGCAAGTTTTGCCGTTGGCTGATTGGTACGTAGGTGGCGCCCTTCGAGCCATACGAGGTCCCCGATTTGGTATTTCGGGGTGTCCTTGTGTTTGATCCACCCCTGCTGCGCTTTGATCATCAGTTCCTGGGCGCGGGTTCTAGCCTCTTTGAATTGCTGTGCCCGCAGCGCTACTTGCGGGATAGGGGATGGTCGATCGATCCAATCAGCGCGTGGATTGTATCCCATGAGGACGTTGAACGGGGATTCCTTGGTCGATTCGTTGGGCCAGTTGTTATGCGTGAATTCTGCCATTGGTAGATATTGTGTCCAGTCGTCCTGTCGTTCATTGACCCAGAACCTTAGGTATTGTTCTAGCCATTGGTTGGTTCGCTCCGATTGGCCGTCGGTTCTGGGGTGATATGCGGTGGAGATGTTCTGTTCTATACCGAGTATTCGACACAGTTCGCGGGTGAACTTTGATGCGAATCTGGGGTCTCTGTCGCTGATGATGCGCGCTGGTAGTCCGAATCTGGGAAAAACATGTGTCACGTACAGGGCCGCAGTTCCTTCTGCGCTTATTTCTTCCAGGCACGGGATGAATACTGCCGCTTTAGAACAGTCATGGTCTGTTACTGTCAGTATGGAGTCACAGCCGTTCGATTGGGGTAATTTGGTAATGAAGTCTAGGGCTATGACTTCGAACGGGGTTGCTTCCGGTTTTGGGAATATTGGTTGTAGGGGTGCGCGTGTTGGTCTGTTGTTGACCTTGATTCGTTGACAGTCAGCGCATCCTTTAACGTAATCCTGTGCCTCTTGCCGGAGTCCTGGCCACCAATAGTACCTCTCGATCAGTTTGGTGGTTCGGTTGATTCCCGGGTGTCCGTATGCGAGTGTGTCGTGGTGGGCCTGTATAATACGCTTTCGTTCGTGAGCGTCGCCTGTGACTACCCTTCGCCCTTCCTTGTACCAAGTGCCCTCGATGCGTTTGAGTCCGTGCGGGTCTATCCACTTCGTGATAATGCCGTTGTCTTGGGTGTATACTGGGTATGTAGGCTGCATTTCCTCTACAGGGATTGTTGCGCTCATGCGTGTTGGGTTGTCCGTTGTGTCAATTGTTGCAGCTCTGACAAATATGTGGTCTGGGAGTACTGTGACTTGCTCGTTGTCGTGTTCTCCTTGGTCGTAGTCGGGTCTCCTTGATAGGGCGTCCGCTCTCCCATTCGCCGTTCCCTTGATGTGGTGAATCTCTATGTCGTATTCGGAGAGTTCGAGCACTTCCCTTGCTACCCGTCTGCTAATCTTTTGTGGAGATCTCCAGTATTGCAGGTTCATGTGGTCGGAGAACACTTTGATTTTGTGGGGTGATCCAGCGAGGTATGGTCTCCAGTTTCTCAGTGCTTTGACAATGGCTAACAGCTCCAGGTCGTAGATGTCGTAGTTCCTTTCTGCTGCGTTGAGGGTGTTGGAGTAGTAGGCGATTGGGTGCCGTTTGTTGTCCTTGTCGCGTTGGAGCAGTACTGCTCCTACCGCGTATCCCGAGGCGTCGACTTCTAGTTCGAAAGGTTTGTCTAGTTCCGGGTGTTTGAGCACCGGTTCTTCCGTTACGAGGGTTTTGAGTTTGTCGAACGCTGTTTGCTGTTCTGTTCCCCATTGCCATTCCGCGTCTTTGCGTGTGAGTTTGTTAAGTGGTCGTGCGTGATTGGCGAATCCTCGGATGAAGGCACGGTAAAAGTTGCAAAATCCTAGGAATGATCGTACCTGTTTGACGTTTTTGGGGGTCGGCCATTCGCGGATTCCGGAGATTTTGACAGGGTCCATGCGAATCACCCCCTTCTTAATGATTACCCCCAGGTAATCGAGGGTGTCCTGAGTGGAATGTGCATTTGTCCAGTTTAAGGTAGAGGTCGTTTTGTTCCAGTAAATCCAGGATGTCGTGGATGGCGTCCAGTATGTGCTTCCTTTGTTGTGGCTGTGGCTACTCCAATGTCGTCCATATATACTCGAATGATGGTCCCTTTCTTTTCGTGATGTTCGATGAGGGGTGCGAAAATCCAGTTCATCATGGCTTGGAACGTTGCCGGTGCGTTTGTCATTCCGAAGTACATTACCAGCGGTTCGAAGAATCCTCGTTTGGTCTTAAATGCCGCTTTGTGTTCGTCGCCGGGTTTGATCCTGATGTTAGTATATCCCCACCGGACGTCGAACTTTGAGAATATCCATCCCCCACTGAGGTCTGCGATTAGCTGAGGTATGAGCGGTAGGGGGTACTGGTTGCGTATGGTCCATGCATTGAGTTCCCTGTAGTCCTGCACCGGGCGTAGTTTTCCGTCCTTCTTTTTGACGAAGAAGAAAGGAGCGGCGTACTGCGATTTAGACGGTCTGATGTATCCTTTTGCCAATTGTTCGTCCAGGAACTCCTCTAAAGCTTTGTCTTCCGCTTGATTGAGCGGGTAGATTTTGCAGTTGATGTGGTCTGGGGCAGTTTGGTTTAAGGTCGATGGCGTGATCCCAGGGTCTGGACGGTGGGAATCGATGGGATTCCTCTTCGCTGAATACCTTTGCGTGTCTTTTGTATTCTTCTGGGAGTTCCTTCTGTTCCGCTGTTTCGTGTGCCGCTATCGCCTAAGTCGGTTGCCGTTGTTCGTAAGTGTATTGGCATTGTTTCCTCTAGTTCCTCGAAGGTTTGCATTCGTTCATCGTCCTGCATTTTTGTGATGATGCTTCGAAGTTCTGCTTGGACTGTCGCTTGGGTTCGTGGTTTGTTGGGGTTGGTGGTTCGTATGATGATGGGGTATTGTTTTGTATCCATGGTGGCAGTGGCCCATTGTATCCGTGGTTGGAATGTTGCTAGCCAGGGGTAACCAAGAATGATGTCTTCTCCTCCCACGTTGGTGATTAGGAACTGAATGGTTTTAAGTTTTCCATCAGTTTGTATGTTTAGATCGACGTAATGGGTAATTTTTCCCCCTTTGTTGTGTGTCCCGTCGATGTTCCATATATTGCGTGGGTTTGGTAATTCCTTGGTTCCCAGGTGCATTCTTCTGACGAAGTCCGGGTGTATAAAGTTGTGAGTGGCTCCGGAGTCCACTAATGCTTTCTTGTCGGCCATGAAGTAACTCGTGCGAATCGAAACTGGGACATGCATAGATCGATAGTGCGTGATAAACGTTGAGTTACAATTTAAAGCCCTCACCCAGGCCGTTGGGTTCAGGCGCTCGGAAAATCCTGCCTCCCCATCATTTCCCTCATAAACATTCCCCTTTGTTCCTCCGGCAGTGCCACGACTTGAGTCAGCAGATCGCCTACTTGAGAGTTGGCGGCGCCTCTATTGCCTTGGACTGGTTCGTCCAGGTCGATGAGGGGTTCCTCCGCTACACTTTGCGGTGCGGTAGGGACTTCTTCGATGTATGCGCTTCTTCCTCGCGCCCTTCGTGGCTGGTTGCAATCTCGTGAGAAGTGTCCCTTCTGGTTGCAATTGTAGCAGGTTACGTCCCTTATGTTCAGGACTCCACGTCCTCCTCCTCTTTGTTGCATGAATCCGGCTCTTGGCGGGAATGGGGGTTTTCCTCCTGGAACCCAGTCTCTCGGGTTTTCTGGGTGGTTTCGGTTGATGTCACCAATTTCGGCGACTCTTGCTCGAATTCTTCCTGGGGTAGTGTCCATCGCGTCTGGGTGGTTGCGGTATTGCTGCCATCCTTGTTGACCTCCTTGTCTTTGCGGAGGTTGGAACCGGAGTGGTTGGTTTGGGCGTGGGCGTTGCACACTCTGTGGTTGTCTCCCGAAGCCGCCTTCTCTAGCCTTCATGTGCAGGTATCGTTTCTTGTTACGGTTCGGATCGATCGGCGCCTCGGGCCGGGAAGTGGACACTGACGCGTCGACTATGACATCGCCGTCAGCGGAATATCGTCATGGACTTGTAGGATCAGTCAGCCGGGTAAGCTCCGGCACATGTGATTGTACGATAACGGATCGGATCTCGGATGACTCGTAGTGACTCATAACTAGGATAGCTGTACTAGGGTTCACGGTACTTACGCTATTGGCTAGTTAGCATTCAAGCGGCGCTTCAAAGCCCGCGTGTAACTGTATAAGTAGACTAGTGCGAAGACCAAGAACGACATCTTGGTCTTCTTCCAATACCACCACCATCTACTCGTCTTTACTAAGAGGCTCCCCCTCTTAAGTGAGTGTCCGGCATATCCCCTTAGACCAGGGATCCCCGTGACTTATCCTTTGACTGCCCCTTCGTGGTTCAGTGGAATTCCCCGTTGACGTTGCCGCATATCAAGTCTTCCTTTATCGCAACGATCGAGTAGCGTCCCCCTATCACACCTTCTACATTATCGACAGCGCCACTTGGGCCAACGCCCAGTACATCGATCGCATCCCAGCAGGAGTGCCGCAGCTCGAAGACCTCCACGCATACTTTGGACGGGACGAAAGCCTTCAACCTCATCCAGCCTTCTACGCAAGTACCTTCGCCAACCACAACTATCGACGTGTACGGATCGCCACCAAGCAAGAAGCCTAAGTCAGGCAAGCGTCCGTGGTAGACGTTACATTTCTGCTGTTCGATGAGCGCGCTTTTCCATTGGGAGTAGCTGCGCGGATTGTGGAATTGATAGGCGTTTTGGTACAGTTTGAGGGGAACTCCTCTGGTGAACTTGTCGAGAACAAGTGGTTCGTCCAGTCGGTAATCAGCCTGTCGAACCAGCTTTTCGAATTTAGTGACGTAGCTGTCAATGTCCTCGTTCATCATTCTAAACCCTTTGTCGAGTTCTACTCTTGCGCGATCCTTTTCTAGGTTGTCGCGGAACTGTCCTTTGAACGCGAGTTCTACTCCTGCCCAGAGCCATGGGTCGTTTCTATTGGCTTGGGCGTCGAGCCATTTGGCCGTTTCTGTTGCCCATTCGTCGACAAGTGGTCCCTGGATGTAGGTAAGAAACATCATTGCTTTGATGTAGGGGACTTTGAGGCTTTTGTTGGCGGCGTTGACTCCTGCAAATCGGTTCCATTGGGCGAGGAAGGCTTCTGCTTCGTCACGATTTCCCGTGAAGATTTTGGGCTCTTTCCCGATGAATTTGTCGGTGTCGGGCATTATGAATGCTGGTATGCCTGCTTCGTCTTGCGGGTTGCTGTCTGGGTTGCCTCCGGGTGGTGCTCCTCCTCCTCCTCCTCCTCCGTCAGGTGGTCCTCCGGGGAGTGGTTGGTACCCCTCGATGTCTTTGCCTAGTAGGGCTGTTCGGGCTGCGGCCATGGTTGGGATAGTTATGGACATGTCGGTGGGAATCAACTCAGCGATTTGTTTTAGTTGTTCCTCCTCTTGTTCGTCTCTGATGACGATTTCTTCTGGGTTGCTTTTGATCGATGGCGATGGTGCGGGTGTCTTGGGTGTTGGGGATCTGACGGGTTCTTCGTCTTCTCCGTCGATTATTCCCCACTGGTCTCTGGTGACGACTTCTGTTTGTTTGATATCTAGGTTGAGGATTGAGCTTGCGGGTCTAGTAGCTTGGAGCTTCTCTCTTCCGGCGTCCCAACGAACTTCTACCCAACAGTGGTTGTCGAAGTTGAATTCTACTGGGATGAGTTGCGAGTTATTTTGTCGATCGAAATAGTAAGTGACGTAGCCTGGTGTTTCTGCGTCGTCTTTCCAAAACGCGGATTGTAAGTATCTCTTTGGGACGTTGCGATCTCCTCTTCTGTCGATGTAGTAGGGTCTGAACGGGACCCAAAGTTCTTTGGTTGTAGGATTGGCCACGGTGGTGTTGAGCCGTAATACCTACTATAAGGCTCATTACGTAGGAATGACAGTACGATTAGTTATGCTATACACGTAATTCGGAGTATTTAGTCATACGGTATACGTACAGAATCCCCTTAAGGGATTATTCCGAGTCCACCGGTGATTAGACATTAGGCGACACTGAAAACGCGATATTGTGGACGCCTCTACTCATCACTTTTCCCCAAACGGACATGGGTGGACCATAGAGTATATAAATCCTACTATAGGAGCGAGTACCTATACACATCTCTCTCCACCCCACTCTGAGCTTCCTCTGCTTCACTCTAAGCCTCGTCTAAGCTCTCTACACAGGTAAGGGTCTACCTGTACACTGCGTGCATTGCTGCGCAACAGGTTATGGGCCCTGCCATAAGTCGCTTTGCGCCTTCATTGGCTGCAACGACGGCGGGTTACCTTTAGTACCTGCAGTGGGGTTGTCGCCTTCATTGGCTGACACTAGTCTCCTCCACTATGGGGAGACTATGACAGTATGTCGCCTTTAATGGCAGACATTAGTCTCCTTATAAGGGGAGACTATGCCGGTTTATTTTTCTGTTATTAGTCGCATACGGTGCTGACTACTCTCTACACAGAAACCTATTATCAAACATGTCGACTCTTACTACTCTTGTCCCCGTCCTTGACGGCAACAACTATCAAATTTGGGCTAAGCAAATGGAGGCTTTTTTGAAGTCTTCTGCGCTGTGGGATGTAGTGTCTGGGAGGCGTGGTGCCCCCAGCGCTGTAGATGAAGACAAGCCCACTGAAAAGGAGCTTGAAGCGTACAACGCTTGGGCTACTGATGATGATCGTGCCCTTGGCTCGATTGTGCTGCGCCTTTCGCCGG
>JAKELL010000214.1:0-83339 GCA_021524915.1 Lactarius akahatsu
CGCCCCATAGGCTATAGTAACGAATAACTCCCTCTTTCTGCCGAAGGTAGTCTTGATATGGGGAATGTTGCGTGCTCGGATAACTATCAAAGAGATTAATTACATATCAAGGCTTTAACGAGTTGGGATTTAAGTACGCACCGGTCACCCCTACACTTATTGGCTGGGATTGGCTTCCTTGAGACTCGGCGATCTGAGTGCTGCCCATAGATGGTCTTTCCGGATCGAGTGCAATTAACGGGAAAGTTACAGATTAAGAGCGATCTACTCACAAATTCGAGATGATTTGCCTGTGCTCCATTTCTGAGAGTGTTTCGTACGTAGAATATACGGATGATCGGGGTTGAGGGTGGGTAGCTTGGTTCGAGCGCCTAGGCGACCACGCTGCGTCGCACGCATCTCGAATGGTCCCACGATTGTCAAGGTCCAGATTGGGCGTGTTGTTTGCACGAGTTGACAGTCTTGCCGCTACGCCGTTCCCATTGTCTTTACCACCTCTCATCGCATCAACGCTACACTGACTCACCCCACGCATCAGCCCTGATTTCCTTTTCGATTCTTCAGCCTAAACCCTGACCCGTCGGGGCATATGCTATGTAACTCTGGTTCGCTGCCGAATTCGAAATTGTTTTGTGATGCAACACTGTACTGTATTTCTCTCAACTTATGCCAGCGTCGCCTGCAACGGGAAGCGTCAAAAAGTGAACGCGCGTTATCTGTAAGAGGTCCCTTCGATGACCACGTACGCGCCTGCCAATCGTACTTTGCATCTACTAATTCAGGCGTTCAGCTCGTAAGGGTACATCTCGCAGCTTCCTGGCTGGTAGACCAGAATTGGAACATGAACCCTATGTCTATTCGACAGGATCTTGTAGTTGAGGTAGGTCCCTCTTTTCTATTTGATGATGTTGAGCAGTAAAGAGAGGTCTTCTCTGTCATATTTGGGGATGGCACCAAGGACGGCACTGATCGTATTGCGTGCCTTTTTTTTTCGCTTGACACTTTCGTCTCACTACCAGCTCACAACAGAGATCAATGGAATCTTTGGCCTATTTATTAATCCTCTGGCCAATAGATCCTTCAGAAACGAAAAGTGACATCCTGCCGATCGTTACATCCTCGACCGCAGAGTCCGCGCGTGCGTCTCCGCCTCGCTATGATACTTCCTACTTATCCCCAATCGCTCATCCATCAAAGCTTGACGCACTTCTCACGACAAACCGGCTCTCGTCTCCCAGTCTACAACGTCTTTCTAGACTCCGCCGGCACAAGCGACGAGCTGCGCATGCTATAGGTCTCCCACGCCGACGTCGAGGGAGAGCTCGGGATGAGCCCTTTATCGGGGCGCTTTGTTGACGTCTTTCAGGCTTTCCAAAGCAGGGCACCCATATGTCCTCTTCTCTACTTCACTTGCTGACGTGCCTTTCTTTCCATGCATAGACAAGGCCTACCGCTGCAGTCTCACGCAGGTCCTCTCGCTAGACGTCGCATCGTGAGCGACACAGCTTGTCGCACTCGACGCGATCGCCACATCCCTGTCAGACTTGATCCGGAATAGTACCACGACGGGTGACAGGATGGCAGTCGGGCCGCGGTTATTGAGAGTATGATAGGAAACTACGCACACGAATCAAGGAAATAGGAGTGTCCGCTGCTACAAGCCTGTCGGCGTCTTTTCCAAATAAAATCAGCCCGACGTCCTCTGCCTCTCTCGCTTCACCAGTTCACTCGCTTCGGTGCAGAGGTCCGGCCCACCACTACAAGCTCGCGCACGTCCATCTGTTAGACCCAGCGTCGCGGGCGACACACCTGCCGTGCTTGACGGGCCGGGTCTGCCGTTCTCGATCTCGCAGCGGCGTTCTCCCGACCACACCCCGATGTCTACTTTACTCACCAGCCCGGCCCCGCCAGGTAATTTCCTACGAGTGTGCCTTCCTGCGACGACGTTGCCCCCCATCTTGAAATTGCTCCATAATTTCGACTCTGCAAGATGCTCGACGTCAACAAGAGGCCCAAGTAGCCAGTATTCGTTGCAGACACCATCAAAACTAAGGAGATATAGATGTCTACCTAGGTGCGCGCAGAAGCTTCTGCGTCGCATCCGGGTAAGTTTATCAGCCTGCGCGGGTGGGTCAAAGAACGGTTGAGACATTTCCCTGCTCTACACATATTTCGTCACGGTATTTGTCTCGCGTAATAGGTCGGTATATACACAACAAGCATTAAACAGTATTAGTACGAGCACGCAGATACCCAACAGGAATATATGTCCTATCGTACAGACATCTAAGAGATTCGGAGACGGGTTAAACCATATCGTACGAACAATGCGAAGGATGCGGAGGATGATCTCCTGTTAGCTCAGAAGTTGGTTCCCGCAGTGGACGACACAGGATCGCTTCGCCTGAATCAGTAACCGATGGCTGTGACGGGGATTGCGTTGGAAAATCCAGAGTGATCCCAGAGTTTGCGTAGATTGCCCAATTCACCGAGGGGGAGTCAAGAGTATCCCTTTCCTTCGCAATCCGGGCTTCGGGCTACCATCACCCTCGGCGGCAACACCCAGATCAGGTGTAGAGGTCGGCCCTGGAGGAGCAGTAGTAATTTTTACCGAGAGATAAGATTCTGGGTGAGACGGTGAAGGGCCGGATCGAGTCATCGGCGAGTTTGAAGACAGAATCAGACCTGTGGGAAGTATATTGTCGAGAACTGGATTAGAAGAAGCCGAAGACGAGAGGCTTGGTGCATTGGAAGGCGTCGGGGGGTCTGCATTGTCCTGGGGGGAAACGTGTCCGGAAGTAGGGGGAAGAGGAGGGGTGGACGGGGAAGTTTCGGGAGCGGGGTGGGGCACTGTTATATCTGAGGTGACAGGAACGCGGGGGCTTTCGTCTACACGAGGTGGTGCAGGTTCGAACGAGGAAGGCGTATCGGGACTGGCAGGAGAAGTAGGGGCCAGAGCAGCATCTTTATGTGAGGGGGTAGCGCAAGCAAGGGTTGTAGAGGAAGAGACATCGTGGATGTGAGGTGTCGAGTCTGAAGGGTGACCAAAGACGTCGCACAGGGGATACGACTTTGGGTTAGATAGAACCCGGTCCTGGTCGCCGGTGGTTTCAGAGAATCTTGTGGGGGCGGCATCGGTACCTTGATGTAGAGCGAGGTAAATGCTGCGAATCGGTGCCAGGACTTTCCACGTGATCGTCCGATCGTTGTTGTTCCGCGCTTTGAGAACGATTTGACACCAGAGAGCACAGAACTCGCGCTGCAGCTCGGGTAGCGTATTTTTCGCATCGAATTTGGAAGCTGCGTATAGAACCTCCGAGAACCTGGTCACTAGGCTGCATGAAATCCGGTAATGGGTTAACTGCCGGCGAGCGATGTGAATCAAGATAGCAAGTGACAGGCTGTCGCCCTCTTTGGCGTAGTCTCGAACGACAGATTCTGGGACTCCCAGTTCATTGGAGGCAAGAATAAACCAGGAGTCGTCGCGCTGTGGCGCTATTGCGAGAATTCTGGAGACCGAGGCGTCTGCAAACAGAACAATACCTTGGTCTCTGCTCTTGCCCCAGCCTCTTACAGTCTGCACAATTTCGGGGAGCAGACTACTCTGCTGGTGATCGAACAAAATTTTGTCAAGGATTGTCACTGCTCTGAGGGTGTATGCTGGATCGACAGCCTTAGCGCATATTATCGCTCTCCGCTTTTTGGCACGATCAGACAATAAATGGGACGAGAATGTGCGGTCAAACAGCCCTATCAGTGCCGTTGAAAGCTTCTCCAGTTCCTCCAAGGTGAGACTGAGAAGGGGGTCGCGGACAACTTCAGAGCTGCGGAAGCCAGGTAAGCCGGAAAAGAAGCGCTCCAGTTCTTGGTCTTCGTCCAAACTGTCAAATGTCCACATGAAGGCGCGATTATCAATCGCCGATGATGAGTTCAATGCAGTTTCCTCGGTTGTCTTCTGCATGCCCTGCGTAACCAATTTGCGACAACTTTCCTCCAAGCGACGAAGGCGAAAGAAGGCTGCACTACCATCACATGCAACCCTCCGAAGAGCTCGAAATGCGACAAATGACATTCCGGTGACAATGTGCCACGCCGCCAATAATAGTGGGGTGTGATATGGGCTGTCGTGACAGAAGACCGGCATGATCGTGATGCATCCATAGAAAACTGTGCCACCGCAGGCCCACGTCAGCACCAACTTGAAAATGGTGAGGTTGACGGTGGATAGGAATACGGCTAGGCCGGCAAAGAACAGGAACAGGGAAACGTGGAGAAGCGTGGGCAATGCTTCAACCGCCCATGGAAGGAGAAATTTGTCGACGCCTTCAGCAAAGAACGCACGGATCCGCGCTCGCTTATGTAGGCTGCAACGTAGCTGAGTGACCTTGAGGTATCTCCGTGCCCACTGCCGTAGCAGCGTCGCGAGCAGAGCACAGGTAAGACTGATCACCAAGCTTAGGAACCAAAGCGCCTTTACCCAAACGGCGGATTTTGGTGGGGAGAATGTGGGCGGGGAAGAGGGAGAGAACTTGGAATATTGATCCGATTTGGGTCGGCAACGGCCTGATAGATGTTTGCGAGGTAGAAGTTGGAGGCGTCCTGTGAGTTTGGTCGAATGTCCTGAATAGACACTGAGATCAACGACGCGACGGCAGCAGAGAATAGACCGGTCTATGACTGTTGAGTCAGCGTAAGGCACGGGATTAGGAGATAGAGAGACCGACAAATATAAGGATACCATCGGCGTCCTCTTTCCAGTTTTCGGCCATCTTCTTGTCTTCTTCCGAAGCCATGTCCAAATACATAGAAAAAATCGGCCCGGACCCGTCGACAAAGTTAGACGCTCCCTGAGGTGATTGAGCCGGCGTCAACTGGGACGGATACTGGTGGCCACCTATGGAGGTGGGTGAGAACGGTGAGAATATAGAGCCCAAGTAGGTAAGTTACCTGTGCCTGGGCCTATACCTGCCTCGGGTACGTAGATATTTTCTGGACGAGCTGGGGTCATTGAAGAATATGGCGTAAGGAGATCACAATGTAATAGTGGGGTGGAATGTGTTAAGATTGACCGCCCCTTGGCTAGTGGTAAAATAGCAAGAGTACCACTAGGCAATACAAAGAATTGTCGGTCGAGCCGCCGGCGCTCGATTCCTAGCCATTTCATTGTACGTTCCCGTAAGTGTTGGACGGCAGAAACAAAGCAGGTGAACCTGACGTGAAGACATTTCCTGTGCATGCGGTTGTTCCCTAGCAGCGGGGCATTGTCCCAAAAACGACGACGTATAACTGACGTATAATATTGACAGCAGCGCGGCCAGCGCCGTCAGTCAGCTATGCAATGGTGTCTGTGGTATCTCCGTTGTGGTTCTCTTGAAGACGTCGTGGTCTAGATCCTACCATCCCAGAGCTCTACAGACAACGAACCACTGACTCGGGGCTTGACTCGGAGACGATCTTACGTCTTGGGCCAAGTCACGGCTGTCATCTTCAGCAAGGTCTGGAACATTTACACAAGTCACTGTCTGAGAGAGAGGCCCATTGGCCAAGGCATCAAAGTTGGTCTCCGTAGAAATATCACATAGCCAGTGGCTATGTGATATTTCTACGGAGATCAATAGCTGTGATCAGTAGAGAGACGTCGTTGTTTGGTATTGTTGTGTCGAGATGAGATTCTCTCACCGAAGATTGCCGTCGCCCACAACCGCAACAAGAAATGGCAAAAACAGACGCCATCGCAATTTTCGCAGAGGGTACTTTTGAAGATCAAGTGCGTGGTTACATCGTTTTTTCTCCGCACCTACTTCATGGCGAAGCATAGATCGCCGAGCTTGCGGGGTACATCTCACAGGGCAGACCAGAACCGGAACGTGCGCCTTATGTCCAATCAATTCGACAGAAGCTCGAGGTCGAAGAGGGTCAAAAGCCTCCATCTGATGATGCTTCGCGGCGAAGAGAGGTATTCTCTGTCGTATTTGGGGATGTCAAGGGGCTAGGCGAGGGTACTGACCGCGGTGCGTGCCATCGTTTTCTCTCTTGCGCTCTCGTCTCACTACCACCTCGCAACAGAGATCGAAGGATTCTTCAATCTTCTATATGCACATCTATTGAACCTGTGGCCTATCGATTCTCCAGAAACAAAAAAGCATGTGACTGACCTCTTGCCCATCGTCACATCCGCATCCGCAGAGCCCGCGATCAAGTACCGCATGTGCGTCGTCCCCGCCTCGCTGTGATGTCTCGTAGACCCCATTGCTCATCCACTAAAGTTTGACAAACTTCTTCAACACGCTCCCACGACAATCTTCCCTCCGTCTCCCGGTCTACAACGCGCTCCTAGACCTCGCCAGCTCAAACGACGAGCTGCACGTGCTGCAAGTCTCCCGCACCGACGTCGAGCAGTGGATAAAGGAGTGGGAGATCACGCCGTCAGAGAAGAGCACGTTCTTAGAGCGCCTCGTCGAGGTCTTTTCCAAAGCGGGCCAGCGGTACGTCCCCTGCCTCTCCCACTGCTTCACCTGCTGACTGACGTGGTCCATGTGCAGAGTCACGGCCTACCACTACAAGCTTGCGCACCTCCGCTCGCTAGACCCCGCATCGCAGGCGACACAGCTCGTCGCGCTCGACGCAATCGCCACTGCGCTATCCGACCCAACCATCTTCGACTTTGACCCGCTCTTCAAGCTCGACGCGGTACTCGCCGTAAAAGCGCACCCGCTCTTCGCGCTCCTCCGGGTATTCCTCAGCGGCGGGCCGGACGACCTGCACGCCTGGCAGAACGCGCACGCAAGCACCGCCGGGGAATTCAGTACGTGTTTCATATCAACGCGCGGTTCTCTAAATGACAGTGGGGGGGAAACATGCAGGTTTGGACGCTGCACAGCTCGAGCGCAAAATCCGCCTGCTCGCCCTCGCCGATCTCGGCTTCCAAAACATCGGGCAGGACGTGCCCTACGCGCAAGTAGCCTCTGCGCTGCAGGTGCCCGCGACCCAAGTCGAGCGCTGGGTCATCGACGGTGAGCCTTCTTCCTTCCTTCGATACCTTTCTTGCTAGGGAAACGTTGACGCTGTCATAAGCGATCCGCGCCGGGTTATTAACGGCCAAGCTCGCGCAGCCAGCGCAGACGTTGCGTGTGACGCGCGCCGCCGCACGTGTATTCGGTCAGCAGGAATGGGCGCTGTTGGTCAAGCGCCTCACGGGATGGCGCGCGGGACTCGCGGGCGTGCTCGATGTCGTTGCTACCGCGCGGCGCCGTAATGAGACAGTCACGGCGGCGGTGGCGCCGGCCGAGAAGCAGTCTGAGACTCCTGCGGAGACGGACGCCGCGGCTGCCGTAGAGGCTACTGCGTGATGTGCAGGAACTAATATGTGTACGTTGGGAAGTCAGCCATCAGTAGTTGTTGGCGCAAAGGCCAGAAAAAAGTCCTTCTATCATTGCAATGGGACGATATAGTTGGTCCAGGGGTCTAATATGCGCTGATATCCAAAATCTGGTGTATGCTATGAGGGAGTTATCCCGCATTATGGTGAGAAGCAAGGCCTTCCGCAACCCGTCTACTAGTAGCTACCATACGTCTCGTCACTCTCGTTGCACCTACCACTCGCCATCGAATCCGTTGAACCCTTTCGGAAAGTGAGCAATGGGAGCGGAAAGGGTGTGGGGGACGACGTACCGGTAAGCAAGAACACGTGGAAATACCGCTTCTTCTCGAGCGACGAGCACCAGTTCCACGCGCTAGTAAGGCGCCCATCGATGCAGCTCCCTGCGTCGTAGAAATTGTCCGCGCCGCTCCCATCGAACGCGTGGCGGAAAAAGTCGCCGAGGATGTCGAGGTAGAGCGCGTCGAGCGAGCCGAACTCCGCGTCGATGTATGCGCGCAGCGCGGGCGTGCCGTACAGCGTCGGGAGCTGCGCGAGCGTATTACAAATCGGGAGGAGAATGCGGTAGATCTGCGAGTACTTGTCTGCGCGCGGTCAGCAGGACATCCATCCCGACGGGGAGACGCGCGCGCGCGCTTACCGATGAACATGAGCGCGTTGGGCACGTTATGATCGCCCATGTGGATCACAGAAGAGCCGACCCAGCCACCGAGGCTCTTTTGGGTGCGATTGAGGATTGCGTGCATCATGCGCGACGTCTTGTGTGCCGCCTGTACGCGGTTCAGGCCCTGGCCTGTGTCGCGCAGGCGGTACGAGACCGTCTCGGAGAGCAGGTCCTGCTCGGCGAGCGACCAGAGGTGGAACATGTCTAGTCGGTGCGTGAGCACAGACAAACATAGGGCGGAGAGAGGGAGCGCACCGTGCAGGATTTCACGCCATAGCGCCAGACTCTGCATCACGTAGGCGTACTGCCGCGCGTGGTCGTGCGAGAGCCGCGAGCCGCCACGCCCGCTCCGGATGGCGAGGCTGTCTGCAGACTTCTTGTCCCGCATCTGCGTCGGGTGGAAGTACTGCTGCAGGTAGCCGATCATGCGATCGCACGGGTCGCGGTTCGTTCGTAGGAACGCGTGGTTGTCGCCGATGCTGTACAGCGCTTGACGCACGGTCTCCTGAGAGAGCTCCGATCCCCTGCTGTACTTGGCGGAGAGCGTCTCGATCGCGCGTTCCTTGGCCCTGATGTCGCGCTGGATCTCCCGCCTGCTCCGCTTATCGGCGACGATCTCCTGCGTGGCGACCGTGATGACAGGGTCGCGAAGCAGGTCAAGCATGCCGTGTGAATCGAGAAGTTCATGCACCGTCTTGATCGGCACGACGCAAGAGAACCCTAGCATTTCACGCACTTCGGGGCTCTGGCTGTCCTGCAAAGGGCATGAGGACACACCTCCCGTATTTCTATTTCTTGCAAGGGACGCACCTGCAGCAGATAGATCAACTTCCCGTAGGTCGTGCGCATCTTGTCGGGGTTCATGATTTTGTGCCGGCGGCCCATCTCAAACAGGTTCTGGTAGAAGTCAGCGTTGGAAGCAAAGTCACGATCCGTGAAGAGCTCTTGGCCCTGCTTGTAATCGGCGGCGAGCACGAGCCCAGAGAGAATCGCGCAAAGTTCGCGGATCTGATGTACGATGCGCTTGGCCTTGCTCAGGCCAAAGCCCAGGGTGTCAATTTTGTCCGTGTATTCGGAGACTTGTAGCGCCGCGTCGAGAAGGCGCAAGTACTTGCGCTCCCCGAGCGTTAAGCGTAATGGAATATACTTTGATCGCTCAACGAACCATTCGCCTGGGTCCGAGCCCAGAGCTGGTTGTGAGCTGAGCACGATGTCGGAGATCGGTGCGGACGGCGAGACAGCATCCACCTCGCCTTCCGCGTCGCCATCTTCCATCTCCACCTGCTTCGGGCGTCAGAGCAGTTTGGGAAGGATATGATGGGCGTACCTCTTGCGCATTTGGCTCGTCATGAACTACCCCGTTCTGGGAAGATTTGCTTGGCGTCTTCTCCTCGGCCGCTAGAGGCTTCGCGGTATGCTTTTTGCGGCTGCCCTTTCGATGCTGTGCTGAAAAGCACACATCGCAGTAGTCGTCCACGCATGTTTCGCAGGTCACTTCTGCAGGTTGGTCTGCAATGCGTTATCACGTAAGTAAGTGGCGAGCCAAAATGAATGCAACCACGCACCTTCACACTCGACGCAATACCCGTGTGCTGCTTCCCTCTCCGCACCCTCCTCGTCCCAGCCTTCCGGTCTAACATCTGGATGTTCCAACTTCTCGTGATCATCGCCGAGGATATTTTCTAGGGAATACAGTGGGCCGTTGCTGTGAGATTCGGTCCCCGACAACCCGGAAGACGTCATTGTAGCAAAAACCGACCAAAAGCGTTGAATTTTGAGAGTCTGTGGATGAAAATAGTGCTATGACCAGCACGTCCGAGTCGATCCTGCGGATTTTCAGCGAAACGCAGCATACGCGCCTTACTACTCTTTTTTATTACATCATCAAGCGGTCTTCCCGGTACGGTCCGCTTCAGTCCGTGCTTTTCGCGGTTTTCACTCGTGGTCTGAAAAGAGTACACGTCGCAATCTTCAAACCAGTGATGGATCCACTCAAATTAGCTATTTTCTCTCGTGGTATTAAAATTGGAAGGTTCCACTCTACAAGTATCCAGATGAGCAGACCGTGCGAGCCTGAACAAGGTGAGCGCCGTGGAACCAAGGCAACTGATCATAGCCACCAGTGCCTCAGTGAATAACTCATACGTACCATGTAGGGGACTACCTCATCACTGCAGACAACGGATCAGATCGATCAGTCATCCATTCGGGGAGGCGCATCGATGGACGCCTGGTGCCTTTGTCGAGGGTGAACCAGTCTGTGAATTATAAGTCATCGGGCTCAAAGAAACAATCCTTCCCACCGATTTCCCGGAACCGCAGTAGTTCGGAGTACTAGACCAGTCGGAGGTGCGCTACGTACACGATAGGTCCATTGGGCTTTCACAATGCACCTGTCCCATTGTACTACAGCCGGGATATGCTGCAGGGACTCCTTAATTTCAGAGATGGATCACATTTAATGAATAGATGCACCCAAAAGGCTCTGTTATTTGTTGTTCCGCGTTGACATACCACCAAGGAACACGCACCTCAAACGGAGCACACAGCAAAGTCGATAACACATGTGTGCATGCACGATTCCTAAGTTCAGGGGTAGTCACTAGTCATTATTATGAAAGTAGTAAGACAACGGGTAAGTAAACGAGATAGCAATTGGTATATCGAGAGCTTGCACGGCAAGGGACATGAGATATACAACAACGCGAAGTTAAACAAAGCACGACGAGATGGAATAATCATTTGGGCTCAGGAATAGGTGCCTTATTAACGAGGACATAACCTATGGTCCGGTACCAATGGGTGACAGATCTCCATGCTGCGACGGGCCAGAACTCATTGTTGCGGGTCATCCGGGAGCGAAGTTTCCAGGTGCTGAGCTTGTTTCTGATCTCGGAAAAACGAGCAACGACCTCATCCATGTTGGGGCGCTTCGTCGGGTCTTCTTGGACCATATCGGAGATAAGCGGCTGCATGAACTCGAGGCCATCGTATCTCTGGTTCGTAGAAGTCAGAATTTTGTTTTGAAGGAAAATAAAAGAATCCGGACCTCCATATAATCTTCTCGAACCAAGTTTCCTAGGTAATACACATCGGTGGGAAACGGATTACACGGCGTCTCCCTGTCCCGATGCTCAGGCGCAGACTTGTCACCGCCACGCAGCGGCTTGTCGAGTGGTGGCCCAGTGGTAGGGTCATAGTGCCGAGAGAGACCGAAGTCGATGAGAAGGTATCGCGTGGGACGTCGAGTGCGCGAATACCCTTTCACCTTTCGACGAAAATCCTTGGTTTTCCTGGGATCCGCTGGATGGAAGGAGGTTGGATACATACCAGATGGATCGAGCATGATGTTCGCATATGTACAGTCACTGTCATGGGTCAGACCGTGTAAGGCATAAGGCATATATATGAGGACGAACATACCGATGGGCAACGTGATTTTCGTGCATAAATTTCACGCCCTATTCAAGTCAGCCGCCCGCGCCATGCCATTCAAAGGCGTAGTAATCCTACCTCGCATATTTGCGCATAAAAAGTGACAAATTCCCCAAAAGTTTGAAACGGGGGGTCACAATGGTGACGCAGCAAGGGATGGACCAGGATCGGTTGCTCGCCAGGCAACTGGATAACGTCGAGCAAGCGTACACAATGATTTCGGGGATCTGAGGCAAGGGGCTCAGTGGAGAAGAGTTTATTGATTTGGAGTTCGTGTGGTCCTTCTTTGAGCAAGAGCCGTTTCAACACCACAGGTCTCCCGTCAGAGATCCGAGTTGCATCCATACCCAGGCGCATCTAAGCAAATTCGTGGACACAGCTACCAGGAAGGTATAAAAAGCACTTACCGACATAGGCAGACCATCTTCGACATGGAAGTAGGGTTTATTGGTACCGTGCCATGACGGTATCCAACCAGGACGGTAACGGGGCCGAAGCATATATCCGACGGCCTCTAACGCTACTTGATGCTCTGCCCACCAAACCTCGCGCCTATCTAGACTTCCTGGTTGTCTCCCCGGTTGATCATCGAGGATGTCGATATGTTGCTGCTGGGACATCGAGAAGATAGAGTATACTACAAAGGAGTGTGAGGGTCAACCTGGGTGTGCAGCGCGACCTGCGTGTCACGTCAAGTATTGATGCATATTGATGTTCATTGCTATCACTTTCATATATACGTAATATTTGTCACACAGCATATCATACAACTGTAGCCCACTGACAGACACGTAACAGAAAACAAAAGATGCGATAAGTAATACAATAGTCCTAACTGACAATCCGCTTGTTCTCAAAATTGACGGAGACGACCACCTTCTTTCCAGCTATGATTCGAAAGCTCCGGCGTCTTACCGGATTGCATATTTAGTGAACATGGCTACTCTTCGTTGATTACCCTTGCACTTTATCCTCTTCTTCGCCCTCTGCTGGTCAGAGTTTCTGCCGTTCAAGCCAATGGCCGTCCACCCTCCTCCTGATTATACCCGTATTACTAAGGCACTCTCAGATGTCGCTGAACATGTCAATAGAGGTCGCCGTATTGGTGGTTTCCGGAGACTTCTTCCCAGCGGACAAATACAACGAGGCGATAACTACATGGATGGGTCGCGCATCCTGATTCAGCAGTGCCGCGAGTTGATGGTTTCCGATGATGAGGACAGTGTCGTAGCCACATATAATTTGTGAGTTCGTACCTCTACGTGATGTAATGTTTTTGCTGATGTATGGCAAAATAGAGCGAGAGACTCGAAGGCAACGTTGAACGCTGGCAATCTGTCTAGGATCCGAAAGTTTCAGGAAGCTAGAAATTATAGACGTTTGAGCAAAGGGGCTTACGGATTGACCAAGGTGAAACTCTTATCACCGCAAAGCGGTCCTGTCCTAACCTTCAGTAGAGAGCATCGGATCGAGCACTCGACAATAGTGTCGTAGGTCCGATGGATGGAACGGATCCGCCAGGTAGGACGGGTCTAGGTGCTCTGTCCGTCGACTCACAGAATATTTCAAGCTGGAGCACCACCCACAACCCCAGAAGAATCTGCAAAAGAATCCGATGGAACCGGACTTCCAGGTAGGACAGGTCTAGTTGCTTTGTCCGTTCAACTGATGAAACTCTTCAAGCTGGAGCACCACCTGTTACCCCAGAAGATCCCGATAGGCCCCCACCACACGACCCCGGCACCGACCTGCACGCGACATTGTCACCAGGAGCTACTGGTATTGGAGGATCAACGGACGAATTTCGCGACACCTACTCTTTCACATACGACCAGTACTTCGCGTCAAGTGAGGTTAGTATCGCTTCGTATAAAACCGAAAGGACTGTCAATTCCCGTAAAAGCCGATATAATGTCCTCCCTCGACGCAAACACGCTGATGGAGGCCACTTAGGGGTCACAGAAGGCATCGAGTCGTTAAATGTCCATGATGCTCCAGTTCAAGGGGTTGAGGTCCCCACTGCGGGACCACCCGGGCCCTCCTGGATGACGGACAGGGCACAGGAAGGCGAGTCCTAAAGCTCGTTCAACGTTGAAGCATTGGATAGGAGCTGACTTTTTGACTAGTTGATAACCTGAGTCACAATTTAAGTAACGGACTCTGCTCGGTTTCGGAATTATTCGGCGCGGATGATTACTTGGATGATTGACGGCATTGGGAGTAGCTCGTGTTCGAATCGAACGCCATATTCTTTCATTATTCCTGTGTACATCCTGCCAGTACATTTACATACTCCCGCTCCCACTCCCAGATGGTGTTAATTTGGACCTGTACTCTGACGATATTTCCCTGGAGTGATCGCTGATCGCGTACGCACCTGAAGTCACACCCAATCAAGACCTGCTGCGACATTCCGCCTTGTCCTTCACCGGGCCAAAATGTAAGGGGAGCTGCCTATTGGACGCGCCGTACATACCGTGGTGAAATTTGAAGAGACGAGACCGTTCAACAAAGATGTCTCCCGGAATTCAATGTTTTGCCAAGCAGCCTGAGTTACGTACGGCCCGAACAAGAGTTGACTGTCGCCGAACGTTGGTGAAATTTACGGGGAAAGTCATTGTGAGAGTGTCTGTTGGGCCCTGGCGGGGTGCAGCGAGGGAGGGGGACACAGGGAACGCGGGAACGCGGCTACGACATTCGCTAGTCAATTTTCACAGACGCCCGCAATTTTTATTTTCATTTTTATTTTCACCTCAACTTACTACTGTGATGAAAGCGCACGTTGCACCTGCCCTATGCTGGTTATGACCGAGTTCCCTGTTCTCTCGGGGGTCTGGTTGAAAGGAGTTTGGCTCTCGCATGTGGGAGAAGCGATCTGTGCGAGTCTACTGTGGTCCAACGAGTCCTGAATCAAGCTACCAACCACTGGCAACCAGCCCGAGTTTCCCGAGTTTCGTGAACATCAATTACGTGATACCTGTTTGACAAATCATCACGGTTTTGGGCAATGGGCATCACATCGACGGGAACTTGGGCGCCTTCTCTCCCGCTGTCAAGACTCGAAAGGAGCAATTCGGACTACCGACTTCCCGGAAACCGAATGTATTCCGGCGTTCTGCACCCATCGGAGCTGCGCGGAAATAGAAAACAAAAGACTACGCGACGACCAGCAGATTGGCTCGGCAAAGTCAGGTCGTACACATGTTCTCATCTAGGAAATCTACATTGCAAGCCGTCGCCAAAAGAACAATAGCTGCTCATCAGGTCCATAGGTAGGCATCGCTCTGAATCCTTCGGCGACCTTGATGAGGTCATCGATAACAGCCTAATGCGATTTGATCGGGCTCGACAGCGAATGTTGATTGCAACATACCGCGAAGGCAACCGGCATACGTAGTGTCCGGGAGCTGATCCACGTGTCAATGAAAGACAATTACACACAGATTGTTCTTCGATGAATCATTGGCACGTACAAGCGCCGATGGTCGGTATTCCTGTCACAGCATCGAGCTTCTCGGGTTTTTGAAGTTCTGCTCGTTTCTAGGTCGATCAGTGGGTCGACTGCGCCGGGCTGTGGATGAAAAAACAACGTACAATGAGGAGGGCTTCCGCTGTCAGTTTCATCTGTCACTAACGTATTGTTGTCCTGCGCAATTGAAAACCGAGGATTGTTGTATTGCACACAACGCCCTCACAGTTTGCAGGATGGACAGTGAGTCAACGTTCTCAAGTGCCTGGAAATGTATTTGATACTATAGACATAGCGATCCGGTAAGCGTGTTCGCTGCCGCGGGAGGTGTGTGGGTAGTTGGGGGGAAGTCATCTGATTGACGCCAGAGGCTACGGTAACGCAACGATAGGAGAAAAAGAATAGACAGCGCTCAAGTCGCATCTGGGGGGCGCACTGGAGAAGATCCATCGGAATCCCCAAAATTCCATCAGTTCGTCCCAAGACGCACTGGGCAATCAGTTTGTTTGGCCACCCTTATCATAGGACTTACAACTCACAGTCATGCCATACCTCCCGCCCGAACGTCATCACTACCTGGTGTGAGGTCGTTACACCGCCTCGCGTATCAAACGGCATGGTATTGTCTTTCTTGCCTCGTGGTCCCAGAAATCCAACCGAATCTTCGATCACTTATGTACCAATTACTTGTAACACCCAGACATTTTTGGCTGGCGTGGTTCCATCTGTTGCGTTTGTGATGGGCACTGCATACTTCCCCAATGTGGATACAGTCAGCGTAGACAAAAAAAACTTGCAAGTCGTCGTCCCGTACTCACAATTGCGCGTTTCCCCGCCATCCAATATACATTCGACAAGCCATTGGGGCTGTGGGCCCGACGTCTCTATGCTCTCCACCCTTACGTTGAGTCTGCGGGAGTTCGGTGAGATCAATTGTGCGGACGGAAGAGGGCACTTATTTGCGGCATCGATGAAGGGCCTAATACGAAAGAGAAAAAAGGGCACGTTTGTAAGCGAATTATCGAGGCGAGCTACGGGGTCAGGCCGGTCAGGCGCCGCCCGCTGGTATGGGGGTTCTCAAGATCTCAACCCTCAACCGCCCCCTTGCGCTACGAAATTTTTAGGATGACACCGACCCCACTCGGGCCTAACGATACCAGCAACACGACTCTTTCCCAGATTTACTGTCCCGACCCTTCCTGACCCCACGAGCCGACTAGTACGCACTGGCACTTGACGTTCAGCGGCAGCACATTCCTTTGACCGCTCGTTTTCCTTCCCTTCAACCCCCCACCGCCGTACTTTCGTCGGGTTTACTCACTGGCCATACTCACGTCGGGTGTTCTTCAGTAAGGGAGAGCAGGTATGGGTGTGAGGTGGTCAAATGCAGCAGGGTGCGTCTACTAGTTTGGGTTTCCGCAGTGCACTATGTGCACTGCCGTCGCCTCCACATTTTGCAATTTGAGGAAACGCAAGAATGTTGTTGTATTAGGCGCAACGCCGCCGACAGTTTTTGAGGACGGACATGTCAAGTGCTTGCGACGGTATTTGACTCCCAGACGAAGCGAAGAGGTGTTCACTATTGGGAGGGTCGGTGTGGGTGGTTTTCTGGCGGGGCATCTGACAGATGCCAGAGACTAGTAACGGCGTCTCATACATCCACTGTAACTGGCGCAGCGCCATTCGGGATATGGTGGTGCTGGGTCCAATGCCTGCCTATGTGCTCCCACCTCTTACGTCGTGAGTTCGGTGGGATCAATTGTGTGGATAGAAAGAGCTCTCGTTTGGGGCATCGACTCGGATGAAGGGCAGGCCTGATACGATACTGTAAGGGGAAAAAAAAAGGGGGGGGGGCGTAAACAAATTGCCGTGTGGCGAACGTACGATGGACCGCCCTGATTACAGTAGGCAGGGGTTTCGCGACCTCCGACCAACCACCCCCCTGCGCCCCGAATGTTTTCGGGGCGGCACCGCCCTCACTTTGGCCCAACGATACTAGTAACACGGATTTACCTTCTCGACCATTCCTCAACGGCTCGTCCCAGTAACCAGACCCTGCGGGCCCATGCACCTGGCGTTCAGCGCGTTCTTTTGACCGTTCGTCTTCCTTCCCACCATCCACCACCGCCGTGCTTTCGTCGGGTCTACTGGCTCACGGGAACCAATGTCCACTGGCCATATCGGACTCATGTCGGGTGTTTGTCAGTCAAGGGAGAGATGGGTATGTGGGTTAGGTGGACAAATACCCGCAGGTGTGTCTACTAGTTTATGGTGCTCCTCCCCTCTACAAGCAAGACAATACATTGGCGAGGGTACCAGGTACCAGCACAAAAAAAAACGTTAAGTCGCGGTGCAAAACCTGCACCCGTTGTCCATCGTCCCGTCGTCGATATCTGAACGAGAGCCAAAGAGTTCATGGCTAGAACGGAATGGGCCTGGTCAATAAATTAGCCTCAACAACGGTTTATTCAAGTGAGGCCAGCTCACGCTCTCCGTCACCCACAACGACTTCAGGTGGGAACGTGGCAATGACTCGCTGTGTAAACGCATCCCGACCATGCAACTCTAATGCGACAGCCGCTTCTGGATCACCAACGCCATGAAAGAGATGGTAGACGGACCTCCTGTAGGTTCTGACCGAACTGAAGGGATCTCTACCAGGTTCGGGTTGCTAACATCTGTTAGCGCAGGTGCCGCATGAGGATCGCTGAAGGGGTTTCTGAGGGTGCTAGCGGCTCCTGCTGGGGGTGGAAGGATGGCCAGAAAGGCGTCAACCCGTTGAAAACGAGTGCGCGAGTGAGAGTGAGTACCTTCCCCGCCCCGTGCTTGCGCAGTAAGATTGTCGTCAACAGCTCGACGAGAAGCGAGCTACGGAGAATCAACCCGCATTACGTGCTAGCGACAAGGTGTTACCTTGGCGATTCTTAACACGTCTTTAGAGACACACTTGTACTCCTGCGCATAGCTTTGTTGAAGCAAACCACGCGATCGACTCGTGAAATAGTAACGTAGAGCGACACCCGCTACAATGATCCGAATAACGTCGATAAGGCTCCTCCCGACACGGTGACTCGTCACTCCGGAAACACCATTGCTGATGTGAGGGGGGTACTCCGTGGTATACATTGAGGCGATGTAGGTGATCTGGGGCTGCGAAACTTTAAAATCAAAGAGGGGAGGGGAGGCAGGGTACCTAATACCACAGAGGTCGTAAGTCTTAAATATGGTGAATAAGGTGAGGCTAGCGCCTCTGTCCCCAGTCACCAGGTGTTCTACAAAGATGAGGTGCCCGGGCCCTTCATACTTCAGAAACCTGGTCCCGCCCCAAAGCTGGGCGCTTCCGTTCCTGAGATTGAGGGAATAAGAGGATCGACACAAGAGTAACTTGTACGATTCAATGCACGGGTGAAGGTAAAGACGAATACTACAAGATATGAACGAGAACGCAGTGTGTTTGTGGCTGATAGTACGCGTCCCATCGGTGGGTTTCTCCCATTTGTCACTCACCATAGTCACGGATCGGTCGTCTTTGCACGCGAAAACAAAGGTCGTAAATGAAGGGACAATTTGTACGGGCTCTGTGTGAGACAGCTCTTTGTTGTTTTCCGACGAACTTTTTGAAACAGTCAACACCGAATTTGCTTACGAGTAAGAGAAAAGTGACATGACTCGTGGCCCTGGGCTCTGTAAATCTTTGACAGGGCGTACAAAGACAGCCATCAGCACAGAGGACATGCATGCATCAATATACGTCAATAGGGACGAACCCGTCCGGTCACCGGCACAAGGTCTGGCATATTTTCAATTGAAGGTTCGTTGTACACCTCGGCTGGCCCACTGGAGTATGCGCCACATTGAACCCAACAAAGTGGAAGCCCCGTATTGGCGACGTCTCTTTGCCCCAGTCCTCCCTTCGACGGTCCTTGCCGCCAGCCCGGTAACTTGAGCACAAGGACGGGGCGTGAGCTCAAGTCGTGATCAACACCCAACCATGAGGAACCCGAACAGCAGCAGCGACAACTCCCCCGTTCGTCGAATATGCTTGCTACACTGGTTCACTTGCGGGCGGTTTGTGAGGACGCAAGAAGTCACAAGCGAGTAGCACTTCAAAATAATTCACGTAGACTTGTTTGATACGCCCACTTGCCTCTCAAGAAAAAACGATGTGCGCTTTGTGAGTGGGCGAAGCGGGATTTCCAGCCTGGGTCGGTGTTTGAAATCAACTTCCTATCACGGTCAAGCCTCTTACCGGAGCTGCGCGGAAATAGAAAAAAAAAATGGTGACCAACAGGTCGGTTCGACCAAGGGTTCGACACTCAAGCTGGCTGGCTGGGTCTTTTACAGTAGGATTTCTTTTTTCTATAGTACACATTCGTGTTCTTATCTATAGACAAAGACATGCACACGGCACACATCACATGAGGTCGCCACAAGAAGCGACGGTCCCTCGTCCCCTCATCAGGTCGCCAGCAGGCAACGCCTTGAATGCCTGCCTTACGACGGCATGGTGCATTTGAGCGGGTAGCACGACAGTGAACATTGATTGAAACTCACCGCAATGGAAACTAGCGTACGTATGCCCAGTAGCTAATCCACGTGTCAGCAAAGGTCAAGAGTATACAGATCGTTCTTCGACGACCTGCCAGGTTTGACGGAAAAACGGGGCATGTATAAGCGCCCGTCATTGGTGGTCCTGTTACGACTATCGGGTCCTATGGGCTCTTAGAGTTCTACTCGTTTCCGGGTCGATCGTTGCCGGTGGGAGGAAGGGTAGGTTGACTGCGCCGGTCTGCAGAAAGAAGAGCGCCTGCCTTGCAGCTGACAAAAATATAATCAGGACTCAGGTAGTTTCTGCCGTCACCTTCATCTGTCACTGACCTACTGATGTTCCGCACATTTACGAAGGGAACAACAGAAGTCTGTTGTACCAAGCGCAACGCCCCAATGGTTATCCAGGACGAATATCGGTGAACCCACGAGCGTGCTCAAGTGTATGCGACCTTGACACGTAGTGATCCGTCAAGCCAAAGAGGTGCTCGCTACCGCAGGAGGGTGAGTGTGGGCAGTTTTGAGGAGTCATCTGACAGGTGCCAGAGGCTAATGAACGACATGGGAAAAAATACAGACGGTGGCCGCAGCGTTCAAGCCGTCGTACAGTATTTGGGGGGTCGACAGCGCAGGGGGGGGAAACCATCGGAGTCCGAAATCCTCATCACTGAAGGAATTGGACCCATCCCAATGCGCCCTGGGTTATCAATTGTTTGGCTACCCTATTACAGTCCGCCTTTATCATGCCATGCTTCTCGTCCGAAATGTTTCACTATTTGGTATGAGGTCGTTACATCTCCCCGCACATCGAATGGCATGGTATGATTGTCTTTCCTGCCAGATTATCCAACCGAGTCTTGGATCACCTTGTGTATCAACAACATCTCGTCGGCGTAGTTCCCCATCGGTTGCGTTTTGTGATGGGCACAGACTCCATGCTTCCCAAAAGCGGACAAGAGTAAACAAAAAAGTCCAAGGTCATATCGGCTAAAACGGCGTCTCGTATATACCCTCTGGCGCATTACCGCGCCATTCAATATACAGTTGCCAAGACAGACAGTGGGGCTGTGGGTTCGATGCCTACCTATGTGCCCTAAGCTGACCCCGCGGGAGTTCGGTGGGCTCAATTTGTACGAGCGAAGAGAGGGCTCGTATTTTGGGTATCGATAAATAAAGGGAAGGGGCCCGATATACGAAAATCCGAAAGGAAAAAAAAAGAGCGCGCGTGTGATGAAATGATGTGGCGAATTACGGGGTTGGGCTGCCCTGGCTGAGTGACCCCGTATCTTCCCTCCCCCTGGACCGCCCCCCCCGTCATAGCTTCACCCGCCGAATCCTCCCTCCCTTCCCTGCGCCACGAACAAGTTTGGCGTGACGCATACACCAACTAGGACCAAGGATATTAGTTACATGACTCCTTCCCAGACCTACCGACCCGCCCCCTGGGTATTCCATTGGCCCCTCATCTCTGCCTTCTCCCGCCGTAGTCTTGTAGCGTTTAGCGACTAGCGGAACACCGTTACCTATTGGCCATATCGGGCTTGATGTCGGATTTTCGTCGATGAAGGGAGGGGGGTTGAGGCCGAAGGGGTCATGTCTAGCTGGTGCGTCTATTGGTCCGTGGCTCCTTTTTTTTGTGTAACGAGAAGACGGGAAACCGCCTGATCAAGGGAGATGAAGCGCAATAAAGTCCATATAATTCACTACTGAGGGTATAGTGTACTAGAACACAAGGAAAGGACGTCAAGTATGGCTCTGGGCACGACCCGCGGCCCGCCCAGGCTCCATTCATCGACCCGCATCGTCACCAACCTCTGAATACAGGCCCAGAATTACACGGCCGGAAGAGTCAAACGAGGTTACCAAACACGTTTCTGGCCAACGTGTCAGTCACAAACCAGTTTAACACGCGGAAGGTTCTCACCTATCTCGTCACCTGAGAGGGCTGCAAGTGAGATAGTGGCGGCAACCTCCTGAGTAGTTCCATCCCGACCACGCAGCTCTAGAACGATAGCCGCTTCTGGAGACATGATCAGAGTCGTCACCAATACCACAACAGATATCATAAGTTGACCACCTGTAGTCTTTTTTATTTTTTATTCCTGACTCAAATATGGACATCTCCACTTGGTTTAGATTGCCAACGCCACGTCAGCCGCCGGAGGTTCTTCATAGGAAAGGCTGAAGGGGATGCTGAGGGTGCTAGTGGTTCCCGGTAAGGGTGGGGAGGGTGGCCCGGGTGGGGGAGAATAAGCGGCTAGTAAATTGCATTACTATAAGAATTCTCTCCCTCGCACTCACCGCTCTGTCCCAAGCCTCAGTTACGGCTGCCTCAAATGGGCCCCGCAAAACTCACTTTTGGTATCCGTTGTAAACAGCGTTTCGTTCGTTGTTCGGTAGACCCGCATAGAATTGTTGGATCAACGCGATCGATCGAGGTGAGCAGTGAAAATGTGAATTTGAGTCCGGTCCAGAGCGGACCGGCCATAGGATGAAAAGTACAAGTACGCAACTGCAGACGACGACGGCAATACAGCATTATTCTTTTGTCACAATGCCTCACTCAGGGAGCAATCGCAGGAGACGTCTTCCCTCGGATTTACCTCCTGTCGTTTCTATCATACGACAAGAACATTATGAAAGTGCAATGTGAGAATTGAGGCTTATGTCGCAACAACAAAGAGTTGCACATCGAGCGCCCGCAGTTCGGTCGATCCCTTGTACACCTCTTGGTACACCTCCTAATACTTTTCACTGTTTACAACTTGCCACGGGGGCGGTCACTCTTAAAGCTCAACGTCCCACCCCACCACATTATACTCTTCACTTGACTCTGCATAAGCCATAATATATAATCTTCAATGTCCCTACCTCCTCCCGAGGGTATCAGCGTAACCAAAGCAGGCATGGGCTCGGGCACAGGTACCTTACTCCTACTCGGCCTTATCCTCACCATTCTTACCTGCACCGTGACTGTTACCCCAAGGCGACCATCGGTATCCACCCGGACCACCCCAGTCAGCGCCGACCCAAACACCACAAGAAGTGTCTAACTTTGTCGATGGTTCCGGGCCTATCTTTTCAATGTATTTGGAACTGGCTTCGGAAGAAGACAAGAAGATGGCCGAAAACTGGAAAGCGGACGCTGACGGGATCCTTATATTTGTGCGTCTCTATCTTCTAATCCCGTTCTTGACACCGACTCGGTGGCTATAGACTGGTCTATTCTCTGCTGCTGTCGCGTCATTGATCTCAGTGTCCATTCAGGACATTCGACCGAACCCAGAGGACACTTCCAATTTCTACCTCGCAAATATCTATCAAATTGCTGCCGATCCGAATCGACCGAACATTTCCCTCCCCTCTTCTCCCCCCCCCATTTTTACCACCAAACTATGCCGTTTGGGTGAACGCACTTTGGTTCTTGAGCTTGTTGTTCAGTCTTACTTGTGCTTTACTTAGGACATTGCTACAACAGTGGGCCCGACGATACCTCAAGGTCACTCAGCCACGTTACCGTCCATACAAGCGAGCTCGGATCCGTGCATTCTTTGCCGAAGGGGTTCAGAAGTTTCTCCTTCCTTGGGCGGTTGAATCTTTGCCCGCGCTTCTCCATGTTTCCCTGTTCCTGTTCTTTGCCGGCCTGGCTGTGTTCATTTGCAATGTTAATCTCACCATTTTCAAGTTGCTGCTCTCATGGGTCGGCGTTTGTACGATTGCCTACGGATGTCTCACGGTTATGCCGATATTTCGCCATGACAGCCCATACTATACCCCGCTTACCTCGTCGGTGTGGCCTGTTATTACTGGGCCACTATATGTCATCTTCCGGGTCCTTCGGTTCTTCGCTTGGTCGATTCGCGTTAGATGCTTGGAGAACAAATTTCACGAGATTATCTCGCTGGGCGCGCTGAAGACGGCCGAGAACACTGCTCTGAATTTACCATTGGGGGTCGATACTCGCGCATTTCTGTGGACGTTCTACTGTTTGGACGAAGATCACGAATTGGAGCGCTTCTTTTCCGGCATCCCTGGCTTCTGCAGCTCAAAAGTGGTCGACGATCCTCTTCTCAGTCTCACGCAAGAGCAAAAGTCGGATCTATCAGCAGCATTGACAGGGTTATTAGACAGCACATTCTCATCCGATGTGCTGCCTGAGCTTGTCAAAAGTCGGCGGGCCATCATCTGTGCGAAGGCCCTCGATCCGGCGGTATTTCCCGATGCATATTCGCATATCCTAAGCAAAGTCTTGTCTGTAGATCAATACAGGGGACCGCTAGCCACTGAATTTGGCCGTGCCGTCCAAGGCTGGGGAAATGGTGGAGATCGAAGAGCTGCATCGGTTGTACAACATATATGTACTGGTATTGTCGCGACGGCGCAACGGCGCGATGACTCTTGGTTTATTCTTGCCTCCAGCGAACTGGATGTCCCCGAAACCATCCTCAGAGACGACGCCGCAAAAGGGGACAGCCTGTCACTAGCCGTCTTGATCCACGTCACTCGGCTGCAATTTAGCTGTTGCCGGCAATTATCCTGGTCAGATTCCGGATTCTCGGAAGTTCTAGAAGCAGCTTCGAGATTCGATATACACGAGACGTCACTTGATCTGCAGCACGAATTCTGTGCTCTCTGGAATCAAATCGTTCTCAAGGCGCAAGAGGAGAAGGATGTGGCGATCGCGAAGCATATCCTCAAACCAATTCGCGATGTTTACATCGCCCTACATCGAGACACTGATTCTGCCCCAACACTACCAGCCTCCGCCAACATCTATATTCAGGGATTCGTCCCCTCAGTGCCATCTTCGTTTCCATTGTGCAAGATCCCCTGCCATCATCCGGATTCGGTACCTCATACCCACGACGTCTCTGCCTCCACAACTTTCACACACGCTGTCCTGCATGACCACGATAATGCTGCACTGTTCCCCTCTTTCCTTTCCAGCTGCCCAGACACGCCTCCCTCATCCGCATCTGCCCCTCTCCATGTCGATGAAACCTTCACAGACGTGCCGCCGCCTGACCATAAGGTCCATAACATATCCGGCCCTATGTCTACGCTATTCACCTTTCAGACGACCGTACAATGCGGCCGTATTATCGCCGCACCACCGGATCCAGTCACCGCTCGTGCGGCGCCAGGAGGCATCGACGCCTTCGCAAGAATAGTGCCCCTCTCCACCTCGCAACCTTTGGCATCCAACCCTCCTCCTACACCAAAAGCCTTAATCTCCCACACTTCTCCAGATGTTCCAGACGTTGCATCGTCACTTACTCCCACCCCAAATCTCGACAATGTGCTCCTCACAGGTCCGCCGTTGTTTTCAGATTCTGCCGTGACTGGATCTGACTACACGTCTTCCACCACAGCCGCCGCCATCGCCAGTTACTGACTTAACCATCGCCAGTCCTTCGTGGCGCTGTCTTGGTGCCGAGTATACAGGAGATCATCCTCCGCAGTATGATATCGTTTGAAACATCCCTCTATGATAACCATTGATAGGATGTGTTATTATTGGTCCTCAATACCACCGTCGTGGTGCTCTTGTCTCGGGATTTTCTAGTATGTACATAACCTCATACTTACAGAATACGGATAATGCGGAAAAATATATGTACCCATGAGTAATATAGGAAATATGAGGACACGCAATCCCCATGGAAACTCGGACGGGCGCTATGGGCGAATCACCATGCAGCGCTGAATATTAGCGCTGAATGTCAGAGCATACGGAGATCCTAAGTCTTAAATACGATAAATGAAGTGACGCTAGCATGCTGCCCCTATTCTCAATCGTCAAGCTTCAAGTGTTTTCCGCACGTTCACAACGTTCACACCTCAGAAACCCGGTGCCGATCCCGCAAAGCTGGGCTCCTGCTTCCTTTTCTGGAGTGGAATTGAAGGAACCAGGAAGAGGAACCTGTGCGGATATTGTACCCGCGTCCCATCGATGGTATTCCCTATTTTCACTCACCGTAGTCACGGATCGGTCGTTTTCGCACACGAAAACATAGTAAATAAGGTACCGCTTTTCTGTGAGACAATTCTTTGTTATTTCCGACGAACTTCGAAACGGCAACGCCGACCTTGCCCACGAATAAGAGAAAAAATGACATGACTCGGGCCTGGGTTCTATGATCTTCGACAGGGCGTACAAGGACAACCCATTGGTGCAGATGGTTCGCATGCATCAATATACGTCAGTAGGGACAAGCCCGTCCGGTCGGTGGCACAAGGTCGGGCATGCTGCCAACTGAAGCTGAAGGCTCGTTGCACACCCGCGGCTGGTCCAGTACGCCACATCGAACCCAACAAAGTGAAAGCCTCGATAGGCGACGTCTCTTTGCCCCACAGTCCTCCCATCGACGGTCCTTGCCGCCAGCCCAATAACTTGGGAACAAGGACGGGGCATGGGCTCAAGTCGCGATCGAAACCCAACCACGAGGGGCCCGAACCACAGCGGCCACTGGCACCGTGACAGCATCGCCCTTTCGTGACGTTTCGTCGAATGTGCTTGCTACACTGGTTCACTTGCGGGCAGTTTGTAAGGACGCAACAACTCGAAGGAAGTAACAAGTAGCGTTTCAGGATAATCCATGCCTTGTTTGATACGCCCCCACCTGCCTCAGGAAGAAACTGATGTGCGCTTTGTGAGTGGCCAGTGGGCTGCAGTGTAGTGCGGAGTTTGAACAGATCGGTGTTTCAAATCCGACTTCCAATTACGGTAAAGCCTCTCATCGGAGCTGCGCGGAAATAGAAAAAAGCATAGTGACCGGTTTCTTTTTTCAGCAGCCAGTGGTACACACTCGTGTTCTTATCTAGGGACAAAGACATGCGCACGGTATACATTTCACGACATCGCCACATGAAGCGATGGCTGCCCCGCACTGTCCCCTAATCAGGTTGCGAGCAGGCATCGCCCTTAAATGTCTACCTCGACAACGGCATGGTGCATTTGATCGGACCATAGGGAGGGTAGCACGACGATGAATTTTGATTGAAACTCACTGCAAAGGAAACCGGCGTGCGTAGTATGTCCAGCAGTTGATGCACGTGTCAGCGAAGGACCAGACTCAAGAGTATACAGATCGTCATTCGACGACCTACTGGGTTTGACGAAAAACGGGGCGTGTTACAGGCGCTCGTGGTCGGGGATCCTGTAAAGACCATCCATCGGCCCTTCGGGTTCTTAGTTCTGTTCGCTTCCAGGTAGATCAGTGCCGGCGGGAGGACGGGTAGGTTGACTGCGCTAATCCGCAGAAGAGCGCCTTGCAGCTAACAACAAAAAAGATAGTCAGGACTTTAGGTGCCACCTGCCGTCACCTTTATCTGTCATTAACGTACCGCTGTCCCGCACATTTTGCAAAGGAAACAAAATAAGTATGTTGTATTAGGCGCAACGCCTGATGGTTGTTGAGGATGTTGAGGACGTATATTGATGAACTAACGGGCATGCTCAAGTGCCTGCGACCGGATTTGCTTGCGGATTTGATATCTTGACATGTAGTGATCCGTCAAGCTGAAGAGGTATTCGCTACCGCGGAGGGGTGAGTGTGGATAATTTTGGGGAGGCTATCTGCAGTAACATGTGCCAGAGGCTAACGGACGATATAGGAAAAAAAAAGGTGGCCGCAGTGTTCAAGTCATCGTGTTGGGGGGTTTGACAGCGCACTGAGGGAAAACCACCGGACTTTGAAATTCCCATCACTTGAAACGAGTTGGACCTGTCCCATGTCCCAAGGCGCTCGGGGCTCTCAGTTGTTTGGCTTCCCCAGTACGCCATTTGTCGCGCCTCGTCCTAATATTTTTACTACTCGATGCGAAGTTCTTACGCCTCATCGCAAATCGAACGGCAAGGTATTGTATTTTATTCTTCGTAGTGCCTGATAGCCATTTTCGACCGAATCTGCGATCACATGTATCAATATACCTTCGGTCATTTTTAGCTGGCCGCCCCGTAGTTCCCCATCAGCTGCGTTTTGTAATGGGCGCCCCATTCCTAGGTCCTCCATGCTGTCCAAAAGCGAACAGGATTGAACAAAAAACCTCCAAGGTCGTATCAGGTGCAACGGCGTCTCGTACGAGCATTATTACTGTAGCGCCGGTCTGTGCCGTTCGATACGCCGTTGCTAAGTAGGACCGTGAGCTCAATACCTTGCTATGTGCTCTACCCCCTTACGCCGAGCCTGCGGGAGGTTTATAAATCGATTTCGCGAGCGGAAAGAGGGCACGAAAAAAAAAAAAAAAAAAAGAGAGAGAGGGAGAGCGCGCATGTAAATGAATTACCATGTGGCGAACTTACGAGGTCAGGCCGCCCTGGTTGGGCATGGGGTTCTTGACCCACCCTCCCTCCCTCCCCACCAAAACCTGCGACCTTCCTCCCTGCGCTACGAATTAGTTTTCGGAGTGACGCATACCCATTATGCCCAAGGATAAGTGACATGAGCCTTGTCTTGATTCACCGGCTCGATCCTCGATGGCATCCCAGTCGCCAGACCCTACGGCCCCCGCCCGGGGCATTCAGTACATCGCTTCTTCCCTCCCTCATCTCTTTCTCCCCTCGTCGTGTTCTCGTAACATTTTTCGACTAGTGGGCACGTTACTAATTGACCATATTGGACCCAGTGTCGTCGGTGAGGCCTGTGAGGGAAGAGACGGGTGTGGCCACGGGTCAAATCCATCGGGGCGCATCTACTGGTTCGTGATTCTTAATTTTTTCCTGTAATTATTAGACCCCCCTCCCCCCTTACGAGGGAGGAAATAAAATAAAGTGTATTATACACGAGCAAGGTATAGTGTGCTAGCGCAAAGAAAAATACGACAAAGAAGTACTGGGCGAGACTAGCTGCCCGCTCCATTCATCGATCCGCATCGTCACCGACCTCTGTGCCATAGAGACCATGCCCGACTGTGTCATATGAGGATACCGTACGCGTTTCGGCTGGCCCACGTGTCAGCCGCAGACCACTCTAACACGCCGAATGATCTTACCTTGCTCGTCTGTCCTGTCACCTGGGAAGACTTCAAGTGGGATCATACCCAGGATCTCCTGAGTAGTCGCATCCCGACCCTGCAGCGCGATGACGACAGCCGCTTCTGGAGACACAATCAACCTTGGCACCAACAACGCAACAGATATCATAAACCAACCTCCTCTAGCTTCTGAGTGGTAGGTGGACACTTCCAGTTGGTTCAGATTGCCAACGTCTATATCAGTCAGCGTGGACGCTGCATGGGAATCGCTGAAGGGGTCGCTGAGGGTGGTAGTGGTTCCCAGTTGAGGGGCTAAGGAATTGTTCACTCTTTGAAAACGAGCAAATAAGTGAGCGGGCATACCTCTTGCGGCAATAGCCTCCGAAATTTGAGCCATAAGATTTTTGCTGGCAGCTCGATGAGAGGCACTCTACGGAGAGTCAAAAACACGTTCTATACCCCCAGGACGGACTCGCCTCGACGATTATGAATAGGTTTTTAGCGACCCGCTCGTAATCTTTGGCCAGGGAAAACCTTTTAAATACAGAACGCTTGCCATCTTCCAGCTTCTCTTTCATATCCGCCGTTCTGTCCCACAGTCTCAGTCATGCCTCAGATGAGCTTCGCGAAACTCACATGACGAATTCTCGGTGAATAGTATCTTGGTCTTCGACTTCTAACTGCAGAAAGTATTGCAAAATCATAGTGTGCGATCGACGGAGGTAATAGTTGCCACTTCGTATCTTGCCACTTGGAAAACAGTTTCGAATAATGTTGACGATGGCCTTCCCAACATGTTGACTCGCCACCTCGTGAATACCATTGATAATATGAGGGGAGTAGTCCGGGGACTGTACAGTAGACATGAGATGTCGTGTGATCTGAGCCGGCAGAACTTTAAAATCAAGGAGGGGTCACGGTCAAAATTGCGGGGGGAGTAAGTCTTAAGTATGAAGGATTATGAAGGATGAGTCTGGATTCCCAGTCGCCAAGTATTGTTGTTTTCGTGAGATAGAACGCCCCGGAAACCCGGTGCCGTCATCAAAGATGGGTTCGGTAAGAAACTTTTCCTTTCTCAGTTGTCTATTGAAGGAACAAGAGCAACCTGCGCGATTAATGAAGCTTGGTCTGGGGTGAGTGAGGACGGGTCCATTGTCACACAACGTGTCAGTTATTTTTGCAAGAACAAGAATCTCCTGTCACGTTGTAGGGTAGTAACAATTGTACGGGCTCAGCGCTTAGAGGGGGTAAACACAAGGATTACGTCATGTTGCTCGGTGCACTTTTCCTCAGTCCTCTAGATGTCACAGCAACCTCTGGACTTTCTGGAGAATCCCAGCAGATATAATGGGGAAATCGGCGGTCCTGAAACTTGGTGGGCGGAAAGGCATGAAGCTCTCGAGCGTGCTGGGTACATGCTTAGGCCTCGCTACCGACCTGGTTGGAAGCCGTCGTGGGTCACGACGGGCAAAGACTACTTCGATTTTGAAGATGGTCAGAGCCAGGTGGTCAGTGCCATCCTTCTGTCCGGGTGCTCATGCTCATGAGCTTTCAGCTGCGCGTCTGCATGGATGCAACTCGGATCTCTGACGGAAGGCCTGTGATGTTGAAAAGGCTCCTCAGCAAGGAGGGTCCCTATGAGCTTCAAATCAACAGGCTTTTTTCCACGGAGCCTCTTTATTCGAACCCCAGAAATCACTGTGCACAGTTGCTCGATGTCATTCAGCTACCAAATGAGGATCCTATTATGGTGCATGCCCTGCTACGTCCTTTTTACGACCCTCCGCTTGGAACGTATGGAGAGTTTGTGACTTTCTTCGCGCAAATATGCGAGGTACGCTACCTTCCATGGTTGTGGACCAGATTACTCATCTTACAAGGGGGTACAATTCATGCATTCGAACAACGTTGCCCATCGGTATATTCCCCATCACTTCTCCCTAAACGCTCTTCCTAATCACTTTCGATAGGGACTGTACGCGGCGAAATATCATGCTTGATCCGACACACATGTATCCCGATTCATTCCATCCTGTCGCTTTGTGGCGGAGTAGAGATTTCCGCCACAAGGCAAAGGGATATTCACGGACGCGGCGACCAACAAGATACCTGCTCATCGACTTTGGTCTTTCCCGTCGATATGACCCTGCTAACGGGCCACCTCTGGACGAGCCGTTACATGGTGGTGACAGGTCCGCACCAGAACACCAAGCCACCGAGACACCATGTGACCCGTTTCCCACCGACGTGTACTACCTCGGAAATTTAGTCCGTCGATATTATCTGCAGGTCCGTGTCATCAGTCCTTCAACGAGATACCTTCCTGACCCGGTGCCTAGAAATGCAAAGGGTTCGAGTTCATAGAGCCACTTATCACGGACATGGTCCAAACGGATCCTGGGAAGCGCCCCAACATGGACGAAGTCGTTTCCCGTTTTTCTGAGATCAAGGGCAAGCTTGGTACATGGAAGTTACGCTCCCGGATCGCCCGCAAGAACGAGATTTGGCTTGTCACGGTGTGGAAGTCCGTCGGCCATTGGTACAGGACAGTGGGCTACGTCGTCGGACGCAAAGCGGCTATTCCCGAGCCAAACTGAATGGTTCCACTTGCTCATGTCGCACACGATCTGATTTTTTGCTATGTTGTTTGTCGTACTCCACACTGCGCTTCACACTATACCCGCTGTCGTTGCTGCTTTCTAGTTTGGTCTGCTCATCTCAGCCAGTCACTTTCGTTACGTAGTGTTTTCTTTTATCGCAAAAGGATGGAATAATACGTATAGAATCTAAAACCGACTGATCTGGAACAATAACAGTGATAAATCACAAAAACATTCGGGAATGGCAAGTGGAAGTCGGGCACTGCGTAGTTGTGAGACTTAAGGGAACGACAATGGACGCGACACATTGTTGGTACTGACGCAGGGGAGCAACAAAAGTATCGTGCTACATAGTCCAGCTCAACCAGAAGCAGGGAAGTAAATTCTACGTGATTGATGCATTGGGAAGGATGGCTTGAACACAGGCCCACCGTAATGCGTTCACGATTACTCGCACCACGATCGGAGAGCGTCCTCGCAGGTGCCTTGATTTTGACAGTCGGTTCCGTGTGGGTGACACGGGTAACGTACTTGAGAACAACTGTACCCAATGCCTTGTACTTCCGGACAGGAGCGCACTCGACGCCGTTATACAGCCTGCACGTAGGCCATAACCATAACCTTTGTGATCTTTGACAGGGCGATCAATAATAGCCATCGATGATTGCGTGTCGAATCAATAGACGAACCTGTCATGTTCATTGGTGCAAGATCTGGCGTGCTCCAACAGAAGGCTCGTTGTATAGCCCTGACCCGTCGCGTGCCTTGTTGCACCTAACAAAGTGAAACCCCGATAGGTAATGCTTCTTCGCTCCACGGTCCTCCGTTCGACATCTTGAGGAATTAGGAAATCTTAGAGAACAAGAGACTCGAGTAACCCCGGCCCTTGCCGCTGACCCGGTAATTTGAGCACCAGGACGCGGCGTAGGTTCGAGTCGTGATCGGAGCCAGACCATGAGGACGCAGCAGCGACAATCCTGGCGACAGTCTCCCCATTCATCGACTCGGAACTGGCTTTAGCATGGTTACATCCGTGGGAAACCTGAAGGAAGCCACAGCCTGAGGTGAGTCGCACTCACTTTGATATGTCACCCACCTGCCTCTCAGAAGTAACTACAGTACTAGTATCTGCTGTCTGCATGGGCGAATGGGGTGAGATCAGGTCGGACCGTCGGAGTTTCACGTGAGAGTTCCCGTATACTAGCGCATCTTCCACGATTTTCGCCATCACTTTCCTGCGTCCTTACATGATGCCGGAGCATCAGCACATGGAAACTCCATCCAATTTGTTTCCAACTGATGCACACCATTTTGAGAAACAGTCCGAAGCTGCGTCTTCTCATGGCTTAATCAATGAAGAATAGAAGTTCGGTAGCAAACCGTAAGTAACATTCACCCACAAGCTATTCCCAGACCGTGACCCCGGAATTAATGTTTTCCTTTCTTTCTGTTCTCATGCAGCCGCACATCTCGTACTCCTATTCGCTAAACCCTCCCCGGCATACCTGTTGCAGTGTCTGATCTGCTATTTAGATTTAGTTGGTCCATATCTCTCAGGAGCATTCGTTTTCACTCTACAGCTGACTGGACAATCCCGCGAAGGACCTTCAGATGATCGCATGTTCCGTTCACGTGAATTCTTATTAACACGTCTAGAAATTACCGTTCAGCGACAAAACCCTGCCGGGAGGCATATCCATTCATCACAGTGTTATCTCCCCGAGGTCATCTAGTAACGTTAGTCTCCGTAGGTAGACTTTCCCAGCTCCTGGAAGACAACAAAGGGCTGTACGAACTTATTTGGCTCAGTGACAGTGTCACCGCCCTCGGGGTACAAGGACGGTGGTAGCCCTCGCTATGGATCTTGGCGGGCACACTTGTTCCTGTGCTACGTTGAATGGCACCTTTTTGGAAATCGTACTCGTGTCAGGAGAGACAATAGTGTGCGCCCGTTGTTGGGACTGGAGTACGCGTAGGACAGGTCGGGGACAGAAACGGTATGAATAAAGTTCTTGAGTTGCTTGTTCCTCGACTAACTTACTGATCAGGCGCACTGTTAAACCCGCGAAGGCTGCAAACCTGACATGTTGCTTCTCAGATTACTGTATTTTGTGTGTGCGTGCGAGAGAAAGGTTTTACACACTGAATGTCAGCTCAAGGAGCTTTCTTGACCAGCGCTTCGGGTCCTGGTCCCGTCTCAAGCTCTTTGTCAAGACAGCGTACCTGGGGGTGAGTCTGGGTCCAACCTCGTGCAATATTGGAAATCCATGACAAGACCGCTACCATTCTTAGGAAAAGCGCTGCCGTACCCCCTGGCGAGAAAACTTGCCGATTATTAACCTCTCTCGTACGCCTCCGACACCGGCGCGGTCTGCACAACCACAGATTGGACGACCGGAGGTATCCGTGTCACAAGTCCCATGTTGTATCTCGGCTGTCTTCACGTCAGGCTTCTTCAGGGTCGTGGGTTCCGAGGGCACCTTTGATCGCTGAGACAAAAGATCATACCAGCTAGGAGACAATAGCAGCAAGACGTCGCTGCGCCGATCCTGCCCCGTCTTTTACTATTTTCAAGGCTGGCTGGTTCGTCCCATATGTTGTACATATTGTGTCGTGAAATTCCAAAACACTCCCGTTGACACAGCCCAACTTTTGGTATGTCGCTAAGTGCGTAGCAATCTAATGGTGTGCCGGTTCTGCCCAATCCCCAGTGGGACACCCTGGATCGGTCATTTGCGCGTCATTAAGTCTGCGAGGAAAAACATGGCACTGCACCATGTGGAAGGCCCAGCATGCGACCTAAGACACCCCCGGCCCTGGAAGCACAACCCAAATGGTAAAATGACTGGTATCGTTGGACGTGCGTCATTTGGTTGGCAAATTTACAGCCCTGGTGGTGCACGTCGAGGGCGGAGGACTCGCCTCTTTGGCAACTACCGCAGTTCCGGGTTCGATGTGCGCGCGAGGGGCTTTGCCTTGACTCCTGGGGCCTTGTGACACGCAAACACGTAAATATTTTGGTACTATGCATGGACATGGAATACATTATATGACTGCGCCACCCCACAAGATGGAGTACTGCTATGATGATCTAGCTGTCGTCGTGATGAAGGTCACTGGCAACACCGGATAATGTATTCAAAAGATCAGCATGTGTGTCAACGAAAGACAATAAGCACACAGCCTTCGCAGGTGGTACCCGGTCAGTATCATACGAAGTCTGATTGGCGTCGTATTGGGAAGGACAATTAGCAGCCGACCATGTCAGGATGACAGGGCTGGGACCACAATGATGCTTCGCGGGGGAACGCTGGCCTGTTATTTGGTTTACTAAGTGGCACTGCCAACAATAGGACCTTTCAATTCATTATCCGGGGATCGGTTTCCATGAGACGACTCCGAGTCACGAGTCACGACATAAGACGCAACTTGAAGCCAGCGGGGCACGCATGCTGCAGTTTCGTCGTTCGTCTTCAGGAACACTCACTGGCAGTTTGTTTTCGTGATTTGAGGAAACAGAGTCAGGGAGCTACAGCGGGTTTTGGCCACGAGAACCGAATCTGGTCCGTGCGCCCACCCGAAGGTCGTCGGATGCCGGGACAAAAAGAAGCCCCAGTCATTGGCGGCCCCTGCAGTAACCTCCCTGTCCACCGTCGTCTCGTTCGACTTCCACGGTAGTAGTCGGGGTGTCGGAGCCAAAGCTGGCGTTCGCTGCCAGGATACAACCGTGCGGGGACACAAAATCCATCGGAGTCCGAAGCGCGCGGCGCAGCGTCGACTCCGGTTGACTCCGGTTGAGTACAAAAGAATTGAACCGAGGCACGAACGAACAAAGCATCGCTAGACGCTAAGCTCTTTTTGAGTGAGTAGGTTGAATCGACTCGCCTGACGTGTGCGCCAGTCCATACATTGTCCCGTTGGTCGGCTGGAGCGTTGCACCGCACCCGCAAATTGGCTGGTACCAAGGCTAACACATTGACAGTCAAGCACGGTGTACCATTTCTGAGCAACATCATATTGTTTGGCACGTCGCTGTGGACGGTCCCCAGTTTTCAATTTGTGTTTGTTTAATTGGGTTTTCACGCAAGGTGCCCGGGCCACACCATCCCCACTACTTGGTGCGAGGTTCTTACACCGCTCCGCACATAGAACCTGAACGGCATGGTATTGTCTTTCATGCATCCTGGTGCCAGAGGGCCACTGGTATATTCAACCGAATCTACGATCACACTATGTGTCAATAATATCCGGTCGTTGCTGATTCTCCGTCAGACTACTACTTCCCAAAGCAGACAAGAGTAAACAAAAAAAACGACCGAGGTTGTATCAGCTACAACGGCATCTCCGGGTCGTACATACATGAGTGCGTTTCCGCGCCACTCGAGATCGCAGTTGCCAAGCCGGTGGGGATGTGGTTTCGGTGCCTGCCTGTGTGCTCACCCCAAGGCTCTCCCTACGCTCGCCGAGACTGCGGGAGTTCGGGGGGCTCAACTGTGCTAGTGGAAAGAGGTTTATTAGGGGCATCGATGAAGGGAACGATACGAAGGCAAGAAAAAAAAATGAGCGCGTGTGCACTGTACAGAAATGAATGAATTACCATGTGGCGAACTACGGGGTCAAACCGCCCTGTTTGGGCGTGGGGTTCTTGCCCCCCGTATCTTCCCTCCCCAGAGTCCCCACCAGAGCTGCGCCCTCCGGCCCCTGCACTGCGAACAGGTTCGAGGAGACGCATTCCTCAATTCGGCCCACGGGTACCAGCGACACGACCCTTTTCCAGATTTACTGGCTCGATTCTCAACGACGTCCCAGTGCCAATGGCCAGACCCTACGAGCCCAGCGCACAGCACATCCCGTTGACCACTCGAGTCTTCCCTTCCTCGCCATACTCTCATAGCTTTGACCTGCTAGTGGGGACCGCTGCCCATCCACCAAGCCATCCACCATATTGGACTCGGTGCCGGTGGACGTCGGTGACGAGAGAAGGGCACGGCTGGAGGTCAAAACCCAGCGGGCATCTAATAGTTCGTCTCTTTTTATTTTTACTGTGGTCGCTGGCATATTATATTATAAAGTCCATTAAGGTATGATGTGCTAGCACAAAAAGTACACGTCAAGTACACGCTGGGCAAGACCTGCTGCCTGCTACATTCATCGACCCGCGTCGTCACCTGCGTCTGAATGCGGGCCCAGGAGTACACAACCAGTTGTGTCATATGAGGATACCGTACGCGTTTCGGCTGGCCGACGTGTCAGCCGCAAACCAGTTTAACACGCGGATGAAATCTCACCCTCGTCTGTCCCGCTACCTGAGACGACCGCAAGTGGGAAGTTGGCGGAGACTTCCTGAGTAGTCCCATCCCGGCCATGCAGCTCTAGGACCACAGCCACTTCTGGAGGTATGGTTAGCCTCGTCACCACCGCCACGGGAGACCATAAACTGACTTCCACTAGCTTCAGACTCGAATGTGGACATCTCCACTTGGTTCAGATTTCCAACGTCTACATCGGCCAATGAAGACACTTCATGGGTATCGCTGAAGGGGTTGCTGATGGTGCTAGTGGTTCCAAGTGGCGGCGGTTGAGTGGCTAGTAGATTGGGGTTACTCTTTAGAACCGAACAAGCAGGTGAGCGAGAGTACCTCTCGCGGCAATGGCCTCCGAAATCTGAGCCATAAGATTTTTTTCGGCGGCTCGACGAGAAGCAGTCTACAGAGAATCAGATTAATTTGCGTTCTACGCTCACAAGAAGACACTCACCTCGACGACTATGAATAGGTGTTTAGCGACCCGCTTGTAATCTTTGGCCAGAGTGTACTTTTGAAATATAGAGCCATCGGCGGTTTCCATCTTGTCCCTTGCAAGGCTCGTTCTGTCCGGCCTCAGTCACGCAACCCCCAGGATGAGGTCCCCAGAACTCACTGAGTAAATTCGAAGTCAATAGTGTTCTGGTCATCGAGTTCTAGCTGCGCATAGTGTTGTTGAATCAGAGGGTGCACTCGACCGAAATAATAGTCGCCACGCCGTATTTTGCCGCGCGTGAAACAGTTCCGAACAACACCGACAAGGCTCATTCCGACATGGTGACTCGCCACTCGGTAAATACCATTGATAATATGAGGGGAGAGGTCTGGGGACTGTACAGCAGACATGAGACGATATGTGTGGAGGAGTGAGTAATCTGAGCCTGCAGAAAATTTAAAATCAGAAAGAGGAGCCTGAGGAGGTAGTAGGGAGTTCAGTACTTGTGGTAAGGCTTAAGTATGGTGAATAAATCTGGGTTCCCAGTCGCCAAGTGCTGTATTGTTTTTCAACAGAAAGGTAATACGAGTTAGATCACCCCGGAAACCCGGTTCTAGTCCCGTCACCAAAGCTTGGTGCCGGCCTGGGTGCCGGTAGGAAAATCCTTTCTCAGTAGTGACATAGAAGGAACAAGCAAGGAACAAGAGCAACGCGCGCAATTTTACTAAGTGGATGAATGGGGTCTGGGGTGAAGATGAATGCTTGCGTCCCATTGGTGGCTGTCCCCATTGTCACCGACCGTAAGCCCGGATCGGTTGTTTTTCCACACAAGAACAGTAACGAATGTAACAATTGTATGCACTTGAATGAGCAGGAGACAAGCTTCGCTGGCAGATGGGTGTTCACAGAGAGATTACGTCATATTGCACGGAAATCCGAGGGCGGTCCAGATGCGCACCAACAAAACAACCATGACCTTGATTGGCAAGTTGAACTTTACTCCCTGCGCCCCTCCATCCTTTATCTTCTCCCTTTCTAGATGCCACCACCGTCTACAGGCTTTCTGGGAAATCCTAGCGGAGGGCTTGGGGAAATAGGTGGCCCCGAACTTTGGTGGGCTGCACGCCAAGAAACCCTGGAGCGTGCTGGGTACATGCTCAGGTCTCGCTACAGACCTGGTTGGCGGCCGTCGTGGGTCACGACGGGCAAACACTATTTTAATTCTGAAGATGGTCAGATCCAGTCGGTTGGTGTCGAAGTCCTCGCTCCAGTTGCTCGCGCTCATGTATTTTCAGTTGCGCCTGTGTATGGATGCAACACGGATCTCTGACGGAAGGCCTGTAATGTTGAAAAGGCTCCTTAGCAAGGAGGGTCCTTATGAGCTTCAAATCAACAAGCTTTTCTCCACGGGGCCTCTTTCTTCGGACCCCAGAAACCATTGCGCGCGGTTGATAGATGTCATTCAGCTACCAAATGAGGATCCTATTATGGTGCACCCCCTACTGCGTCCTTTTGACGAACCTCCGCTCCAAACGTACGGAGAGTTTGTGACTTTCTTTACGCAAATATGCGAGGTATGCTACCTTCCATGATGTGGGTCAGATTGCTTATCTTACAAGGGGGTACAATTCATGCATTCAAACAACGTTGCCCATCGGTATATTCCCCGTCACATCCCCCTGATTGCGCTTCTTAACACATTTCGATAGGGATTGTACATGGCGAAATATCATGCTTGATCCGACACACATGTATCCCGATTCATTCCATCCTGTCGCCTTGGGGCGGAGTAGAGATTTTCGTCACAAGGCAAAGGGATATTCACGGACGCGGCGACCAACAAGATACCTGCTCATCGACTTTGGTCTTTCCCGTCGATATGACCCTGCTAACGGGCCACCTCTGGACGAGCCGCTACATGGCGGCGACAGGTCGGCACCAGAACACCGAGACGAGGAGACACCACGTAACCCGTTTCCCACGGACGTGTACTACCTTGGAAATTTAGTCCGCCAACATTATATGCAGGTCCGCGTCGTCAGCTCTTCAACGAGATACCCTCCTAACCCGGTACCTAGAAATGCAAAGGGTTCGAGTTCATAGAGTCACTTATCACGGACATGGTCCAAGAGGATCCCGAAAAGCGCCCTAACATGGACGAAGTCGTTTCCCGGTTTTCCGATATCAAGAGCAAGCTCAGTACATGGAAGTTACGCTCCCGGATCGCCCGCCAGCACGAGGTTTGGCCCGTCGCGGCGTGGAGGTCCGTTGGCCATTGGTACAGGACAGTGGGCTATGTCGTCGGACGCAAAGCGGCTATTCCCGAGCCAAGTCCCGAGCCGAGCTGAATGGTTTTGCTAGTTTCCTCTGCGCCGCAGATGGCTAGCTGGATTCTTCTTTCTCTATGTTGTCGTACTCCACACTCCTTATTGTTTTACCATACCCGCTGTCACTAGTTTGGTGTGCTTATCTCGGCCAGCCACTTTCGTTACGTAGTGTTCTGATATTGCACAAGGACGGAATAATATGTACAAACACTGATCCGCAACAATAGAAGGGACAAATCTCAGCGGCCTTGAATCACAATGAAAACTTTCGAGAAATTCATTCGAAAGCTTGTTCGATAACGCTGAAGCGGCAGGTGGAGGTCGGGAACCAAGTCGGGCACTGCGCAGCGATGGGTCATGCCGGAATAGAACACGACTATGAATTTCCTCTTCTTACTTGTTGCCGCGATTCTGCGCACTGATGCAGGCGATGGGTCGTAAATCCCTGTCAGAGGACGATTAAAACGCCTGCCCGAATCTGGAATGGCTCGCGCGCCTACCCGAAGGTCGTCGGACGCCGAGGAAAAAGAAGCCCTGGTCAGTGGCAGCCCCCACAGTACTTTATACCACCGTCTCGTTTCCACTTCCACGTCGGTAGTCGGGGTGTCGGAGCCAAAGCTGGCGTTCGCTGCCAGGATACGACAGTGCGGGGGCGCAAAATTCATCGGAGTCCGAAGCCCGAGGCGCAGCGTCGACTCCGTCGACTCCGGTTTGAGCACCAAAAGAGAATAACCCGAACTGAGGTCCGAACGCACAAGGAGATGCCCAATTAGGCGCTGGTGGCTGAACATGTTGGTTGGCGCGTGCCCCCGCCTGAGTCCATTTTCCTAATTATCCCGTCAGTCGCCTGGAGCATATTGCACCTCACCTGCACATCGGTTCTGCATCGGTTGGCACTGAGGCCAACACAGCGTACCATAATTCCTGTCACGTCGCTGTTCCCCTTTGCAGGTTGTCTTGTTAGATTGGGTCCTGACCCTTCGAGTACCACCTCGGCTTTCAGGGTTCTAAAAAAGCGAACAATTGGCGGATAAAGTAATGAGACAGCGCCTAGGTTTACAGTATCTCCAACCGGATATTTGCCCTGCCGCGCCGATGGTAATCTGTAATGGCCCTTCAGGAAAATGGTAGGTCGAACTCACGAACCAGAGCTGGCCAACTCAACGCGCAGTCATGGTCGATGATCAAGGATCGCGTACAATCCACGCCCCGTGTCTTCAGCGTGTCTTCATCCTGGTCAGCTGATAGGGGTTTGCATAGGAAGACGCGCAGGGCTTTGGGTTGTACATTTTTTTAGGTTTGATGAGTGTGTAAAACGATTACGTTACGCACGGGTTCCAGGTTGCCCAGGACGGGCGGCATGATGTCCTTGACGTGCCAGCGGGGTATGCAGCCGTCATAGTAGCGGCTGTTCAGAACATTCGCGATGACAACGTCAAAGCCAATACTGTAAACGACACACCCCCTATATACCGCTCAACACAACATTTCCCTATGCTTATGTCTGGAGTGCACCCCGTCACAGGTGGACCTAGCAGCAACTTTGAGGCAAATCTCTAGCGTTTAAACCCATCTCCGAGATTGTTGGACTTAGTTCTCGTTAACGGATCCCTTTATATATACAGTAGCATCATAATTCTGACCTACTACGTGGAGGATTGACGTGCGATATGCCGAGACATGAGGAGTAATGAAAAGTACGTTGAGTCCGATCTGACTGGTTGTAACACATGCCGGGGAATAATGTATACGGGGCAATTGAAGGCAATAAGTACGGTGCTGTACGAAAGTCACTCCTCTCCACTTGATCGGAGACTTTCATCTGAGCGAGAGTCGAGGATATCGCTGGCGGAGAACTCAAACTGTGGATGGCGAGAAGAGGCGATTGACGCCGTTTCAGCTGCCCAAAATGTCAGCTGGCGGGCCAACACATCATCGGGCGGGCGAGGTATCTTACCTTCCTCAGCTATCGTATGGTCCGGTCGGGGATTAGGCGAGAGCGCAGCGACGTAGTGTAGTGGGGGATCACCCTGTCGGCGAAGACGTAGAAGGACAGCTGGTTCTATGTTACGACTCAGGTCGGCGTTAGAGATACTCTGGAAAGAAACCAACCTCCGGTAGTTTGCGATTGAAGTGCCGTCATATCCACACTGTCCACATTGCTGACCGCTGCATCTGTCAGAGTTGACGATGGGCGCGAGTCGGCGAATGGGGGGATAGCGCGTGGGTCCGGTGAGGTGGGTTGGACCGAAGTTTGCTCTGTGGAAGTGGGAAGACCTCGTGAGCTAGAGGCTTCCCTGAGCTTATTCCTGATTTGCCGGTCGATGGCCCGGTCGGATGCGTCCTACATAATGACGGGGATCAGCCATACACCCTTCACGTTAGAGCGCAGGGGGGGATTGACCTTGATCACCATGTACGTCGTCTTGGAGACACGTTTGAAGTGCATATTGAGAACCCATCGTTTGAGTCGAGACTTGGTCTTCTCCAGTCTCGACTCGATGTCCTCTAGGCTGTTCGGTTCCACTAGTAAATACCTTTACTGGACATGAGTTAGCCACACTGACTCGTCGTATAAAAGTCCAATCACTTCTTGATCTTCGACCTCGATCAGGTGGATGTGCTGCTGCAGTAGGTTGCGTGCTACATCCAGATCGCAGTCGGCACTTCGTAACTTGAAGTTGACGAGGCTTTTCTGGAGATCATTGACGGCGGCCATCCTAGTTGAAAGGCTCGGGGATTCAATACCACCAAGGGCATTCTGTTGGGAATGGTGCCTTTGAAAAAATACACCTGGCATCGGGAAGGGCTGTAAGATAAAGTACGTAAGTTCTGAGCCAGCAGATACTGAGGTTTGAGGAAGAGTAAGTTAGGAGAGCCGACTTGGCCATGGTATCGGGCCTTATAAAGTTGTGGACTCAGTGGGATTGCCAGTGTACCATTGAGGCTGCAACGGAACCTGTGCTTTCAATAGGCCTTGACAACAAGTGACCAACCAGGTGCTCAAGAACCGTGACAGGTTGCGTTCAATTAGATGCGGCGAAGATCCCGGCAGTCATACTTGGCCTGAGGAGGAACAAATGCTTCCATAGAGAGACAAGATTGCATTCAGGTGTGTGAGACAGAAGGAAACGACGGGTGCGACTCGGATATATAATAAGAACAATAAGTTCGAGGAAGAGAAAGGAAAGGGCGGTGAAATTACGTTATGCCATCAAGCATGGTGGGATTATTCAGTTATGGCGGGTTGTTGAACCGCGTTCCCTCTCTTCTCTTCACTCACACACGGGATGGAGTCTCGAGACGGTAGAGATCTCCTTGGAAATCGCCCCCGAAAAAAGTTGGGAGAAATTGGCGGCCCCGAAACCTGGTGGGTCGAACGGCAGCAAGCTTTGGAGCATGCTGGTTACATGCTCCGTCCCCGATACCGCCCTGATTGGACACCGTCGTGGGCTGGCACTGACAAGCTTCCCCTCAATTTCGAAGATGGCCACCGACAGTTGGTGAGACAACTCTACCTACACCTTGACGATCGTGCTTATGACGTGTCATCTCAGCGGCGCCTGTGCATGGATGCTACTCGAATATCTGATGGCAAGCCCGTTATGTTGAAACGGCTCCTCGAGAAAGAAGGCCCTCACGAGCTTCAGATCAACAAGCTCTTCTCCGCTGGGCCCCTCGCCTCTGACCCTCGAAATCACTGCGCGCCCCTTCTCGATATCATCGAGCTACCAAACGATCCTCCGATTATGGTACATGCACTATTACGTTCGTTTTATGACCCCAAGTTCCAAACGTTCGGGGAGTTCGTGACATTTGTCGCGCAAATTTGTGAGGTGAGCTACGTGTAGCGTCGAATCATCGGGTCGCTCATCTACCAACCCAGGGTGTGGAGTTCTTGCACGAGAACAACGTTGCTCACCGGTGCGGTGTCGCTTTTTCCTCAGGTCCAGGACTTCCTCTTGTCTACCCTTGCTCACGTTTTTTGTCTGTAGGGACTGCACGAGGCAAAACATCATGCTCGACCCGTCAAATATGTACCCTGAATCGTTCCACCCAGTTGTGACGAGTCGAAGTAAGGATTTCCGTCGAAAGGCAAAAGCATATTCGCGCACCTGGCGTCCTACACGATACCTTCTCATTGACTTTGGCCACTCCCGTCGGTATGATCTTTCCAAAGGGCCTCCGCTCGACGAGCCTCTGAGGGGGGCCGACAAGTCCGCACCCGAGCACCAGAATGGTACACTATGCGACCCATTTCCCACTGATGTGTACTATCTCGGGAACATGATTCGGGAGAACTACTCACAGGTCAGAAATTCCAGTTGTCCCCAGAAAAACCTGTGTCCTGACTTGCACGAGCCAGAAATACAAAGGGTTCGAGTTTATGGAATCACTCATTGCAGACATGACCCAAGAAGACCCTTTACAACGACCCACCATGGACAAGGTCACCGCTCGTTTTACGGAGTTGATGAAAGGCCTTAGCACCTGGAAGTTACGCTCGAGAATGGTACGCAAGAACGAGATGTGGCCGGTTACTGCATGGAGAGCCGTCAACCATTGGTCTCGGACCGTGCGCTACGTCCTCGCCAACAAAGCCGCCATCCCCGAACCCAGCTGAACCACCGGCTCATTTGCGCTGTGTTATCTTTTTGCTCTCCGTGTTCTTTGTCTACTGTACGACTTGTAAACTTGAATACCCACTGTTCTACTTGCTATGCAATTGGATCTACTTGTTTCGTCCAGATACACTCGTTATATTTCTCCTGTTACTGCATAAAGTTGAAATGACACGAGGACCTAATTTACTATTTTGTGCCTTGCTACGCATCCGCAGGATCAATCGTAAAAGGGGCTACCAATGACTGTGATAGAGAGCAGACTTCTGGACGACCGTAGCGATGTGTAAGTTTTGTTCACGTGGCGATGAATCCCTGGTGATTTGCAAGCGTCCTCCGAGTCGACTTATGTGTTACACTTGGTGTTACGTGTTACATATTACTATTGAAAGCCTTGATAGAGGTCGGTCAACGTCAACGCACAAAGGAGATACACTCGTACAATAAAGCCAAAGGTTGATCGGCTTTCCAGGAGACTGACTCGGACGCATTCGGGGGATGGACTGGATAAAGCAAGGGATAAAGTTCACGATAGTTCACGCGTCTACAATTGTTCGACTGGCGATCGGACAGCGTTCTCCACTGTAAGACGCCCTCCTTTTGATGACCGTTCCCAAGTCGACACCATGGTCGACACAAAAACTAACGAGTATGGCGTGCACGCCATTGTCGATGGCCCCCGGCCTCCACAGACGTCACCCAGAAAAGTGCGATAGCTCTCAAAGTCTTGATCTTGTTTCTTCTACAGGGCGGCGCCATGAGTTACCCCGAGAGGGACAGGCCCGTCGCCAGATCTGTCACACTGCCCCCTGCGTCTCCGTGTCGTTGTACACCCACCCCCAGCCAGTATTGTACGCTTTGTTACGCAAGTCGCACAATGGGACTTCTGACAAATTGAAGGCACCAATAGGCGATGCTCCTTCGTCGAACAGTCCTCCATTCGGCTTCTTGAGAGTTGTGAAATCCAAGAACAACCTCGTCCCTCGCTGCTCACAGAGGCAGGAAGGGGACCAGGTCATGATGCAGTCGTACATGAAACCACTTGGAGTGTTCTAACAGTGATATAAGCTCGTCAATAAGACGAGCCGCCGCAATATCAAGAACTCCCCATCGATTGAACTGCCTTGCTACGTTCGGTTACATCTGCAGGGAATCTCCGAGGATGCGACAACAAGGACGCCATAGGGGTCGCACCTTGTGAAATTTCACTAACGGGATACAGTACCAGCATATCGACTTAACGGTAGCACCCTGTCAGGGAACAGGGGAAAGGACGCTATGTAAAGGATCAGGGGGAAACAAGTCCGGTTACCAGGAATCCTGAGTGCGGAGTTCGGGCATGTCGGAGTTTCGCGGGGACACCCCATACTGGTCGACTGGCTGACCTCATTATTCGACCGCCCTCAGGCTGCTGATCCATCCAAGTATTCAAGGAGCATTGCAGCCTCAGTTCGTAAGCGTACTAGTAGGATATTGGGAAATACAGATGACCAGTCATGAGACACATTTCCGGGTCATGTACCATACGGGTCGAGAGATGTCCCAAGGTTTGACGACTGGCATGCCCCGAACTTGCAGTCTTTGTCCCATGGAGCAAACTGTGCAACACTCATAGAAGGCGATCTAGAAACTAGTGATTTTGTGTTACCTATAAGAACAACAATAACACCTCTATCCAGTAGTTAATACTAGTTATTCGGTGAGGATCGACAGGATAGTGATTGCTGAAGATGGAATACAAGAGATTCAGAGCTAAGCAAAATCCGCAAGCAGTGTTGGCGTGCAACCCCTTTGGCGCGCTCTCATTTGAGACTTGTGAACAATACGGTACTACTCACCTGAAGAGGTATGTAACAAACCTATGCACTGGATTACGGTATCGAAGTAGTCATCCCTGTGACTGCCGCAGATTTGACTGAAGCAAAGGGGGTATCATGACCTGTGAGCTTCTCGAAAATCAGGTCTTGACAGCAAGCTTGACAGTGACACCGAAAGCTACTCTGACAGATCGGAAAGATCGCTGCTACTGGGAGACTCGGAGAGGCGAAACAAACACTTCGGCATTGGTAGTGGGGAAAAATATACTTGGAAAATCAAGCTCGCGACAATGAATGAAGCATAGCCGACTAGTACCTGCCACGACGAGTATATGAGAGATCAGATGGTCGTAATTGTTCAGTTTCCAACAAGAAACCCAAGGAGATACCAAGTGTTGAGAGAGAGAGAGAATCTGAGAAGATGACGTCGGCATTCAGGATTTCCTGGTGTCCTACAGAATTGAGGATATGCGACGACTCCGTCAAACGAGACTCCCAAATATTTGGCGCTGGTTGCATAGAACAACATATACTGATAAACAAGACGTAATAAAGAGGAGCGCGTGTTTTCAAGAAACGTTAACTCGTTCACCTACATGGTATACCTTGGCCAGGTCCGCTGTATCGAGCCGCGACGCACTAGAAACGAATGGCTCAGAGACTACCACTTACTAAGTTGCTATGGGTGACCGTGGTGTAGATCCTGATAGGTGAGTGCGACAACTTGAAGCTGCCACACTCATCTAATTTTCTACCATTGACGAATCCGTTGTGTACCTGCGCAGACAGGTCAACATTCCTGCACTTGGATTTAGTAGATCGGGTTTCAGTGGCTGATTTCGAGAGAAACAGGGGCGACAGCGTTGGCTAGGTTGCTCTTCTACCACACCGGCGCTCAGCCAAATTAAGACTCTCCTGGGTGGACAACAAAATAACTGGGTTGCCATAACGAAATTTGTGGGTCTAGACATCGGGGTCTCACTACAGTAACCGACCTGGGGGATTCGGGGAAGGAAGGTGACTCGAAACAGCGAGCTATATGGTTCGGAGTGATACGACAGGTTGACCGAGGGTTCGTAGAAGCAACTGCACATCTGAGTATCACCGAAAAGTAAGTCTGTTCAGCTGGAGGTCTGACAACCAAGGGCCATACGTACTTTTGGATCTACCCAGCGAGGCCAGGTTGTATGAACGGAGCGGGCCGATAAAGGCCGGTTGCCGTCTGGTTGCGGGTGCTGCCACGGGCCACGGGGACGACGGCATCCCTCATCCATCTCTCTTACCTTCAGTACGAGTCGCATCCAGATCGAAGCCTATCAAACTCTTTCGACCCCACTGATTTATAAATCACCACTTTCCGGACGTCTCGCCATCCGCAGATGTCGTCTGCTTCCACACCCAGCGCACCCACCCGCAGTGCATCTACCTCCAAGCCCAAGGGCATTTTGAAGAACGCACCACCTGCGCCTGGGACTGCAGCACAACAGTGAGTAAGCCTTGTTAATTGATCTGGCGCGGCATTTGACCTTGGTCATATGTCTGTTCTGTCTACTTTCAACTTGCGCCCTCACGTGTTTCCTATCTTTTGCGATCGCGCCGATTGACAATTCTGCGAATTCCACTCATACTTCCTTCCATATTTGTTACTTTGGATTGTTGCATCGTTCTGCCTCTCTCAACGATTCAACTAACACTCGACCCCTCATCCTTATCATGACGCGGCTTGCCTTACAGCAGCCTACAATGGGACGAAGCAAATCTAGCACTAACGGAGCTGCAGAAGGACAGCCAGATGAAGATAACGGAACCAAAGACGCCTTACGTGCGCTACAACGCTGAACTAGACGAAGTCGAGAGCGGTACGTGCCCTCGGCCCACCCGCTATTCCCGCTGACGTGGCAGAATTCCAGAAATTCCGACGTTCGACTTGGGGAGCACATCCGCTCCTTCATCACCACCCGCATCCCCATCGCCGATAGAGCCGTCGTCCCCACGGCGTCCGTCCTTCTCCACGGGGAAGCGGCCGGGGCGTTCGAGCAGCGGCAGCTCTAGCCGTAGCACGAGCTTCAGCATCCCCTCCGAAATTCCGCGAGGCGAGATCGAGGAGGAAAGCAGCGACGATGAGCCCATGTCACCTGAGGGTGCGTAACACGTAACCCAATCCCGACGGAGAGATCACTGACCTGGGCCCTGGTACTATTGCAGCGGCCGCGAAGCACGAGGCTTTTCTGAAGGCGCGCGGACGCCATTATTCGAACGAGGCGGAAGCGATGAAGGTTCGCACATGCACTTTCTTATGCTCTTTATTCCGTATCCGTGCATTCTTGTGCTTTACTCGCTGACTGGAGGGCCCCTGGCCTGATCTACAGCGCGCGACCCAGCTTTCGGATTCAGAGGAAGAAGAAGAGGACTCGACAGGTGATGGTGGAGTGCCGCGTTTACACAAGGCCAACGGCAAGGTTACCTCACCTTGAATTGGTACCCATGAATTAAACAATTTGTTTATCGATGTGACGTTTGTCTGTCTAGTTAGTTCTGATCAGTTTCAACCTTTGTTGTACCCTTTTTCTATGTAATTTTTATCACCGACGACACCTTGATTCGAAGGAACAATTCTGATTGCGATGTCTCATGCCAACTACTGTAACCAAGACTGTAATTGGCACAGCTATGCGTACGCACCATCCATACTTACGTCATCCAGAGCCAACCCTCGACCGTGACGGCGATCAGGTTCAAGTTCCTCGCGCAACGGTCATTTGAGGCCACTTCTGAGTTATCAAAGCTCTGCCAGCTGGTACTGTACTGGCGATGAGAACCTTCCTCCCACCGCTTACCGAACTTCGAACATTGCTTCCAACGGGTCTCCGTACTCGGTCGAGGACCCGACTCACCCGAGGTTGGACAGACTCGAACTATTTTGTATTCTCGGTGGTCATGATTTTACACGCGCCCGGCGTTTGACTCTGACGACTGGGAGGCATATACTGAGGATGTGCTCGAGGGACCTCATCCACCCTGAGAAAGTCTGAAACTGGGACTTGTATGGATAGAGACCTCAAGGTTCTGGGTAAGGGACTCGACTCACGGAACCGACGGTCCGCTCAGGGTCTCCCGAGTCCCGTCTCACCAACGCGATCTTCACGGGTCTTGCACGGCTTTTCCTTCACGTTGTACGTCTCGATCCCAACCTTACGCTCGAACTGGGTGGTAGTGACGCGGATACGAACGGCTGAGAAACGATCACGGTGGGTGTTTCGACCACGTTGCCTGATGGGTGACAGGGTCGCTCACGGGCGACACCGGCATTAGTATGTCAGGTGCGTGCCCCCCAGCATACACTAACCAGGATCCAGAGAGCACTGATGTTCGCATTTTGGATTGATGCAGAGGGGTACCCGCTCCAACCTGTCGCGCAACCTAATCCACCCTCAAAGACACCCACCCGAATTTCCACATTAAATGTGAAGATGACTGCGTTTTGACAGATTTCTCGGTTTTTTGGAAGGGCTATATAACCCAAGATATAACCCATGCAGCGTGAATGCACGAAAGGTGTCTCAGCGCGGGCTTTGGTTACGGTGTTCAGGATGGAGCGTTCGGGACCTGGCGCCCTCGAGTGCGTCGGGGTCAAGCAGCGTGTTGACTTACCTGGCGCTGGAGACAACAGACGAATGGAACAATACTATCGCCGATTTTCGCTTTGACATCGGTGCGCGTGCAGGGTACAATATCTTATCAGTTACATACTTTTATGTAGACGAAGAACAAGCGGTTGACGCAATGCTCCACGACCAGGGGGGAGCAGTGGTGAGTGCCGCCTCGCTCATTGAGAGGTACACCTACTAACGCGCGTCATTATTGGCCGGTCCTGAAATGATAGAGGGATGTCCCGAAACACAAATACACCGACACTTGGCCTTTGCATCCCCATTATTTAGCGACCGCATGACCAGCATAACCAGCTCCATTGACCCAGAGATCAAGTGGCTCCATCCGAGCTGTCTGAGCTCGGTCCTGAGGTACAGATGTATTGGGACCCCAATAGTACCTAGACAGACTCACGCTGTGCGTAGGTCTAGTTTGGTATGCGTGCACCCACATCTCTGTTGCCGTTTGATAGAAAGAAAGGACATCTCTTGCTCATAAGAAAGGTCTACGGCTTCCTGTGATACGAAATCTAGGGCAAACCGAGTCGGGCTGGTTGATCGTATAGAGCGTACGCATAAGCCGCACCTTAGAAAGACGCCGCCAACTTCAAATCGTGCTGGTTGATGGGGTATGTGCTGCTGCTCGTTTTGGAAATCGCGTTGATATGTGATGCGTTTAGGGACATGCACCGAGGTCGACGTAATAGCTCGTGACGTCATTTATCATTCATCCAAGTGATCTTCATACCCGATCAACTGACCGGGAGCTATGGTCTAGTTATACACGTTCGCTTCACACGCATGGTAGATGGCTCTCCGCAGATGCGTGAACCATATTTAATCGCGTTGAGGAAATCAATGGAGACCATCAATGTCTGCTCCCACCGTGATCAACGAAGAATACGATATCGTCATCGCGGGCGGTAAGCGACCTCGACCCCACACTCTTCTCGCTTGTCTTCCTTCTGTTAACGGGACCATGACAGGCGGCACAGCTGCGTGCGTCGTTGCTGGTCGTCTCGCTGCGGCCGACGCGAACCTGCGCATCCTTTTACTCGAGGCTGGTCCCACGACATACAACGAGCCCGCGCATACACAGCCTTTGAACTTCTTGAGCCACCTCGCACCCGGATCGCGCACCTCGCGCGCATATGTCACCCAGCCGAGCACGGCTCTCGGCGGCCGCACTACGATTGTGCCAACCGGACAGTGTCTCGGCGGCGGGGGCAGCATCAACTGTGCGTCTCACGTCTCTTCTCCCTTGCTTACGAGATTCGGTCGTCTGATTGATCTCGACCCATGCGGGCCCGGGTGAACTATTTGATCTCTGGCAGTCATGATGTACACACGCCCGTCAGCCTCTGATTATGATGATTGGGAGACGGTGTATCGGAACCCCGGGTGGGGCTCGAAGGGGACCTGATCCCTCTCCTGAGAAAGGTGTGTAAGGAAGAGGATTAGTGCTGTGCTAGATCCGAAATTGAGAGATTGTAGATCGAGACGTACCAGGTCCCTGGCGGGGGGCCGACTCACGGCACAGACGGACCGCTTGCGGTCTCGGCAGGAGGGTTTATTACGGACCTCGCAGAGCAGTTCCTTCAAGTTGCGCGCACATTCGATCCCGACCATGCACAGAAACCGGATGACACGGATCCGAATGATTTGGAAACGATCAACGTATACACCGTGGGTGTCTTTCGGTTGACTATAAATTTGATCGACGGCTGAGTAGCGCACTGGCGATAGAGGTGGCCCAAGTACGTGCATGATCTCCAACATACGATGTCCTGGCTGGGAGAGCACTGATTATCTCTTTCTGGTGAGCAGATGGATTAATTCTGAGACGGGCACCCGCTCGGATGTGCCGCACAACATGATCTACCCACTCAAGGACACTCGGCCGAACCTACACTTCTTGACGGGGGTACATGTGAAGCACGTTACGTTCGACGAGTGCGTTTTGACTTTTAACCTCTTTCTCCTGCATCTCTGGAAAGTCTGTGCAGTGAGAATCGTGCGACAGGCGTCGCATATGTTCTCAACCCGTTGTTGCATCCTGATGGCCTTCGGGACACGCGTACTGTGCGAGGGACGAAGCTGGTCCTTGTCTCAGCGGGGACATTCGGTTCTCCTGGTATTCTGGAGCGCTCAGGTATCGGGGCCAAGGATGTTCTCGAGCGGGTCGGGGTGAATCAGCGTGTTGACTTGCCTGGGGTCGGGGAGGACTATCAAGGTTTTCCAGTGCAACGACCGTTTCTGATGTTTCGTTTCTGACGTTTGTATGCGCATATGTAGACCACAATGTCCTCTTCATCAAGTACTTTGCTGCGGACGAGGCGCAATCTCTGGCTGCGATATTCCGCAACGAGGAAGGAGCAATTGACGGTGTGTCTCTTCTCCCCCCTCAGAGGCATTTTTGCATGCGCTTCACGATTCACCATGATACTGCAGCTGCGGCTGTTCACTTTGGAAAGACCAGGAAAGAGATCTGTACCCACAAGTACGTCGTCACTTTGGTTTTTGACCTCCTTCCGACCAAATGTCCGTCTGACTAGTTCGATCGACGCGGGGATCAAGTGGCGTCCTACACCCTCTGAGGTGGCTGAGCTCGGCCCTGAGTTTCAGGAGTATTGGGACTCCTACTTTGCCAATGCCGCAGACAAGCCTGTCCTATGGATGGGCATAAGTTCGGCGTGCGTTCTCCAACAATTCGATTATCAAAACGCTCATCACCACGTTCATCATCATCACCGTCCAGGTTCGTCGGGGATCCTACCGTGGTCCCGCCGCGCAAATACTACACCATGGGTATATATACTGTGAGAAACCTATGCCCTCTCCCCTGTAGCCACACGCGCAGCACGCATAAAGCCGACACGCGCAGGAATACCCCCTCGCGCATGGACGCGTGCACGTCACGCACGCCGACGACGTCTCTGCACCCCCAGACTTTGTCCCCAATTACTTCGAGTCGTCCGTCCCTCTCTCTCGCCGCTCTCCCCATCCAATCCTCATACGAACGATTCTTCGTTTACCAGGCAGGCGGACGTGCGGCCCCTGACGTGGGCTTACAAGTTCACGAGAGAGATCGCTCGTCGAATGCCGCACTTCCGCGGTGAGCCGCCGGTGCTGCACCCCGCGTTCGATACAGGAAGGCCTGCGTCCGTAGTCGCGCACGCCGAGGGTCCCGTTCCACTCGATGCGCCGCGCATCGTTTATTCGGAGGAGGATGAGCGTGCGGTCGAGGATTTCGTGCGTGCTCAGGGTATGTAGCTTCTTCCCTTCTCTCCCTTACCTCTACATTATTCGCTCACTCGTCCCTCATTCGTTCGTTTCCTTGTTCCGGGCGGGTAGTGGCCACGACCTGGCACTCGGTAGGCTCCTCCTTCCTCTACAAAAGCGCAGGGCGTGTCATTGACGACGCACCATTGACGCGTTTGTGATTGTACACTAGCTTGGCACGTGCGCGATGAAGCCGCGTGAACAGGGTGGCGTCGTCGACTCGAAGTTGAACGTGTACGGCGTGCGCGGACTCAAAGTTGCCGACTTGTCCGTCGCGCCGGGCAACGTCAGCGCGAACACGTACGGGACCGCGCTCGTCATCGGGGAGAAGGCAGCCGTGATCATCGCGGAGGAGCTCGGGATTAAAGGGGTCATCTAGCCCGTCGCGGTGCAAGTGGTGATGGACTCGGACCAATAAAGATGCTGCCACCTTCTGCGAGGACTGTTTCCGGCATGCCCAAATAGTTGATAGCAAACGCAGACTTGTACTACACCCCCTGAACGCTAGAGATCATGTTTCAGACCCACACTCTGGTTCTTGCCCTGGTTGCTTGTGTTGCCACTTTTTCCGAGTCGGCTTGTCGAAGAGTACCTCAACTCCACAAATTGGTGTCATTCACCTCTTTCTGAAGATATGGTAAGGATAGAAAAATTCAATCAAAAGAGCACGCTGCCTCGATGGCTATAATTAAATTAGATACGTCGTGCGGTCGAAGAATCGATATAAAGCAATCGACGGTCAGGAGTCACGGTGTCACATTCAGATCATTAGGCCTGTACTTGGGTCTGTAATCCCATCCCTGCGTGCAATGCCCCCAAATTGTACTACTTACATATGTTCGATTGTCAGGGGTATCGAGTCCCTGGATTTTCGGATCTAGAACCATGGTCTTGAATCTTGGAAATCTCACTGGCAACCTGAGATAAATACAGGTAAACAGGTGCCCATCGTTGATGGCGCCGTGCGGGCGTGCCGGTGGGTGTGTTTTCCGTAATCGCACTGACTAGGAGATCGACGAAGCCATCAGTATTGCATCAATGTCTACTCCCACCTGAGGGGATAGCTGAGTCTGTGTCAGCGTCTACGAGTACCCAGGTTCTACCTTGGGTTCTACTCGCCGAGGTCCGTGCGACGCCAGTTGCCGTATTGCGCTCTGCGCCCAGTTTATGAGCGCCTGTTTCCTGGTCCAATCAATTTTGGTCAGCCTTCAAAAAGCAGCTCAATCAAGCGACCAGGGTTTATTATTATCACATACTTACAGCTGTAAAAAATCAGTTTATATTCCCGGATGCAAGTCTGAGAAGAGAAAAGTGCACTGCGATACTGTAAGCCTCTCGCTCCCGGGAAAACACATAGTGGAATCTCAATATTCAAGGGCAGAGTTCATAGTTAAGTACGGTTTGGAATTTTTGGGATTGGTAGTTATCTTGCACAATGGGGTTATAGATCTAGAATGGTTATTCTTTTTCTGCGCGCCGTCTCGGCATCTCCCGTCTCTTGTAACCGTACGTTCAATCTCAGCCGATTACCTGAGCCTTGATCTGGACACAAAGGCCCAATGCAAAGGCCTCAGGCTATCGCATCGCAGTGGACTTTGCTGCAAGGCCGGTCATGGCGACCTTACAGTTTGTGAGAGGCCTGAGGGTGAGTCCATATGTGTATAGACGTAAGGTGCCCCGAGTAAATGCTGAATCGAGAATAGATAACGCAACGCAATGGGCACATCCCTTCGAAGATACAGACGTTTGATGTATGATACGGCGTCAGACACCGGTATGGAAGGGGCGGTTTCCGTCTGCCCCGCAATCTTACTGTAACTCCATATAACTCCATAGTGCTTCCATGCCATCGAAGACAGTTGCATACGTTCACTCCACACGCATTATATGGATGGCGCTCCGCAGGGCGTAATTCATATTTAATCGCGTTGAGGTTGAGGGAGTCGGAGGCCATCAATGTCCACTCCCACTGCCATCAACGAAGAATACGACATCGTCATCGCAGGCGGTGAGCCATTCATGACTTCCTACTCTTCTCACTTATCCTCCTTCCGTTTCTAACCGCATGGACGTCCTACTGCACAGGCGGCACGGCGGCGGGCATCATTGCCAGTCGTCTCGCGTCCGCCGACGCAAAGTTGCGCATCCTCTTACTCGAGGCCGGTCCCGCGACGTACAATGACCCCGCACACACGCAGCCCTTGAACTTCTTGAGCCACCTTGCGCCCGGCTCGCGCACCTCACGCGCGCATGTTAGCCAGCAGAGCGCGGCACTTGGTGGACGCACTATGACTGTGCCATGCGGACAATGTCTCGGCGGCGGAGGCAGCATCAACTGTGCGTCTCATCACTTTTCTCCCTTGCGTTCGAGATTCAATCACCTGATTGACCTCGACCCATGCTGACCCGGGTGAACCATTTGATCATTGGCAGTCATGATGTACACGCGCCCGTCTGCCTCTGATTATGACGATTGGGAGACGGTTTATAAGAATCCCGGGTGGGGCTCGAAGGATCTCATCCCTTTCTTGAGAAAGGTGCGGAGAAAGGGAGGGGGGTTGGTGCTCCACTGAGTCTAAAATCGATGAATTGCAGATCGAGACATACCAGGTTCCTGGCGGGGGGTCAACTCATGGCACAGACGGACCACTCGCAGTCTCACCAGGAGGGTTCTTCTCGGACCTCTCTAGGCAGTTCCTTGAAGTTACGCGCACACTCGATCCGGACCGTGCACAAAAGCCGGATGACACGGACACCAACGATTTGGAAACGATCAACGTGTACACGGTGAGTGTCTTGTGCTCGATAGTGCTACTCGATCGATAGCTGAGTAACTCTCTGGCAGTAGAGTTGGCCTAAGTACGTACATGAACTCTAGCATGCACCTCTGAGAGTAATGGCCCCTGTACTCTTGGGGAGCAGATGGATGAACGCAGAGACGGGCACCCGCTCGGATGTGCCGCACAACATGATCTACCCGCTCAAAGACACCCGGCCTAACCTGCACTTCTTGACAGGGGTACATGTGGCGCACGTCACCTTCGACGAGTGCGTTTGAATTCACCACGTTTTTCTCACCCCTGGAAATACTGTATAACGTATGCAGTGAGAATCGCGCGACAGGTGTCGCATATGCTCTCAACCCGCTGTTGCATCCGGATGGCCCGAGGACCACGCGTACTGTGCGAGGAACGAAGCTGGTCCTCGTTTCTGCGGGGTCGTTTGGTTCTCCTGGTATTCTGGAGCGTTCAGGGATCGGTGCCAAGGACGTGCTTGAGCGGGTCGGGGTGAAGCAGCGCGTCGACTTGCCTGGGGTCGGCGAGGATTACCAAGGTACAACGACCATTTTTGATGTTTCATTTTTCACTAACGTTTGCGTGTGAATATGCAGACCACAATGTCCTGTTTATTAAGTACTTTGCTGCAGATGAGTCGCAATCGTTGGCTGCGATATTCCGCAACGAGGAAGGAGCAATTGATGGTCCGTCGGTCCGCCCTCTGTCATTGAGAAGCGTTCTTACATACGCTTTACGATTGACCATGATACTGCAGCTGCGGCCGCCGAATTTGGGAAGACCAGGAAGGAGATCTTAACCCATAAGTGCGCCAACACTTGACGATGATTTCCTCCTGACTTGATGTCCATCTGGCTAGCTCGATCGACGCGGGGATCAAGTGGCGCCCAAAGCCGTCCGAAGTGGCCGAGCTCGGCCCTGAGTTTCAGGAGTATTGGGACTCCTACTTTGCCAATGCGCCAGACAAGCCCGTCCTGTGGATGGGCATGCTCGCGACGTGCGTTCTCCAACAACTCAGTCGTCAAAACGCTCATCACTACGCTTATCCTACCATTCTCCAGTTTGATTGGGGATCCTACCGTGGTCCCTCCGCGCAAATACTTCACCTTGGGTGTATTCACCGTGAGCCACCTATCTGCTCTTCTCCGTAGTCGCGCGCGCAACAAGCCTGATGCCAACACGTCCAGAAATACCCCCTCGCGCATGGACATGTACATATCATGCACGCAGACGACGTCTCTGCGCCCACAGACTTTGTTCCGGGGTACTTCGAGTCGTCCGTCCATTTTCCTCGCCGCTATCCCATCCAGCTCTCACGAGTTTTTTTGTATATCAGAAAGGCGGACGTGCGACCCTTGACGTGGGGGTACAAGTTCATGCGCGAGGTCGCGCGCCGCATGCCGCACTTCCGCGGTGAGCCGCCCGTGCTGCACCCCAAGTTCGCGCCGGGCAGGCCCGCTTCCGTCGTCGCGCACGCCGAGGGACCCGTTCCATTTGATGCACCGCGCATCGTTTATTCAGAGGAGGATGAGCGTGTGCTCGAGGAGTTCGCGCGCGCTGAGGGTGTGTGACTCCTTCCCTTCTGTCCCCCTAAACTTTACATTCTTCGCTCACTCGTCTTTCATTTGTTTATTTTCTTGTGTCGGGGGGGTAGTGGCCACGACCTGGCACGCGGTGAGCTCTGCTCTCCTCTACAAATTGCGGACCGTCGGTCATTGACCAGGCGCAACTGACGTGTAGCTTTGTGTTTGCATTTCCGCATTAGCTCGGCACGTGCGCGATGAAGCCGCGCGAGCAGGGCGGCGTCGTCGACGCAAAGCTGAACGTGTACGGCGTGCGTGGACTCAAAGTTGCCGACCTGTCCGTTCCTCCGGGAAATGTCAGCGCGAACACATATGGGACGGCACTCGTCATCGGGGAGAAGGCAGCCGTGATCATCGCGGAGGAGCTCGGGATCAAAGGGGTCGTCTAGCCCGTCGCGGTCACGAGGGACTTGGATCAGTTGGTGGATGGCACACTGCGGAATGGTTTCAGAAGGCCAACTCTGGTATGCCTAAGTAGTTGATAAGAAGACTTGTACACCCCATGCTAGAGATCATGTTTCAGACCCCGCTGGCAGGCTACAGACTAGTCGCTTGGTTATTGACACTCCCTCGGCTTCTGGGAGAACGCCTCAACTCCACCGTCTTAGATCAATTCTATCCGCCGCTTTTCGATGATAGCCTGAGGGTAAGGATAAACAGTTCGGAAGAGTACACTGCCTGCGCCTCGATGGCTTGAGGACGGCTCCAACTGCGTGTGCGATGTTCCAAAATTATTCGATATACTCAAGGATATACTAACATGCCAGAATCCCACGTGGGGCTCAAAGGACCTCATCCCACACCTGAGGAAGGTGCGTACTGAACTTGGTGCTGAGGAAGACTCGGATGTCCGAGTCTGAATTGAGCTGAGGTAGTCTGAGGCAGGTACGTGAACTCCGGCTAACTCAAGGCCCGGTCCGCTTGCCTAAAAAGTAGCCGGTCTAAGATTGAGTGAGCGGGCGTTTGAGTGGGCGAAGCCGCACGTGTTCATTCCTCTCTTGCGTGCCACTGGCATCTGTCGTTATAAAACCCAAGAATTTCACGATTGGTTCGACGGAATTTCGCGACAATAAAGTCGTATGTTCGACTGTCAAGGGCCTCAAGAGTCGGTTAGTCCATGATGGCGAGTTCTAGCTATACTGGGTATGGAAGAGGTGGTCCCGCGGTCTTTGCTCCTTACAATACGTAACGTAGTGCCAGTGGACCTTCTGAATCTGTGCTATCGGAAATAATTGTATACGTTGTATACGTTCGCTTCACACGCGTTCATATTTAATCACACTGGGGGCGATATCGATGGAGGCCATCAATGTCTACCCCCACTGCTATCAACGAAGAATACGATATCGTCATCGCAGGCGGTGAGCAACTCACTCTTGAGTCTTGAACCCCCTACTCTTTCTACTTGCCTTCCTTCTGTTTCTAACCACGTGAATGTCCTACTGTGACAGGCGGCACGGCGGCGTGCGTCATTGCCAGTCGTCTCGCGTCCGCCGACGCAAAGCTGCGCATCCTCTTACTCGAGGCGGGTCCCACCACGTACAATGACCCCGCACACACGCATCCCCTGAACTTCCTGAGCCACCATGCGCCCGGATCGCGCACCGCGCGTGCACATGTTAGCCAGCCTAGCGCTGTACTTGGCGACCGCACTACGATCGTGTTGTGCGGACAATGTCTCGGCGGTGGGAGCAGCATCAACAGTGCGTCTCATGTTTCTTCTCCCCTGTGTACTCGCCTGATTGATCTCGGCCCATGTTGGCGCGGGTGAACTATTTTAACTCTGGTAGCCATGATGTACACGCGCCCGTCTGCCTCTGACTACGACGATTGGGAGACGGTGTACCAGAATCCCGGATGGGGCTCGAAGGACCTCATCCCGCTCCTGAGAAAGGTGCGTGAGTGAGAGGGTTAGTGTACCACTAAGTCTGAAATTGAGAGGTTATAGATCGAGACGTTCCAGGTCCCTGGCGGGGGGTCGACTCACGGCACAGATGGACCGCTCGCGGTCTCGCCAGGTGGGTTTTTCACAGACATCGGGAAGCAGTTCCTTCAAGTTGCGCGCGCACTCGATCCTGTCCGTGCGCAGAAGCCGGATGATACGGACACCAACGACTTGGAAACGATCAATGTATACACGGTGGGCGTCTTGTGTTTGACCGTGCTGTTCGATCGACAGCTGAGTAGCACTCTGCCGGTAGAGGTGGCTTAAGTACGTATATGAACTCTAGCATGCATCTCTGAGAGCGTTGACGTTGGTACACTTGGGGAGCAGATGGATGAACGCAGAGACGGGCACCCGCTCGGATGTGCCGCACAACATGATCTACCCTCTCAAGGACACCCGGCCGAACCTGCACTTCTTGACAGGGGTGCATGTGAAGCACGTTACCTTCGATGAGTGCGTTTGACCTCAGCTTACCTCTAGAAAGACTGAATAACGTTTGCAGTGAGAATCGTGCGACGGGTGTCGCATATGCTCTCAACCCGCTGTTGCATCCGGATGGCCCGAGGACCACGCATACTGTGAGAGGAACGAAGCTAGTTCTCGTCTCAGCGGGAGCGTTCGGTTCTCCTGGTATTCTGGAGCGTTCAGGAATCGGCGCCAAGGACGTTCTTGAGCGAGTCAGAGTGAAGCAGCGTGTCAACTTGCCTGGAGTCGGCGAGAATTACCAAGGTTGCAACGACTATTTCTGACGGACTATTTCTGACGTCTGACGTTTCAATTTTTTTTTCTGACATTTGCGCGTGCATGTGCAGACCACAATATTATCTATGCTAAGTACTTTGCTGCAGATGACGCGCAAGTATTGGACGCGCTATTCCGCGATGAGAAGGGAGCAATTGATGGTACATTTATCCATCTTGAAGCCTTCTTGCGTGCAGTACACGGTTGACCTAAATCTGATACTGCAGCCGCGGCCGCCGAATTTGGAAAGAGCAGAAAGGAGATCTCGACCCACAAGTGCGCCAACGCTTGGCAATGATTCGCTTCTGACTTAATGTCCATATGACTAGCTCGATCGACGCGGCCATCAAGTGGCGTCCCAGTACACCCTCCGAGGTGGCCGAACTCGGCCCCGAGTTTCAGGAGTATTGGGACTCCTACTTTGTTAATGCGCCAGACAAGCCTGTCCTGTTGATAGGCGTGCTCTCGATGTAAGTTATCCAGCAACTCAGTTGTCACAACGCTCATCATTTCCCTAATCCTCACCGCCCTTCAGTTTGCTTGGGGATCCTACAGTGCTTCCTCCGCGCAAATACTTCACCTTGGGTTCATACATCGTGAGTCACTTGTTCCCTCCCTCCCGTAGTCGTGCGCGCAACAAGTCTGATGCGGACTCGTCCAGGAATACCCTCTCGCGCGTGGACACGTGCACATCACGCACGCCGACGACGTCTCCTCGCCCGTAGACTTTGTCCCGGGCTTCTTCTGGTCGTCCGTCCTTTTCCATCGCCGCTGTCCCATCCGGTCCTCACCAATGCAATTTTCTTCTTACCAGGAAGGCGGACGTGCAGCCCTTGACGTGGGTGTACAAGTTCATGCGCGAGATCGCACGCCGCATGCCGCACTTCCGCGGTGAGCCGCCCATGCTGCACCCCAAGTTCGCGCCGAGCGGGCCCGCGTCCGTCATCGCGCACGCCGAGGGACCCGTCCCATTCGATGCACCGCGCATCGTTTATTCAGAGGAGGACGAGCGTGCGCTCGAGGAGTTTGCGCGTGCTGAGGGTATCTAACTCCTCTGTCTCCCTAAACCTTACGTTGCTCACTCACTCATCTTTTGTTTGTTTGTTTTCTTGTGCCGGTGGGATAGTGACCACGGCCTGGCACTCAGTGAGTTCCGCCCTCCTCTACAAAGCGCAGAGCGTCTGCCATTGGTGACGCGCAACTGACGTGTACCTATACGTTTCCATTAGCTTGGCACGTGCGCGATGAAGCCGCGCGAGCAGGGCGGCGTCGTCGATTCAAAGCTGAACGTGTACGGCGTGCGTGGACTCAAGGTTGCCGACCTTTCCGTGCCGCCAGGAAATGTCAGCTCGAACACGTATGGGACGGCGCTCGTCATCGGGGAGAAGGCAGCCGTGATCATCGCGGAGGAGCTCGGGATAAAAGGGGTCGCCTAGCTAGTCGCGGTGGTGAAGGACTCGGATCAGTAATATGTTGCCACCGTGCGAGGACTGATTCCGGCATGTCTAGATAGTTGACTAGACTTGTACACTCTTATAACGTTAGAGATCGTGCTTCAAATCTACATTGGTTGCTGTATGTTCAATGTATTGCCACTTTCTCGGCCTGTCGGAGAATGCAACAACTCCAGAGATTGGTGCCCATTAACCTCTTGCTGTGGATATTCTGTGAAATAAGGAAGGACAGACAAACGCATTCAATAGAGCACGCTAGCTCGACGGCCCGGCTAAAACCAAATTAGATATGCGGTCGAAGAACTGACTATCAGGGATGTTACGTTATTAGGTCGTCCCGGTGGGCGTGCAGTGTTCGTAAATTGTTCTTATAAGATACATATGTTCTATTATTTGCCTATCATTTCGGATCCTGTGAAGAGCCATGGTCTTGTCTTTGCGTGTCACTGCTCTGCAATCTGTGGAGGCGTACCGTGCTGTTCCAGAAGGAAACAGCACGTGGCACAGAAATAAACTTATTTATTACTGTGATCCCTCGAAAAAAAAGTGTCTAGTTCAAAGAACCAGTCGAAGACAGGCTTTGGGCGGATGTGCAGTGGCCTCCGAGTTAGCCGAGAACTGAGCGGACGAGGCGGCACGTGCCCGTGCCTCTTTGCGTACTGCCACTTAATCCAGTTCAAAGAACCAAAACACTCTTTTCGCCCGCCCGCCGCACCCTGTAGAATTGCCAAGGGATCAATGATGAGACTCACGCGTCCGGCGCGCGTCAGCTCGCTCTGGGAGGCCACGCCCGTCGCGACCTCGCCTCGGCACAAACAAAACCACCTCATTTTCGATCGAGAAGCACTTCGTGCTTCAGCCCACTCTCTACGCTTAGCTTTCGCTACCTTCGAGTACACCTAAGGACCGGTGCTTCAATTTTGCTACCTCGTAGCGTACACGTGGACTATAAATTTGTCGACGATGTTTTTCCGCCACGGCCGCGCGCCGCTCCCCTTTTCCCTTGTTTCCCCCGGCGCTGCACCAGTCCTTTCCTCCCCTCGGGGAGCAAAGCAGTGACTCGCAAAGACATTCGTTCTCTCAACTTAAACTTGGAATATGCTTTCTGCCATCCTCAATTCCCCTCGTTCCACTGACTACTTGCCAACTTCGTGGACGACTGACTGAAGCTTATGGAGGGCTTTTCTTATTGTCCTCCCCTCTCTTGTCGTTCTCCCCATCTGTCGCTGCTCTCCATAGGGGTGCTTGGCGCAGTCTGGTGGTCGTCTCACTGCGTCTATGTATGCGAATGAGGTGGGTCTGCCAATGGGGGATGGGTGAGTGTGTCTAGTGGTACCCAGGTCTACTCGCCGAAGTCTGTACGACGCCAGTGTATCCAGCCGTTCTGCGCCCCAGTCTATGAACGCCCGTTTCCTAGTCCAATCCTCTTGGTCGGCTGCGTGTGCTAGTACATCATTAGCGCATTAGCTGTGACCTTCGTACGTACTCAATCAAAAATATCGGGTTTCCAAGTGTCCAAAAACGGTCTCGGCCGCGGTGAGTTCCGTCACGTGCTCTATTTCGGTCAATTCGTTCGTCTTATCTCGGTCTTCCTTGCAATCAAGCGACCGCCGGGGGCTATTAGTCACGTACACACTTTTTCACAGCACCGTCAATGTCTGTATCCCGGGATGGTCTGGGCCAGGACCGGTCGTGGTGAGTCTGGTGACACTACTGTTTGTGAGAAGTCTGAGCATGAGTCCATATGTCTATACATGTAAGGTGCCCCCAATCCGAGTAAGTACTGAATCGCGACGCAACGTAACGGGCGTCCCTTAGGTTATCCCTGGTGGATATAGAAGTTTGATGTAGATGCCGTCAGATGGGCGACTTCCCCGCATAGGTGAACTCCAGCCAACTCACAGCCCGGTCCGCTTGCCTAAAAGCTACCCTAAAAGATGCCACCAAACTTCAGATCGAAGGGGTTTGTGCTGTTGCAGCTGTTTGTTTCTGGAGTGTTCGCTACCTGCACTTGGATATAACGCGTCGCGGGATATGATGCATCGAGGCCGACATAACAACGCTTTAACCAAGTGACCTTCGTACTCGACCAACCGACCGGGGGCTAATATCCGTTTACGTACTTTCGCTTCACACGCATTGTAGATGGCGCTCCGCAGATGCGTGAACCATATTTAATTGCATTGAAGAGGTCGATGGAGGCCATCAATGTCTACTCCCACCGCCATCAACGAAGAATACGATATCGTCATCGCAGGCGGTGAGTAGACCTCGACCTCCTACACTTCCCACCTGCCGCCTTTCCGCTAACCACGTGGATATCCGACCGTGAACAGGCGGCACGGCGGCGTGCGTTGTTGCCGGTCGTCTCGCTGTCGCCGACGCGAACCTGCGCATCCTCTTACTCGAGGCCGGTCCCACCACATACGACAACCCCGCGCATACGCTGCCTCTGAACATCATGTGCCACCTCGCGCCCGGCTCCCGCACCACGCGTGCGCATATTTCTCAGCCGAGCGCTGCGCTTGGCGGCCGCACCACGATCGTGCCATGCGGACAATGTCTCGGCGGCGGAGGCAGCATCAACTGTGCGTCCCATGTCCCGTCTCCCTGGTTCACGAGCATCGGTTGCCTGACTGATCTCGACCTACGCGTTCCCGGGTGAACCAATTGATTGCTGTCAGTCATGATGTACACGCGCCCATCTGCCTCTGACTTTGATGACTGGGAAACGGTGTATCAGAATCCAGGGTGGGGCTCGAAAGACCTCATCACACTCCTGAAAAAGGTGCGTAAGGGAAGGGTTTGTGCTGCTCTGTCTGAAATTGAGGGATCATAGATCGAGACGTACCAGGTTCCTGGTGGGGGGCCAACTCATGGCACAGACGGACCGCTTGCGGTCTCGCCTGGAGGATACTTCACAGACCTCGGGAAGCAGTTCCTTCAAGTTGCGCGCATACTCGATCCGGACCGTGCACAGAAGCCGGATGACACGGATTCGAACGATTTGGAAACGATCAACGTCTATACAGTGGGTGTCTTTCGGTTGAACGCAACTTAGTCGACGGGTGAATAGCGTACTGGCTCCAGAGGTGGCTCAAGTGCGTGCATGCTCCCTAGTATGCACCGTTCCTGCTCGGAGAGTGCTGACTATCGTGGTCCTTGGGAGCAGATGGATTAATGCCAAGACGGGCACCCGCTCGGATGTGCCGCACAACATGATCTACCAGCTCAAGGACACCCGACCGAACCTGCATTTCTTGACGGGGGTACATGTAAAGCACGTTACGTTTGACGAGTGCGTTTTATCTTTGACATGTTTCATTTGCCTCTCTGTAAAGCTTATATAACGTGTAGTGAGAATCGCGCGACAGGCGTCGCATATGCTCTCAACCCGTTGTTGCACCCTGAGGGTCCAGGGGACACGCGTACTGTGCGAGGAACGAAGCTTGTCCTCGTCTCAGCGGGGGCATTTGGTTCCCCTGGTATCCTGGAGCGTTCGGGGATCGGCACCAAGGACGTGCTTGACAGCGTTGGGGTGAGGCAGCGTGTGGACCTGCCTGGGGTTGGTGAGAATTACCAAGGTTTTCCGTACAACGACCATCTTATATGTTTCTGACGTTTGCGTGTGCGTATGTAGACCACAGTGTCCTCTTCATCCAGTACTTTGCTGCAGATGAGGCGCAATCGCTGGCTGCGATATTCCGCAACGAGGAAGGGGCAATTGATAGTGCGTCTCTTCTCCTTCCTTCATTGAGAGACGTTCCTGCGCACGCTTTACGATTGACTACGGTACCCTCAGCTGCGGCTGCCGAATTTGGGATGACCAGGAAGGACGTCTCAATGCACAAGTGTGCCATCATTTGGCAATCAATTTCCTTCTAATTTGGTGTCCATATGACTAGCGCGGTGGACGCAGGAATCAAGTGGCGTCCAAAGCCGTCCGAGGTAGCGGAGCTCGGTCCCGAGTTTCAGGAGTATTGGGATTCCTACTTCGCCAATGCGCCAGACAAACCTGTCCTATGGATGGGCATAAGCTCTTCGTACGTGCTCGGACAACTCGATTGTCAAGACGCCCATAATCACGCTCGTCTTCGTCCAGGTTCGTCGGGGATCCTACCGGGGCCCCGCCACGCAAATACTACACCTTGGGTTTTTACGATGTGGGCTCACCTATCTCCTCCTCCCCCGTATCCATGCGAGTGACACGCCCAATACCCGCATGTGCAGCAATATCCCCTCGCGCGTGGACACGTACACATCATGCACGCCGACGACGTCTCTGCGCCCACGGACTTTGTCCCTGGTTTCTTCGAGTCGTCCGTCCCTATTTCTTGTGACTCCCCTATTCAGCCCTCAGACAGAAGATACTTACCAGGCAGGCGGAAGTGCGGCCCCTGACGTGGGGGTATAAGGTCCTGCGCGAGATCGCGCGCCGCATGCCGCACTTCCGTGGTGAGCCGCCCATGCTGCACCCCAAGTTCGCTCCGAGCGGGCCTGCATCCATCATTGCGCACGCCGAGGGACCCGTTCCATTCGATGCGCCACGAATTGTGTATTCAGAGGACGATGAGCGTGCCCTCGAGGAGTTCGCGCGTGCTCAGGGTATGTAGTTCTTTCGTCTCTAACCTTCATCACAGTCACACTCGTCTTTCATTCATTCGTTTTCTTGGGCTGGGGAGGGCAGTGGGTACGTGCTGGCACTCGGTGAGCTCATGCCTCCTCTACAAAGTGCGGAGCGTCCGTCATTGACGACGCGCAATTGACGTGCACTTTGCGCCTGCATTTGCGGTTATGCACTAGCTTGGTACGTGCGCAATGAAGCCGCGCGAGCAGGGCGGCGTCGTTGACGCGAGGCTGAACGTGTACGGCGTTCACGGGCTCAAAGTTGCCGACCTGTCCGTTCCCCCGGGAAATGTCAGCGCCAATACATACGGGACCGCGCTGGTCATCGGGGAGAAGGCCGCTGTGATCATCGCGGAGGACCTCGGTATCAAAGGCGTCGTCTAGCCGGCCGCAATCGCGAGAAATAAAGTTGGTATAGCTGTGTGCGACATAGTTTCGAAGGGTTGATTTCGGGATGCCAAAGTAGTTGATATAGGAAACGCAGACCAAATAATATTGTGCTCTGGTAGTTCGTGTACACCGTCACCCCAGAACGACAGTAGTCACCGCTTCAGGGGATCCCTCCAAAGGACCTGTCCAGCCTGAGTTCGTTATCTAGTGAGGAGAGTATACTAGACTTGACGGTGGGGAAGAGACAGGAACAAGTCGGACAGCTGAGTACGAAATATATCGAACGTGACGGACGCTGTACACGAACTCTGCCTTCCGTGCCAGTGGAGCGCGATGCACTTCATCCACACTGGCATGTGCCAATCCAATCTCAGGTTCAAGTTGTCCCGTTGTAAGCCGTGGTGAAATGCTCATGCAGACACCCTCCACTCTATGACTCATGATCAGAGCATCCGGGTTCAATAACGTTCAATGCTTATACGACCTCCGCAGCTGATGTTCCCCCTCCCCGCGGCCCCGTATTTCCCCGTTCTCCACCCCACCTCGCCCCAAACAGCGCAGGGTTGCGGCCGGAACTGTTGCGAAATAGTCTTCCATACTCCATCAACCGGACGTCATCGCCCAGTTACGTACGTTCACCTCGCATGCATTAAAGATGGCGCTCCACGGGCGCGGGCGTGTGAATCAGATTTAACTGCACCGAGGAGATCGACGGAGGCCATCAATGTCTACTCCCACCGTGATCTACGAGGAATACGATATTGTCATCGCAGGTGGTGAGCCGTCCGCGACCGACCTCCTGCTCTTCCCTCCTGCCTTTCTTCCGCTAACCGACAGTGATAGGTGGCACGGCGGCATGCGTCATTGCCGGTCGTCTGGCTGCCGCTGACGCGAACCTACGCGTCCTCATACTCGAGGCCGGTCCCACCACATACAACGACCCCGCTCACACGCAGCCCCTGAGATTCTTGAGCCACCTTGCGCCTGGCTCACGCACCGTGCGCGCGCACGTTTCCCAGCCGAGCGCGGCACTTGGCGGCCGCACCACAATCGTGCATCACGGGCAGTGTCTCGGCGGTGGGGGCAGCGTCAACTATATGTCTCTTTTCTCTTGCACTCCAAGTTTTCGGTCGTCTGATCCGGTCTCGACCCACACCCGGGTGAGCTACTCTATTTCTTCTGATAGCCATGGTGTACACACGCCCGTCTGCCTCTGATTATGACGACTGGGAGACGGCGTGCCAGAATCCCGGGTGGGGCTCTAAGGACCTCGTCCCGCTCCTGAGGAAGGTGTGTAAAGTAGGGGGCTAGTGACCCACTGGGTCTAAAATTGCAGATCCGTAGATAGAGACGTACCAGGTTCCTGGTGAGGGACCTACTCACGAAACAGATGGTCCGCTTGGGGTCTCGCCAGGTGGGTTTTTCTCGGACGTCGCCGAGCAGTTCCTTCAAGTTGCGCGGAAACTCGATCCGGACCGTGCGCAGAAGCCGGATGACGCGGACACGAATGATTTGGAAACGATCAATGTGTACACGGTACGTGTCTCGCCCTCGATTGTGTACTGGCTTATCGACGGCTGAGTGACGCGCTGGTGGCAGAGGTGGCTCAGGTGCGTGCATACTCCCCACGGTGCGCTGTCCCGGCACTGACATTGGTATTTTCGGGGAGCAGATGGATTAATGCCGAGACTGGCACTCGCTCGGATGTGCCGCACAACGTGATCTACCCGCTCAAGGATTCCCGGCCGAACCTGCACATCTTGACAGGCGCACATGTGAAATATGTCACCTTCGATGAGTGCGTTTCTCTCGCCTCTCTGAAAATGCTGTATTAACGTATCACGTATGCAGTGAGAATCGCGCGACTGGCGTCGCATATGCTCTAAACCCGCTATTTCACCCGGATGACCCGAAGGATACACGCACTGTACGAGGGACGAAGTTAGTCCTGGTCTCAGCGGGTGCATTTGGCTCTCCTGCTATTCTGGAGCGTTCGGGTATCGGTGCCAAGGGCGTGCTCGAGCGTGTCGGGGTGAAGCAACGCGTTGACTTGCCTGGGATTGGCGAGAATTACCAAGGTTTCCCGTGCAGTGGCTATCGTCTTGAACTTTTGGTTCTGACATTTGGTACGCATATGCAGACCACAATTCCATGAACTTGAAATTCTTTGCTGCAGATGAAGCACAAACGATGGATGCGATATTCCGCAATGAGGAAGGCGCACTTGATAGTATGTCTATATTCTCTCCCTTATTTAGAAGCGTACCTGCCCGTGGTTTACGATTAACCATGATACCGCAGTTATGGCCGCCGAGTTTGGAAAAACTAGGAAGGAGATCTTGATGCACAAGTGCGACTGAATCATCGCTTGATTTTGACTTCATTCTGACTTGATACCTATATTACTAGCTCGGTCGACGCAGGGATCAAGTGGCGCCCGAAGCCATCCGAGGTGGCCGAGCTCGGCCCTGAGTTTCAGGAATATTGGGACTCATACTTTGCCAATGCGCCAGACAAGCCCGTCCTGTGGATGGGCGTATGTTCGGCGTTCGTGCACCGACTAGTTCGATTGGTCAGGACACTCATTATCGCCGTCGTACAGGTTTTTCGGGGATCCTACCTTGGTCCCTCGACGAAAATACTTCACATTCGCTATATTCACCGTGAGCTCACCCCTATTCATAACAACACACATTACATCCTGATTACCGCACGTGAAGGAATACCCGATCGCACGCGGACACGTACACATCACACACGCCGACGATGTCTCTGCGCCTGCAGACTTTGTCCCCGGCTACCTCGAGTCGTCTGTTACTTTCCCTCCTCCCCTGCCCATCTCGCACTCTCATACATTATCTTTTGACCAGGAAGGCGGACGCGCAGCCCTTGACGTGTGGGTACAAGTTCATGCGCGAGATCGCGCGCCGCATGCCGCACTTCCGTGGTGAGCCGCCTGGGCTGCACCCCAACTTCGCTCCGGGCGGGCCCGCGGCTGTCATCGCGCACGCCGAAGGACCTGTCTCGTTTGACGCGCCGCGAATCGTGTATTCGAAGGAGGATGACCGTGCCCTTGAGGCGTTCGCGCGGGCGGTTGGTGCGTAATTTCTTCTCCTTTCCACCTCTACATTACTTATTCATTCGTTTCTCTTGTGCCATGGGATAGTGGCCACTACCTGGCACTCGGTGAGCACCTCCTTCCTCTACAGATCGTGGAACGGCCATCATTGATAGAACGTGCGTTTTCCCGTACCTCTGCGCCGGCATTTGCGCGTTAGCTCGGGACCTGCGCGATGAAGCCACGCGAGCAGGGCGGCGCCGTTGATGCGAGACTGAACGTGTATGGCGTACGGGGGCTCAAGGTTGCCGACCTGTCGGTCCCACCGGCCAATGTTAGCGCAAACACGTACGGGACCGCGCTGGTCATCGGGGAGAAGGCTGCGGTGATTATCGCGGAGGAGCTCGGCATCAAGGGCGTCTCTAGCGGGACGGGTCACAATTGAGTCGGTTCAATGTGCTCTCACCGTTTATGAACGATATCTGGCTAGGATGCCTCAGTCGACGGCCAAAATAGAGGTGCGACCGACTCCCGACGCCGAGGTGTTGTACGCCTGAGCGCACACCACGCTTCAACATTAAGGGCGTCTTAAGGGCGTATCCCTGACTGCGTGCAATGATCTCAAATAGCTCAATATGCTGGTGAATTTTAGAGACGTCGTCGGTGTTGGAGTTCTGGAACCCCGAGTTTTAATACACATCTTACGAGGATTTGAAACCTCGAGATGGCACCGCCGTTCGTTGCTGCAGGTGTTACCGCGTTCGTTCGGTGACCAGAAGACCTTTGAGAGTAGAAGCTTGAGAACGGTGGGTTGCGGCAGACATGTTTCGGGATTGTGGTACCGTGGTTTCTCCAGGGAACATGGAGGCCTTCTTGAATTCCGATATTCTTCGATTTCGCGTTCAGGGAAGTCAGAATGGATGTAACGGTCAGCGGTTGTTATCTGACTTGCCAGTGCGTCAGAGGTCGAGTCGAAGTTCCCACGCAGTCTTTGTCCGCACAATCAAGCCGCAGCGTTGACCATACATACACTCGGAGTCCGACTCGAACTCGCCGACACAATAACAACGATCACGCTGGCAATGAGCTGACCTTTTCCCGCCTGACTGTGAAGAGCGCTTGGAGTTTTTGGCGCGGCTTCATCGGGAATACAGTAGTTGCCGTCTTCAAGGCTGTCTAAATTTATTTACTATTTATTATATTTCAATTGACAGTCCCTTACTATTCTAAAAACGGACTAGGTTTTACCATTCACACCAATCGCTTGTTATTTTCCCACACTTGTCGCATTTCCGGTTTTCCATGAAAATGGACTTGCCAGTTGGTCACCAAGTATTGAAGTTATGCCTTGTTTTTAGTTTTTTCCAGTTTTTTGGGTTGTGAAACCCAAAAAAACCTATTTGCCCAATTACACGTGAACTTGCAAGGTCGGCTCCTCTCGAGTGGTAACCTATAGGCAAGAACCCAGCGTCTGGTGGCGTAAACTGCGAGAGACAACGTCCCCAACGGTCCCAACGTATCTTCCTTTCAACCTGTCCACAGTTCGCTCGTGCCAGCGAGGTTTCGAGCCATGACCCCGAGTTTGTGGCAACCCACCCGCTTCAGGCTGCCTCAATTGTCCCTCAGAAAGTGGGCCCGCAACAGCAACCGTTTCAATCCACCACTAGCCCACTTGGGGTGTGTCTACGCTATCTGTCCCGACCGCCACTAACATATTTTCTCCGAGTACAACAGGCAAGGACTATAGGACGTCAACAGAGGCGGCCCGGAAAAACAAGCGTGATGGACAACACCACAGGAGTAACACCACCCTAGAATACCCGCTTGGAAGCGCACCTTTAAAGGACGTGGGACTGAGGTTCGCCTTCCCCCTCTATTTATCGATCATACTACTGTTATAGCCCCGTATATCATTCGGCCCAAAATCCATTCCCCAGTGCACTAACCCACAACCACCTTCGCTCTGTCATCATTCCTAATCTGGGGGTGCCGAGGCTCGCTCGCCACGTCATTGATGGCTGGTCACTGGCATCCACATAGCCGAATTGCTGATGCAGGCACCCTCTGGGCCTCCACACCATGACTCAGCGTCCAGATCCAATGCTTAGTATACAACCCTGACACTGCCGTTCCTCATTTGGGTTCCCATGCCGTTCCTCGCGTCCTCATATTCCCTGCGTCCCCATATTCCCCGCGTTTCCCGCCGAACTTCCCTGCCGTACCACCGCGTTCTCTCCCCTGCCGTATTACGGTGCTCTCCTTCCTGCCATATTCCCGCATTCTCCGCCCCACCCCACCCCACCCCGATCAGCGCCGTGCTGCGCCCGGCAGTGTAGTCAAATAGTCTTCCACACACCATCAACCGGATATCATCGTCGATATCCAGTTGCACACGTTGCATTAAAGATAGCGCTCCGCGGGCGAGGGCGCGTGAATCGTATTTAACTGCATCGAGGAGATTGACGAAGACCATCAATGTCTACCCCAACCCTGATCAACGAAGAATACGATATCGTCATCGCAGGCGGTGAGCCGTCCCCAACCTCCTGCTCTTCTCACCTGCTTTCCTTCTGCTGACTGATTTTGATAGGTGGAACGGCGGCATGCGTCATTGCCGGCCGACTCGCTGCCGCCGACGCGAACTTACGCGTCCTCCTACTCGAGGCCGGTCCCACGACGCATAACGACCCCGCTCATACGCAGCCCCTGAGCTTCTCGAGCCACCTCGCACCCGGCTCGCGCACCACGCGCGCGCACGTTTCCCAACCGAGCACGGCACTTGGCGGCCGCACCACGATCGTGCCGAGCGGGCAGTGTCTTGGTGGTGGGGGCAGCGTCAACTGTGCGTCGTCTTTTGTCTTTTCTCCCTTGTGCACCATGCTTCAGTCGTCTGACTGGTCTCGACTCGCACCCGGTCCGGGTGAACTACTTTTTTTTCTCTGCCAGTCATGATGTACACGCGCCCGTCTGCCTCTGACTATGACGACTGGGAGACGGTGTACCAGAATCCCGGGTGGGGCTCTAAGTACCTCATCCCGCTCCTGAAAAAGGTGCGTAGTGTATGGTATCAGTGATCCACTGGGTCTGAAAATGAAGAACCGTAGATAGAGACGTACCAGGCTCCTGGCGGGGGACCTACTCACGGAACCGACGGTCCGCTTGGAGTCTCGCGAGGTGGGTTTTTCTCGGACCTCGCTGGGCAGTTCCTTCAAGTTGCGCGGAAACTCGATCCGGACCGTGCGCAGAAGCCGGACGACGCAGACACGAATGATTTGGAAACGATCAATGTGTACACGGTGGGTGTCTCGCACTCGGTTGTGTAGCTTTATCGATGGCTTAGTAATGCACTGCCCCGGGCGGCAGAGGTGGCTCAAGTGTGTGTGTATCTCTCAGCGTGCGCTATCCCGGCACTGATGTTTGTTATCTGGGGAGCAGGTGGATTAACGCCGAGACTGGCACTCACTCAGATGTGCCGCACAACGTGATCTATCCACTCAAGGACACCCGGCCGAATCTGCACATCTTGACAGGCGCACATGTGAAGCATGTCACGTTCGACGAGTGCGTTTGACTTTTTACACGTTTCTCTTGCCACCGAGTATACAATGTTTTCAGTGAAAATCACGCAACCGGCGTCGCATATACTCTAAACCCGCTGTTTCACCCGGATGGCCCGAAGGATACACGTACTGTACGAGGGACGAAGTTGACCCTGGTCTCGGCGGGTGCATTTGGCTCTCCTGGCATTCTCGAGCGTTCGGGGATCGGTGCCAAGGATGTACTCGAGCGAGTCGGGGTGAAGCAGCGCGTCGACTTGCCTAGTGTTGGCGAGAATTACCAAGGTTTTCCCATGTAGCGGCCATCATCTTAAACGTCTGGTTTCTGACGTTTGGATACGTATGTGCAGACCACAATATCCTATTCTTGGAGTTCTTTGCTGCAGACGAGGCACAAACGATGGACGCGATATTCCGCAATGAGGAAGGCGCACTTGATGGTGTGTCTTCCCTTATTTGGAAGCGTTCCTGCCCGTGGTTTACGATTAACTGTGATACCGCAGTTGTGGCCGCCGAGTTTGGAAAATCTAGGAAGGAGATCTCGATGCACAAGTGCGTCATCCCTTGGTTTTTGACTTCCTTCTGACTTGATATCACTAGCTCGATCGACGCGGGGATCAAGTGGCGCCCGAAGCCATCCGAGGTGGCCGAGCTCGGCCCTGAGTTTCAGGAGTATTGGGACTCGTACTTTGCCAATGCGCCAGACAAGCCTGTCTTGTGGATTGGCGTGGGCTCGGCGTTCGTGCTCCGACTATCTTGATTCATCAGGACGTTCATTATCACCGTCATTTAGGTTCATCGGGGATCCTACCTTGGTCCCTCGACGAAAATACTTCACTTTGGCTATCTTCACCGTGAGCTCACTCCTGTTTGTAACCACACGCAACACGCCCTGATGTCCGTACTCACAGGAATACCCGGTCGCACGCGGACACGTACATATCGGACACGCCGACGACGTCTCTGCGCCCGAAGACTTTGTCCCCGGTTATCTCGAGTCGTCCGTTACCTCCCCTCTTCGTTCCTCCACCTCCCTCATACATTATCATTTATTTAACAGTAAGGTGGACGTGCAGCCCTTGACGTGGGGGTACAAGTTCGCCCGTGAGATCGCACGCCGCATGCCGCACTTCCGCGGTGAGCCACCCGTGCTGCATCCCGCGTTCTCTCAGAGCGGGCCTGCGGCCGTCGTCGCGCACGCAGAAGGACCCATCTCCTTTGATGCGCCGCGCATCGTGTATTCAGAGGAGGACGAGCGCGCCCTTGAGGCGTTCGCGCGCGCGATTGGTGCGTAGTTTCTTCGCTTCTTAGTCTCCCTTAACCTCTACATTACATACTCATCCATTTTTCGTGTTCCGCCGGATAGTGGCTACGACCTGGCACTCGGTGAGCTCCTCCCTCCTATACAGAGCCGTCATTGATAGAACGGGCCTTTTCCGTGTGTCATTTCGTTTGTACTCGCGTATTAGCTTGGCACGTGTGCGATGAAACCGCGCGAGCAGGGCGGCGTCGTCGATCCGAGGCTGAACGTGTACGGTGTGCGCGGGCTCAAAGTTGCCGACCTGTCCATCCCGCCGAGCAATGTTAGCGCGAACACGTATGGGACCGCGTTGGCCATCGGGGAGAAGGCAGCCGTAATCATCGCGGAGGAGTTTGGCATCAAGGGCGTCGTCTAATGGGCTGCGGTTGCAGGGAACGCGGATCAAGTTCTGCAATGTGCTTTCAATGTGTATGAACGAGTTCTGACTGGTATGCCTGAGTAGTCGACGGAGAACTGCTCGCACATGTAAAGAATATCACTGGCAGTAATCATACTTCAGAGCCACTCGGAGTCGTCGGTTGTAAGTTATGGTTGTTACCGTTTCCTTGATTCCTCTCTAAGAACGCCACCAACTCCACAGGTGGATGATTGTTCTTAGACTAGTTCTTCTCTCTCTCAAGTCCATAGCATCTGCTGTCAGTTACATCTTCATCGGCTTGAGACATTGAAGATCACTGCGAGCGACTAAAGGCGTCATTGATGCCCCGATATCTGTCGCAGCTCATACCGTCCACGGAAACGTCTAATTCAGCCCTTTGGTCGTATAGAACGCGCCATATGACACTTGTGCGAAAGCGAGGACGAGAACCGCACAGTACCGATACCTTAGAAAGATGCTACATCTCAGCCTACATCAGATTGTCTGTGTCAATGCATACCACTGGCATCTGTTCGCTTCACATGCACGATGCATAGATGGCGCTTGGGGGGGGGTTCGAGAAGGACAGGGAAAAGAAAACCAATCGGGGGTACAATTACTAAAGCGCCAAGAAATGACAGTGAATCAGTGATCTATCATAGAGTCACGAACCCACTAGAGGGTGTTTAAGAAGCAAGCCCAAGGAGGGAGGGCGATGGTAGTAAGTTAGGTTACAACGAGTGTGCTTAGCAGGCGCAAGGGGCCTGTCGGGATGGGAATGGAAAGTTTGGCACGAGGCTTCTGCTTCCATCGCTTGCATCACCTATTTCCATGGGAGATTATAGTACTATACTGTAGTACAGTAATGCCAGTAAAATGCTCCTTTCGCCGGGGGAATGCGTCGGCAGGCCACAGGCGACCTTGTGACGTGCCACCGTCTGCCCTTCCGGCTCTTCGTCGACTGACATCCATACCAGTACGACGCTGGTGTACTCAGCAAAAAGTGGAACAGGAGGGCGGAAGACTCAGCCCCGCCGTCTTCAAGTTATTCCGTGGGTTCCGTGGGTTCTTGACGGCCAGTGGCGCAGAGGCATTGCTACATATTACATATATCGTCTGGTGGAGAAACCTCGGCAATGAGGCCTTTAATGAGGGCCTCAATCGGCTTAAATCTTAGCAATGCCCAAACACGCCGCGTCGAATTGGTTCCCCTTAGGTCCAGTCCCATGTCTCCGCGGGTTCCCCCAACTTCCCCCAATCTTGTATTCATGACGTCGGTTGCCCTGCCTACAAGCCGCGCGTGTTGTACACCGGACTGCTGGGAACCTCAGCCTGAGCTGCCTTCTAGATCTGTGGAGCGCGGTCCAATTGGTCCACATATGCCAATCCAGGTTGTCCCGTTGTAGGCCCATGTCGAAATCGTGCTGATGCAGGCACCCTCCACTCTATAACCCAGAGTGCCCAGGTTCAATAATGTTCAACGTCCAATGCTTATACGACCCCGGCAGCTGATGTTCCTCGTTCCCCGCGACGCCGTATTTACGGCGTTCCCCGCGTTTTTCACCGCATCCTGCCCCAAACAGCGCCGGGTTGCGCCCGACGGTGGCCTAATAGTTAGTCTTCCATATTCCGTCAACCGGACACCATCGTCCAGTTACATACATTTGCCTCGCTTGCATTAAAGGTGGCGCTCCTCGGGTTTGTGAATAATATTTAGCTGAGTCGGGGGTCGACGAAGGCCAACAATGTCTACTCCCACTGTCATCAACGAGGAATACGATATCGTCATCGCAGGCGGTGAGTTGTCTTCAACTTCCTACCCTTCCCACCTGCCATCCTTCTGCTACTAACTGACTGCGACAGGCGGCACTGCGGCATGTGTCATTGCCGGCCGCCTGGCTGCCGCTGATGCGAACCTACGTGTCCTCTTACTCGAGGCCGGTCCCATGACATACAATAACCCCGCTCACACGCAGCCCCTGAGCTTCTTGAGCCACCTTGCACCTGGCTCACGCACCGTACGCGCGCACGTTTCCCAGCCGAGCGCAGCACTTGGCGGCCGCACCACAATCGTGCATCACTGGCAGTGTCTCGGCGGTGGAGGCAGCGTCAACTGTGTGTCTCTTCTCTCTTGCTCGTCTGAGAAGCTTGACCCACACCCGGGTGAACCACTATTTGCTCTGATAGTCATGATGTACACACGCCCGTCTGCCTCTGATTATGATGACTGGGAGACAGTGTACCAGAGTCCCGGGTGGGGCTCTAAAGACCTCATCCCGCTCTTGAGGAAGGTGTGTAAATTAGGGGGCTTGTGGCCCATTGGGTCTGAAATTGGAGAACCGTAGATAGAGACGTACCAGATCCCTGCCAGTGGGGGACCTACTCACGGAACAGACGGTCCGCTTGGAGTCTCGCGAGGTGGGTTTCTCACGGACGTCGCCGAGCAGTTCCTTCAAGGTGCGCGGAAACTCGATCCGGACCGTGCGCAGAAGCCGGATGACGCGGACACGAATGATTTGGAAACGATCAATGTGTACACGGTATGTGTCTCGCGCCGGATTCTGTACATAGCTTATCGAAGGCTGAGTAACGCGCTGGCGGCAGAGGTGGCTCAAGTGCGTGCATACTCCCGGCGTGCGCTCGGCACTGTGTCGCTGACTTTGTATTTCCGGGGAGTAGATGGATTAACGCCGAGACTGGCACTCGCTCGGATGTGCCGCATAACGTAATATACCCGCTCAAGGATTCCCGGCCGAACCTGCACATCTTGACAGGCGCACATGTCAAGCACGTCACCTTCGATGAGTACGTTTCTCTCACATCTCTGAAAGATTGTCTTAATGTATACAGTGAGAATCGCGCGACTGGGGTCGCATATGCTCTAAACCCGCTGTTTCACCCGGATGGCCCGAAGGATACGCGCACTGTACGAGGGACGAAGTTAGTTCTGGTCTCAGCGGGTGCATTTGGCTCTCCTAGAATTCTGGAGCGTTCAGGCATCGGCGCCAAGGGCGTGCTTGAGCGAGTCGGGGTGAAGCAGCGCATTGACTTGCCTGGGGTTGGCGAGAATTACCAAGGTTTTTTCGTGCAGCGGTTATTTCAAACGCTTAGTTTCTGACGTTTGGGTACGCATGTGCAGACCACAATACCATAAACTTGAAGTTCTTTGCTGCAGATGAAGCACAAACGATGGATGCGATATTCCGCAACGAGGAAGGCGCACTTGATAGTATGTCTATATTCTCTCCCTTATTTAGAAGCGTACCTGCCCGTGGTTTACGATTAACCATGATACCGCAGTTATGGCTGCTGAGTTTGGAAAAACTAGGAAGGAGATCTTGATGCACAAGTGCGACTGAATCATCGCTTGATTTTGACTTCCTTCTGACTTGATACCTATATCACTAGCTCGATCGACGCAGGGATTAAGTGGCGCCCAAAGCCATCCGAGGTGGCCGAGTTCGGCCCTGAGTTTCAGGAACATTAGGGACGCATACTCTGCCAATGCGCCAGACAAGCCTGTCTTGTGGATTGGCGTGGGCTCGGCGTTCGTGCTCTGACTAGCTCGATTGGTTAGAACACTCATTATCACGGTCGTCCAGGTCCATGGGGAATCCTACCTCGGTCCCTCGACGAAAATACTTCACCTTGGGTACATTCACTGTGAGCTCACCCCTATTCGTAGCGACACGCAACACATCCTGATTCCCACACGCGAAGGAATACCCGATCGCACGCGGACACGTACATATCACGCACGCCGACGATGTCTCTGCGCCTGCAGACTTTGTCCCCGGTTACCTCGAGTCGTCTGTTACTTTTCCTCCTCGCTCCCCCATCCAGCACTCTCAGATACTATCTTTTGTTTGCCAGGAAGGCAGACGTGCAGCCCTTGACGTGGGGGTACAAGTTCATGCGCGAGATCGCGCGCCGCATGCCTCACTTCCGTGGTGAGCCACCCGTGCTGCACCCTTCCTTCACTCCGAGTGGGCCCGCGGCCATCGTCGCGCACGCCGAGGGACCTGTCTCGTTCGATGCGCCGCGCATCGTGTATTCGGAAGAGGACGAACGCGCCCTTGAGGTGTTCGTGCGCGCGAGGGGTGCGTAGTTTCTTCGCTTCCTTGTCCGTTAAATCTTAAACCTTATTCGTTATTTTTTCTTGTGGCGGGGGACAGTGGCCACGACCTGGCACTCAGTGAGTTCCTCCCTCCTCTACAGGGCATACATCATCATTGATAGAAAGTGAATTTCCCTTGTACCTTACGTTGGTATTAGCTCGGTACGTGCGCGATGAGCGAGAGCAGGGTGGCGTCGTCGATGCGAAGCTGAACGTGTACGGCGTACGGGGGCTCAAAGTTGCCGACCTGTCTGTCCCACCGGCCAATGTTAGCGCAAACACGTCTGGGACCGCGCTTGTCATTGGGGAGAAGGCCGCCGTGATTATCGCAGAGGAGCTCGGTGTCAAGGGCGTCTCTGGCGAGACGGGGTCACAATTGAGTCGGCCCAAAATGTGCCCTCACCGTTTATGAACGATTTCTGACTGGGATGCCGCAGTCGACGGCCAAAATAGACCCGTACATGTCTACACATTGGTTACCATTTCTTTGACTTCTTCTCAGAGAACTCTCCCGAATTCACATGTCAAAAGAGTACGTTATCTCGGTGGCTTTGATACGAATTCTCAGCCCTTTGATCGTGTATACATGACACTTGTACGAAAGCAAAGATTGCACAGTACCTTAGATGGATGCTACTTCAGATTATTCGGGTCAATGCGTGACGCATCTCTGAACAAGCACTGATAGATGACGTGAGCCAGCGGCATGTGTTTGCTTCACAGGCATGATTCTGTACATAGATGGTGCCGCATTGGTGCGTGAACAGTATTTAATTACACTAGGGACACCTATGGGGACTTCCAAATGTCTAGTCCCACCGTAATCGACGAGGAATACGATATCATCATCGCAGGCGGTGAGACGTTCTCAGCCTCCAACCATTCCCATCCGTCCCCCTTCCACTAACAGCGTGGGTGTCTGATTATGCACAGGCGGCACGGCAGCGTGCGTTATTGCCGGTCGTCTCGCTGCAGCCGACGGGAGCCTGCGCGTCCTCTTACTCGAGGCAGGTCCCACGACGTACAACGACCCTGCGCACACCCAATCCCTGAGGTGCTTAAGCCACATCGCACCTGGTTCACGCACCGTGCGTGCGCACATTTCCCAGCCGAGTGCGGCACTTGGCGGCCGCACCACCACCGTGGCGTGTGGACAGTGTCTCGGTGGTGGGGGCAGCGTCAACTGTGCGTCTCGTGCCTCTTCTCATTCGTGTATAATCACCGGTCGGTCCAACTGTTTTAATCATTGATAGTCATGGCATACGTGCGCCCGTCTGCCTCTGACTATGACGACTGGGAAACGGTGTACCGGAATCCCGGGTGGGGCTCAAAGGACCTCATCCCGTTCCTGAAAAAGGTGCGTAAGATAGTGCTGCGCTGGGACAGGACTTGAAAGATTGTAGATCGAGACGTACCAGGTTCCTGGTGGGGGGCCGACCCACGGCACAGACGGTCCACTGGCAGTCTCACTGAGTGGGTTTTTCACGGACCTCGCTGAGCAGTTCCTTCAAGTTGCGCGCACACTCGACCCCGATCGTGCGCAGAAGCCAGACGACGCGGACCTGAATGATTTGGAGACGATCAACGTGTACGCGGTAAGGGCCTGTTAAATGACTGTGCAGCCTAATCGATGGCTAAATAGCGCACTTGCGGTAGAGGTGGCCCAAGTGCGTACATGATACCTAGCACTGGCATACGCCTCCCCAGCTCAGAGACCACTGACTTTTTTTTTCTCGGGAGCAGATGGATTAACGACGAGACAGGCACCCGCTCGGATGTTCCGCACAACATGATCTACCCGCTCAAGTACACCAGGCCGAACCTACACTTCTTGACGGGAGTTCATGTGAAGCACATCACATTCGACGAGTGCGTTTTAATTTCTTTACATGTTTATCTTGCCTCTCTGACTATATGTACGTAGTGAGAATCACGCGACAGGCGTAGCATATACTCTAAACCCGCTGTTTTACCCAGATGGCCCGGGGGACACGCGCACTGTGCGAGGGACGAAGCTGGTCCTCGTCTCAGCGGGTGCATTCGGTTCTCCTGCTATTCTGGAGCGTTCAGGAATCGGCGCCAAGGATGTGCTCGAGCGTGTCGGGGTGAAGCAGCGCGTCGACTTGCCTGGGGTTGGCGAGAATTACCAAGGTTTTCCCTCGCAACGGCCATTTCAGACGTTCAGTTTCTGACGTTTAGGTATGCACGTGCAGACCACAACAACTTCGACCATAAGTACTTTGCTGCAGACGAGGCGCAGTCGTTGGATGCGATACTCCGCAATATGGAAGGAGGAATCGATGGTGTGCCTCTGGCTGTCCTTCTCCCGGCTTTGAGAGGCGTATCTGCCCGTGCTTTATGACTGACTGTGAATTGCAGCTGCGGCCACCGAATTTGGAAAGACCAAGAAGGAAATCTCAACGCAAGGGTGCGCCAAGTTAAATATTTGTCTTCCGATTCCTTGGTACTCAATAGTACTCAATCCCCATCCGACTAGCGCACTCGACGCGGGGATCAAGTGGCGCCCGAAGCCGTCCGAACTGGAGGAGCTTGGCCCTGAGTTCCAGGAGTATTGGGACTCCCACTTTGCCAATGCGCCAGACAAGCCTGTCCTAAGGATTGGAATGTTCTCGGGGTTCGTGCTCCGACAATTGGGTTGTCAAGACGCTCATCATCTTTTTCTTTCTTTCTTTCTTTCTTCTTTCTTCTTTCTTCTTCTTTCTTCTTTCTTTCTTTCTTTCTTTCTTTTTCCTTTTTTTTTTTGGGTCGTGTTCGCTCATCACCTTTGTCGTCCAGACTTTTCGAGAATCTTACAGCAGTACCCCCGCGCAAATACTTCACCTTGGCTATATACACTGTAAGCATTACCCTCCCCCCCCCGGTTGCCGCACGCACAACACTCATGATACCCCAACGCACAGGAATACCCCCTCGCGCGCGGACACGTGCACATCATGCACGCCGACGACGTTTCAGCGCCCGTAGACTTTGTCCCCGGCTTCTTCGAGTCGTCCGTCTCCCCCCCGCTCCCTCATCCAACCCTCACTATCTTTTGTTTACCAGGAAGGCGGATGTGAAGCCCCTGACGTGGGGGTACAAGTTCGCGCGCGAGATCGCCCGCCGCATGCCGCACTTCCGTGGTGAGCCGCCTGTGCTGCACCCCCCGTTCGCTCCGGGCGGTCCCGCGTCCATCATTGCGCATGCCGAGGGCCCCATCCCATTCGATGCGCCACGCATCGTATATTCAGAGGAGGACGAGCGTGTACTAGAGGCGTTCGCGCGGCGAACGGTGCGTGGACCTTACCTCTTCATTACTCGCTCACTTGTATTCATTTCTTTTTTTGCTTGGGCAGTCGGCACGGCATATCACTCTGTGAGCCCTTCTCCCCCCTAATTAGTGAGGGACGTTGTTGACGGCGTGCGTTTTATGTGTACCTTGCCTTTGCCTTTGCGCATTAGCTCGGCACGTGCGCGATGAAGCCTCGAGAGCAGGGCGGCGTCGTCGATCCGAGGCTGAACGTGTACGGCGTGCGCGGGCTCAAAGTTGCCGACCTGTCCATCCCACCGAGCAATGTTAGCGCGAACACGTATGGGACCGCGCTCGTCATCGGGGAGAAGGCTGCCGCGATTATCGCGGAGGAGCTCGGCATCAAAGGTGTCGTCTAGCCAGGGTATCAATCGCGAGGAATCAAGTTGTCCAGTAATATTCTCATTTTGTACGACAAAGTCTCGAAAGTCTAATTCCGGCAGACCTGAATAGTTGATAGCAATCGTGTCCTTGTACCACTGCACTGAATGCCAGAACTTGAAATTGTGCTTCTGTGCCACACACTGACTGACTGTATTCGTCGCATAGTGATTCTGAGACGACGGTCCCCTGCGAGCCTAGTTACTAACCCATCCCAGCCACAACATAGTGACCACAAACCCGAAAACCTTGTGAATATGATTTTTTCGTCCCAAGGGGAAGGTGGAGACATGAGGGGTTTGAAATGTGGGCGCAGGAGAGTAAGGGCGTGGGCGAGGCGGAGTGTGACCTGTACTCGGCAATAGACACTAGAAGGGGATCTACTCTCAGACTCTGGTGCGAAACAGACTTGGTGCGGACCGTGACGAGCAGCACTTCGAAGTGAGAATACGAGAACTGGGGTTATATACATGGTAGACAAACCACAAGACACAGGTAAGACACAATACACGTGCAGATAGCAACGGTACAAACGCAACCTTCGGAATTGGGGACCGTGGCCGAGCCGTTGTGACGAACGAGCGCGCCCGGGCCAAGCGGCGGAAATTTGGCTACGTTGCGCACGCGGCGTACCTGTCGACCTCACACCTGTCGCGTTCAGAATTGCCTGCCACCGCCTCCACGCTTGAAGTACCAATCTAGCAAGTCAGAAATAGATCCTTCCAGTCGACCCACTACGCGGGGATGCAAAGATTGATTTCCCAGCTGCTCGGGATCTAGATACAGCCACGAAGGACCCACGATGGCGATATCGTCAGTTGGTGATGGTGATGACGTTGACCATGGAGAGACAATGTCTTGTTGCACGGGAGGAAAAGTGAGGTCTGTCGCCTCGGTATCTGCGTCTTGAGCTTGAGCACGTGACGCATGATGAGGGCGGTAGTCGGGGGTCGGGGATCCAGCAGAGCGGGAAAGAAGATGCCAAAAGAACAACGACATCAGTAGAGGCAGCGAATGCCCTGGGAGCGGAATCGGTGCCCTCATGCAAAGCGAGGTAAGCCTTGCGCAGACTCTTGAGAATTAGGATAAGAGAGCGTGAGGTAAAATCTGTGGCGTTCCGTGCCTGGACAATGATCTCGTTCCATATGTCGCAGAATCCGCACTGTAAGACGGGAAGAGTATTTCGAATTTAATTT